>OY992876.1:322568641-322895970 GCA_963921405.1 Cepaea hortensis | reverse complement strand
TTTCCTGCTTTACGTATTTGAGAGTGGTGGTGGTGGTGGGGGGGGGGGGGGGGGGGGGGTGAGAGACACACAGATACACGGGAGCGTTTTGACTGAGGTCCTTGTAAACCACAAGAAAGACAAATCAAAAGACAAATCAATCATTCAATTAATCAATCAATCAATCAATCACTCAATCAGTTAATCATGTGTCGTCTGAAGGTTGAATGAATCTCCAACACTGTCTGCTCTCGCCCTGACTCTACATTCTGTCAGATTGATGTTCACCTATCTTTTGATGTTATCTTCCCACATGTATCATTGTCTACCTCTTCTTCATTTGCCCTCAACCTTGCCCTCCCGTATTTTTGTTTATAAGAGTGGTATGTCTTTTAAAGTGGCTGAAGTATTTCACTTGCCTCTTTTTGTCTATTTCTTTCGTCAACTCTCCGTTCTCAATTTTTCTATAACCTCTGTATTTGATTGATTGTGTTTCCGTTAAATGCAACATATTCTTCTGTATATCCACATCGCCAGGGCCTCTATATTTGTCTTTATAATTGCTTGTTCATTGGCCAGGCTTCCGCGCCATATAGTAATGTTCAATATACATAACATTTGACAATTGTCCTTTTTTTATGCGTTGTTAATGTCTCTAGATGTTAATACTGATTTCATGCTGTTGAAAACATTTTTAGAATTCATATTCTCTTTTTCCTTTTCCTTCGCTTTTGGCTTCATCTGTTATTACATGTCCAAGATAGGACAAACTCCTTTTTTGTTCTGGTATCTCCCCGTTTACTGTGATGTTCATTGATGACCTCTCATTTCCACTGCTAATTATCATAGTTTTCGTATTTTGAATGTTAATACGTATTTAAGCCACATTCTGCACTATGCCTGTTTCCTTGTTCCACTAGGTTTTGCAACTCTTGCTCGCTTTCTGCAGTAACACGGTATCGTTAGCATACCTAAGATTGTTTATGATTCTTCCACTGATGTTAAGTCCAGGCAGTTCGACTTGTCTCAGAATTCTTTCTGTGTATAAATTGAATAGGCTTAGGGACATCACGCATCCTTGCAGTACTCCTGTTTCTATCTCTATGGGCTATGCATTGTTATGTCCGTATATAATCGTGGCCCTTGTTTCAGTACAACACAAATCAAAAGACATAAAATAAAGGAATACTTGATCTCGACATCCCAGTAATGAGTGGTCCGATCAAAAACAACAGAACGGAAAAACTGGGATCTTCAACGACAAAAGGCTGTGGGAAACGAATCTAACAAAAAAGGCAACATAACGAACAATAGATACACGTCTGTCGATATATATGTATGTATGATATGAAAGGTCACAGTGGCTTGGAGAGTACAGTGATAGGAGGCGTGGTTTCTGGGAGAAGAGGCAGTTTCGACCACTACGATATGGACACAGGACATTGCAGCCTTAGGCATGAGGGCGTGTGAGGAACATGGCGAGAGGCTGGAGAATGTTGGCCCCACTGTGATGAGAGCCACGTCTTACAAGGCGCATGATACACACACACACACAGACACACACACATACACACACACACACGCACACACACACACACACACATATATATATATATATATATATATACACACACACACGCACACACAGACACACACACACACAGTTACAAAAATACATATACGCATACAGTCATACACACCCAAGCCAAGCACACACAGACACACTTAACACACACACACACACACACACACACACACACACACACACACACACATATATATATATATATATACATATATACAGACAGACATACATTCATAAGTTAAAAACTCTTAATGCGGTTTGAGAAACGCTGGAGATGTTGCAAGTCTGGATAAAGTTGGGCACACTCCACACCATCCCAATCTCTGCTCCACACAGTCAGTGGTAGGTACCTTCATCCAGTAGTGGTGGCTCGTACACATGTGACGTTATATTTTCAGTTTCAGTTATTTGGTTTCAACAATTATAATTTTTAGGTCACGAGAGAAATGTTATTTTCTGTGGCGATTTCAACGCTAAAGGTAGATCATGGGGAACATTTCCTCCATCACACAGGGGGAGGAGCTCGAAACTGCCTTGAAACCATTGACCTGGTTTGTATCAACAGAGGCTGTGTCACCAGGACAGCAAGCCTTCCAGGCGATGAGGACAGTGCTATTGATCTGGCGCTGGTTTCTCCTTAACTCACTACAGTATGTAGATGGGGTGTCCTAGGACATCACGGCAGCTACCACCACCCTTGCAGCATATTGGTGGAGAAAGGCAGAACCAGGCAGCCCAAGCTAACGGTCAAGACTTTCCAGTATGACAGTACAGGGCAAGATGTGGTGAGTAAAATAAGGCGTGACTGGGTAGGAAAAAAAGCTGGGAGCAGCCACCTTGGTGGAATTGCGAGGTGGAGAAGGCTTGGGTGGATAAGCGTAGTGCTGTAAGGAGATGGCAAAATGCCAAGAAGAACAGAGCTGGCCATTCTAGTCCCTGCATGCACTTAGAAAGAGAGATGCACACAAAAGTAAGCTATTTAAAAAAACTGGTAAAGGTGGTTAAAAGTGAAAAATGGGCAGAGGTGTGTCAAAGAGTAAGCACAGACAAGTCACTGGAATTGTTCTGGCGACTACATAAAAGCATGAGTGGGGTAGTCATGAATAAGAGCATTTCTAACTTCCAAGGTGCCGACCTCATCTGGCAGAATTAACGAACAAACGAACAAACTTTATTTTCAAAGGGTTAAGAATTGGGCACGCAGGCCCGTCTAACATTCTGCCTTTCTAGCACTCTCTTTCTATTATTTCATTCACACATCATTCAAGGCTATCAGAGAACGGCAACAATATAAAAGATATGCATTATAAAGGCATGGGCAAAATGCGAACATCAATACTATACTACTTTGTAATATTAGCTAATGGTGTGACACTTGTTATTAGCCATGTGGAATATACTGGCCTACCAAAATGGGACTGGCTGTTATAATAGGGTTTTGTTATTATTATTATTTGTATTATTAAGGAGGAAGATAATTTGTACTGAGATAGTGTTCGAATAATTTGCGATTATATGTATATGGATTGGTGATGTCTTTGATTTCTAGTGGAAGATTGTTCCACAGCTGAGCTGCAGAGTACGTTAAACTTGTTTTGTATACGTCAATCCTAGGCTTTGGAATGTGTAATATATTTAATCGTTTACTGTGTCTAGCATTATATTTAAACAATGGCCAAAGGTAATTTGGGGCATTCCGATGTAGGATTTTGTGAATTAGTTTAGCCTTATTGAAAAGCAGGCGTTTGCGGAGTTGTAGTAACTTAAGGCGTTTATGCAGGCTAGGATTGTCAGATAAATGTTTGCTATAAATTAGACTCATGGCCCGTTTCTGGAGTGAGTAAAGTCGCTTGGTGCTTGAATTAGAACAACCGTCCCAGATTGTAAAGCAGTAGTCAAAATGTGTCTGTATATGAGAAGTATAGAATATTTTCCTTGTGTCCTCATCAAAGAAATTTTTGATTTTGGCGAGTTGGTAGACTTTTTTCGCTGTTTGTTTAGTGAGCGCTTGAACGTGGGAATTAAAGGTTAGGTTTCTATCAATGATTAGGCCTAATGTTTTGTGCTCAATTACACTTTCTACTGGCATGTTATCGATATGAAGTTGAAGTTATGTGTGTGAGTTTAGAGTTTGAAGTCGTTGTCTGGTTGTTAATAACATTGATTTTGTTTTAGTGATGTTAATTTGCATACGATTTGCATAGCTCCACCTAACTACATTATTTAATTCTTGTTGCGAAGACGACTTCAGCAAAATACAGTCATCAGCGTTTGAATACACTGTACAGTCGTCTGCAAATAGATCGCAGGACGACGAAAGATGCAAAGGTAGATCGTTAATATATATGGCAAATAATAGAGGGCCAAGAATAAAGCCCTACGGTACTCCAATATTGAATGTAATGGTTTGAGACAGAGACTTATTATGTGATATTGCTTGCTTTCTGTTTGATAGAAAAGATGTTATTAGAGTGACTACATTAGGGACAATTTTCATTGTCTCAAGTTTTTTAATTAAAATAACATGGTCTATCATATCAAATGCTTTACTGAAATCAATAAATACAGTTCCACATAGACTGTTGTTGTTTATATTCTGGTGCCAATTTTCTATCATGTTTGTTAGGGCCGTATGGCAAGAATATTTTGGTCGAAATCCTGATTGACTGTCAACAATAAGCTTGTTGCGAACTAAATACTGTAATGTTACTTTATGGGTGTGCTTTTCTAGTGGTTTAGATAGTGATGATAGTAAAGAAATGGGTCTGTAATTGTTCGGGAGACCATTGTCCAATGAACCAAATTTAAGAAGAGGGTACAATTTAGCGATTTTGAGAGCTGATGGAAAGTGGCCTCTGGTGACACACTGATTACATACATAAGTTAGTGATATACAGATGACTGGCGCAACACAACGGAGAATCCGGTTGCTGATTCCATCTAACCCGGATGAGGTTGTGTTTTTTTTTAGGTTACTGAGGTAAGTGAATACTTCGGTGATTGTCATTAGAGGTATGTCGGAAAGAATATCACGGGAGCATCTTCTCTCGCAAAACGATGTCAGTAATGATAAGTTGCAAGGAGAATTAGGTATTGAAGCCTTCAACTGGTCTATGTCAGTTTGAAAAAAATTACTGAATTGGTCGCATGTAATATGATGTGCTGGTAAAGAATTTCGGAAGTTATACTTGTTTGTCAAGGTGTTAATCGCCTTCCATATATCCTTACTATTTGTTTTATCCATTACTAAGTTCTTAAAGTAATTTTTCTTTTCCCGTCGTATTGTATATTGAACCTTGTTTCTAAGAGTACGGTATGTGCTGAGATCCCGCTTTTTATGCGCTTTATCTCTGTCTCTCATTGTTTCAAGTATTTCCTGGGTGATCCAAGGTGGTTTGACGTGGTGTTTGACTCGAACTTCCTTGATTGACACATGTCTGTCAAAAACATCAATAAAGGTTTTTGTCCAGAATTCCAGAGCATCATCCGGGTCAGGAAGTTGATAGACATTGTCTAGAGGTGAACTGAGCAAGTCTTGTAAAAATGCGATTTGGTTGAAAGTTTTGTAACTTCTATATTTTACACTTATGTGTTTATGTTTAGGAGTTTTAATTCCTTTTTTAGACCACGTGCAGCATATTGGGTAGTGATCGCTCATTGCACAATTGATTCTATGATGCATTCTATGATGTTGTCTAAGAAAGTTACGTAAATATGATCAATGCGTGTTGAAGATGATTTTGTTACTTTAGTAGCTTGTTGTACTATTTGTTGGAAATTGGTTGATGCAATTATATTTCCCCATATTATGTTGGATTTGTTGGTGTCAATGTTAAAGTCTCCGAGTAGTATAATTTCCTTCCCGGAAGCGAAAACCACATCCATCATGGTGGTGAAGTTTTCGTACCAGACGTGTCCAGCACTGGGATTTCGATAGAGGTAGCCAATTATCAGGGGTGTGCGGTTTTGAAATTTTAGCTCTAACCATATACATTCTATTTCGCAAGTTTCAAAGTCTTGCCTACGGTGAACATTTAGTAAATTAGAAACATAGGCTACTATGCCTGTCTCTTGTTTCCTACAGGGATCCCTTCGAAAAACTTTGTACCCTTTAATAGAGATGTCCTCATCTGAAATGTTTCCATTTAGTCTACTTTCACTAAGTCCGAATAATTGAAAATTTTGATTAAGAATAGAAGATAACTCTGGCAGCTTGTTAAATAAGTTGCAAATGTTTAAGTGTCCAAGGAGTAACCGGACTTGTTGAGCCAGTGTTGCCACTTCTCAGACATTTCACCCATGAAGTAAGTGTAAATTAGTCAAAGTTAAGCAAAAATACAAGATCATAAAAAAATCACAATTACATAAACTTACAAAATATCAGTAATACAAATCGATATGTAAATGACAATATTATAACGATATAACTAATTATACCAACGAATATAATGCAAATACGGAACAAAACGAATTAAAGAACATACAACAAATAATTAACCTGAAAAAAACTACTTCACAAGCTACGTAACCATCTGTTATCCAAAAGAATGAATAAATGACTATACAAGTCAATGTCCCTGTTTAAAGTGGAGTATCCCATATGGGAAATAAAACGTTAAACAGTAAGCAATTAAAGTTCAAGGAGGAAGCTCTGTTGCTGGTATCAATGCATATAGGGTTCCGTTTTTAATATGGATCCTATCTCACAGGTCTGTATTGTAGAGACATCATGAGGGCTTGATTCAGTGCGGCCGGACTAAATTACATCAAGTATAGAAGTTCTGGACTCCAATGATGCGGAACCTCTTGTTGTCTGCTTGGTCGCTCATTGTTGGTGTGAACTTGGTGATGCGAAACCTGTTGTTGTCTGCTTTGTCGCTCATTGCTGGTGTGAACTTGGTAAAGCGGAGCCTCTTGTTGTCTGCTTTGGGGCCCATAGCTATCTTGGGCGTGGTGTGTCAAAGTGGTATTACTGCCGTGCGTGTGTACCACAGCTTGCAACGAGGGTTCGCTGGAAGTGAGCTAGAGAAATCTTCCTGGTAGTTATTTCTCTCACGTGTGAGGGTGGGGGTAGGAAGGAGAGGTTGATTTATTCTTGGTAGCATGTGTGCACATTGAATGGCAGGAGTTCGGGGGTCAGACGCCAGCAGACGTTTATCTGGGGTGATGGGAGTATTTCGACTGGCTTCAGTAATCAATGTTCGTCGTATTTGTTTGTTTTGTGCCCTCTCTAGATATTTAATATTTTTTGCCAGGAATCTACTACCTAAAGTGGATGTGTGGATCTGGTCACTGTACAGTCGTTTCTTTTGCGCGCCTCTTTGCGATGTAAAAATAGTGTGTTGTTGACGAAGTGTACATTATACTGATTACATAATTTCTCTAGGGTGTTGTTGTTTATGTCGGCTAGTCGACGTTCGGAGCCATAACTTGGTGGTATGATGGAAGAGAAAAAAAAACTTTAGAATTTGAAAAATTATGGTGTAATGAGTCTGGTAGTTTTCTTAACTGAGAAATGGTAATATTGTGGTTTCTCATAGTGTCATTAATTCCTATATGTATTGTAATTCTCTTAACATTTTCATAAATGTCCATTCTACGTATACTGTCTGTTAGACTGTCTACCCCTACACCTGGAAGAGGAATTCTTGTAGCTATATCGGCTTGTGATGAGGCCATACGATCACTATATATGCCTTTCATCAAGGAGTCGCCAATTATCACGTGGGTGCAGTCACTTGGTAGTCTCTGTATGTACTGGCTTCTGCTAGGTCTTGCACGTTGTTTCTGTCCGTGATAATTATCCGGCTGTGAGCTGCCTTCTTGCAAGTTACCAGCAGTTTCTTGAATATGCGTGTTGTCTGTCAGCAATGTCACGTCGTACTGGCTGTCGTTTACCAATTGCTCTTTTGGTACTTCAAATCGATTGCTGACTTTTAATTCGATGGGAAATGTCGAGACCTGTTGAATGAGGTTGTCTGTTTGTTGATGCGTATTCGTTGGCTGTATAGTTGGCGCTCCCAGGAATGGTTGTGTAGTTTCGAAGCTATTATTATGTGCTGCTTGATCAATAGTGGGCGCGCGTTGTAAAGTCTAAATAGTGTGTTTCAGAATATCATTTTCCCCTCTCTCAGGAGAGCGACCTCTGACTTGAGGTTGATATAGTCATTAGTGATCCTGGCGATCTTGTCTGTGTCGTCAGAGGCGGCGTCTAGAAGTACCTTCAAACTTGCCTTTAACTTTTCAATGTGCTGCTGATAACCGCACGAGTGTTGATTTGTAGCAGGGCTGTCATCTACTACCGATGGTGCAACCTCTATTTGGTTTAAATTGTTTTCATTTGGTTGTGTACTGTCCCCTAGGCACTTCATCGGGTATTCTATGGCTAGCACCACTGGTTGGTCAGAAGAAGTTGCGTTCGAGTTGCTGCTGTGTTGGGTCGTGGCATGTTCGAGTATGCTGTTACTATCGCCTGATGCTGTGACGACTGCCGCTGCAGGCTGTGTTGATTTTATGGTTTCGTCTGACAATAGCGTGACCGCTGTAGGCTGTGTTGGTTTTATGGCAGACACTAGCGTGCTGAGATCGGCAGGTGTGTTTAGCGAGTCACTAGTCAGTTTCAGTGCTGTCTGTTGAATTTCAACGAATTCTGTTGCGAGCCACTCAGACATGACGGCGTTTGATCCTTGTATTAAAATCTTATTTTGCGTGTGGTACAGATGTAATGTGTGTAGGGAAGATGATATTTTGACTTCTACCTCCGCTCCTTGTCGGTCTTTTCTATATCAACTTTGGACTCATGGTAATAATTGATCAGACATGTTCGAAATGCCTCATAGTGTAATGCATTGTTGAATGTAATAGAGATACATTTACCGTCGCCATACATTTAACAGATAGTGATGGCGAGCTAAGACAGTTCTTTAGTTTGCTTATCATTGCCCGCTCTTTGTTAAGTGTGTAGTTTCTTGATACTGCAGATCGTAATCCACTTCGCCCCTTTTCTCCCGCTAACTCCAGCACAGGAATTTCCTCCTCGACAGACATGATTGCATAATATTTCGTTTACACTAGCACGGAAACATTGTAGCGCCACACACGGTTTAAATCCAAGTGATGTGATTGGCTAGTTCAAGCTATCACTGACGCACCGCTGTTCCATGAATAATTTATCAATAGTGTCATTGAATACAATATTATTAGTATTTATATCTAACACTGCACATATAGCAACTTTAAAACAAGTTCAACAGTTGAACGGCATCATTATGATCACAATCATATAAAATCCATTGCGTACTAATGTAGATAAACAGGAAAATTAATCCAAAAAAGAGGAGAACACACAAACGCGTCCTCCCCCCTCGAGGAGATGGTGGAGCATGTGGATTGTGGAGCATAGGACTGACGAGGACAAGGGCAAAGCCCTCTTTGAACACTATCTAGAGCAGAGCAACCAGACAGACATGGGAGGCCGAAATCTTGCCAAGGAGGTCACCTCAGACAGGTGCAAGGCCCAGAACACTTCGGATGAAGACACAGTGACAGTGACAGAAATCAAGGCTGTGCTTCGACGATCAAAAAACAGCGCTCCAGGGCCTGATGGCATAAGATACGACGACATCAATAGGTGTACCGACAACGAGCTAGAGAAACTAGCAGACATGTACAACAACAGTATAGGGAGTGCTAGCATCAAGGAGGAATGGTTACACAGCTATCTGATTCCCTTGCCGAAGCCTGGTAAAGACTACACAACAATTCAGGGATATCGAGTTATAACCATGCAGAATACAACAGGCACGCTGCTGGAGAAGTTTATTGCCAGGAATATATCAAGCCAGCTAGAGAGGCAAGGTGTTTTCCCATCTACCCTGGGTGGGTACCGTCCAAAAAGAGAAACCTGGACGAATGCAGCCGTTTTTGCCCATGATGTCTATGAAGGTTTCCACTCAGGCATTGAAACCTTTGCTGCAGCGATTGATCTCGAGGACGCGTACAACAGAGTACCATTGGATGTTTTAATGCTTCAGCTTCTTGAACTCAAAATAAGTCCATTCCTCCTTAGTTGGATCGCTGCAGCCCTCTTCCAACGGAAAGTAGTTTTTAGATGTGGCAGTTGGACTTCGGAACCAACAACAATATATTGTGGCCTACCACAGGGATCACCATTATCTCCGGTACTGTTCAGCGCCTACACAGTGAGAATAACCAGTGAGCAGATCACTGGACCTGGTAGGACATTGTCATATGCCGATAATGTTTTAGTGTATCTTCAGGGTAAGGATAGAGAGCAGGTTGCTGTGGAACTACAAACCGAACTCAATCGCATTAGTACTTGGTGTGATGAAGCTGGGGCAATGGTCAACCCAACAAAGGCAACAGTGACTTGGTTCTCGTTGAATAATCATATTGTCAACACTCCAACACCAACTGTAAAGCTGTGTTCAGAGACGGTGGAAAGAACGCAGGCAATGAATTACCCGGGGATACGGTTTGATCGAAGCCTTGCTTATAATGAGCACATAGACCAGGTGATAACTAAGGCCAAGCGGGGTTTGGCTGCGATGCTGGTGATGGCGGCAGCAAAATGTGAGCAGCGCCATCTATGTCTTTTGTACGAGGAGCTGGTCATGTTTGTTTTTGAGTATGCAATGGCAATCCTGACTCTCAGCCGTAAGCAGATAGAAAGGATGGAAAGGATACAGAATGAAGCTATGCGCATTATTCTTGGATAATTCTTAATTGGAAGAGATACAGCATGCAGGTCGATGCGCTACCTTCTTGATGTTCCAACCATTGAAGACAGAATACAAGTTTGCAGAGCACGCGCCTACCTCAGAGTTAACGCAAACACACAGCATCCACTGCATAGTGAAATTATGAAGGTGAAGGGCAGCAGGTTAAAAAGAGGACTGTCTTGATGGGTCAAGCCGAAGACATTCTCCAACAGGTGTGTTCACTTGAGGACTTAGAACCTGGCGAGGAGTGGGTACAAGTGCCAACATATTTCTGCACATCCTTTTCAGTTTGCATCCAACTAGATAGAAAATGCAGACAAGAAAATCTGGCTGCTGTGGAGGCTGAAGTACAAGCGTTGATTTTCGAGAATTCGCTAGACGGTGATGCTGTCATCTACACAGATGGGTCGGTCGTCCGACATATGAGAAGCTCATGGGCCTTTACGGATCCGGCCGGAGGGAGAATTGTGAAGGAGGACTCTGGTGCTTTCATTGAAACCACAAGTAGCCTGACTATGGAGTCATGGCAGTAGGTAAAGCAATAACATGGCTCGAGACACAGACATTCACTAGGGCATGTTTCCTTAGCGACTCAATGAACATGATCAAGAAGATAGAGGTTGGGGTTGATCCGAAGAGAATGGTTGCTGTCTCTGGAGCGGTCTCGGCTGGCAAAGATTAGATTCACCTTCGTGCCAGGGCACGAGGGAGTACAAGGAAATGAGTGGGCTGACAAGCTCGCAGGTGAGGCTACAGTGGAGGGCGGACGCGCCATGGACCAGGCTGTCATTCTGAATGCTCTACGAGAAGTAAGACTTTTGGGTGAACCAAGTGATGACTGTGAATCTACAACCATGGCCAGACTGCGAGAACAGCAAATTAAAAGAGGGGTGGCCAAACAAGAACACTACGCAGGAAGCCAAAGAAGATTGATAAACCAGCACAGAGCTGGTGTCGTTAGCCGCTACACGCTGCGGGATTTGCTGAGGAGGGGATCCGAGCACTTATGGATTGAATGGTTCGATGTACAATGAGGATGATCTGTCAACTAACTAACTAACTAACTTACTAACTAACTACCTAACTAACTAACTAACTAACTAACTAACTAACTAACTAACTAACTAACTAACAATTATGCTTGCTTGCTTGCTTGTGTTCGTTGGCTTGAGCTCCAACGCGAAGTCCTGTATGTCGGATGAAGACATCCTGTTGTCCAACATCAGTGTGATGTCATACAGGACCTGAGTTTTGCGTGAGTATCCGTTGTCCCATGTCTGGCTTATTGGTGTGCAGACTGGTGGTTCCTCGCCGTACAGGCAGACACTCTCCGACTTCGGAGGAATCGGCGATCCTACTGACTTTAGCCAGGACCCCGAAGGGACCTGTTGCCCAGGACGCTCGACGAGGACGCGTCAATAGGTCTTGGCCAGTATATAACCCGGCCCTGGTGCCTTGGAAACACCTCTGCGTCCCACTAACAATTATAATTTACGTTATTTATAATATCTGGATATTGCAGTAACTGAGATGTCCAAACACGGACTTTCCTTGAATACCAAGCAAGCACTAAATAATGGTTATATCAAAGAAAAGATAATACCTAATTGTAAAGTAAACATTGAAGAGAAAAACGTTTAACTAAGTGGAGACGCACAACAGAGATTAAGAACAGAATAGGTCAAGCAAAATCGACATTCCAGAAAATGAAAAGTATCTTAAGCAGTAAGTCACTACCATTGAATTTCACAAGAAGAGTGCTGAAATGTTATACAGAGCGCGTTTTACGTAGATTTGTTTGTTATGTCATGTATTTCTAGAAATATATAGATACGTTTGTTATGTCAGGTATTTTTTAGAAAAACTTAGATTTGTTTGTTATGTCAGTTATTTCTAGAAATACATCGATTTGTTTGTTATGTAAGGTATTCCTAGAAATACATCGATCTATTTGTTATTTCAAGTATTTCTAGACAAACATAGATTTGTTTGTTATTTCAGGTGTTTCTATAAATACATCGATTTGTTTGTTATGTCAGGTATTTCTAGAAACACATCGATTTTTTTTAAATTTCAGGTATTTCTAGAAATTCATCTATTTGTTTGTTATGTCAGGTATTTCTATAAATAAATCGATTTGTTTGTTATGTCAGGTATTTTTAGAAATACTTACATTTGCTTGTTATTTGAGGTATTTCTAGAAATACATTGATTTGTTTGTTATTTCAGGTATTTCTAGAAAAACACCGATTCGTTTGTTATGTCAAATATTTCTAGAAATATATCCATGTGTTTTTGTTTCAGGTATTTCTAGAAATACGTAGACTTGTTTGTTCTCATCTCATCGTGTTCTTCTTGTACCTTGCGGTGTTGAGGTGAAGTATAAACTTCGTGAGAGTGCCCGATTATGGGCTTCATGTATCGATATTCCCTTGGACTCTGCTATTCCCTCCGTCCAACGTTTACGTGGTCGGCCTCTTCCTCTGTTTCCATCTGGTCTGTACATCATTGCTTGTTGTGGTATGCTGTTGAATGGTATCCTACTTGCATGGCCAAACCATTTGACTTGCTGCTTTCTAATAAAAATCTAGTGCTGCTATAACCCTCACTTTAGTCTTGATTTCTTCATTTCTGATCTGATCCCTTCTTGATACGTTGAGTATTATTCTCAGGAATCTCATTTCTGTTGTTGTGATTTTTCTTTTCTCTTTTTCTGTCATTGTCCAGGTTTGGCATTGGTAGCATAGAGTTGGTAGGACAGTTGTGTTGTAAAGTGTTTTTTTTTTTTTTTAAGTTGTTATTGATACATGTTTGTTCTTTAGTATTGGTGCCATTTGTCCAATGAGTTGGTTTGCCTTATTGCAACTGTTTTCGATCTCGTCTTCTGATCGACCACGTGATGATATTATACTTCCTTTGTACTTGAAACTCTTTACTTGTTTCAAGGGATGTTCGTTTAGGTAAATTGTTGTTGCTTTTTCTTCTTTAGTTTCGTCTTTCTTCTTGTTTGTGCTAATTTTCATGTTATGTTCCCTACACATTTCGTTTAGACTATTCATGTGGTCTTGTAATTCAGCTTCTGATTTTGCTATTTGTGCTTGGTCGTCCGCAAACAGGAGTTCTCTAATGGTTAGATTTGCAGATGGTTCATCTTCTGTATTCTCGTCATGCGGTATTCTTGAGGTCTCTCTTTGGCTGGTTTCTTTACATATGTTGTCTATATATGTTATGAACAAGAGAGGAGACAGGACACAACCTTGTCGTACTCCAGATCTTATGGTGAAGGGTTCTGAGTGTCCTCCAGTTGCTCTCACTATGCATTCACTGTTGTTTTAAAAGCTTCTACATAGGTTTGTTAGATGTGTACTCACTCCATATTGTTTAAGTATTTCCCACAGCTTGTTTCTCGCTACTCTATCAAATGTCTTTTCTTGTTCGAGTAGGCTAAGTAGAGTGTTTCATTGAATTCGATTGATTTTTCTATTTTTTTCTATAAGTTGGCTAAGAGCAAAAATGGCATATGTGCATCCTTTGTTTTTCTGAAATCCAAGTTGTGTTTCGCTTAGCTGAGGTTCTATAGTAGTTCGTAATCTTTTCTCAAGAAATTTGCAAAATGTATTCCCAGTGTGACTCAACAGTGATATGCCTATGTATTGTGTGCAATCTCTTTTGCTGCCTTTATTTTTCCAAATTGGGATAATTATGGCGTTTCTCCTGTCTCGTGGCGTCTGTTGTTCTACCCACACATGGTTGAATAGTCTGTGTAGCCAAGCTGTTCCTAGTTCTCTTGCTGCTTTAAATAGTTCATTTGGTATTTCATCTTGTCCCGGTGATTTGTTCAATGGGGCTAATCTGATGGCTTTTATAATTTCTTCTTTTAGTATGTCTGGTTCTAGTTCTTCGGTGGCATCTGTGTAGATTTCTTGAATTCCTGTGACATCAGATGTTATTTTGAGAAGTTTTTTGAAAAAAACTGCTTCCATCTTAATAGGATTTGTTTTTGTTCACTTATTGGTTCTCCATTTTCGCTGTTAATTATTTCAGTTGGGTCAAAGGGTTCTCCTCTGGTTCGCATTGCACTTATCATATTGTAGAAGTTTCTAGTTGCCTCCTTGTAGTTTTTATTTAGGGTTTCTCCATACTCTTCCCAGTCTTTTTGTTTTTCCCTCTTTACTATTCTATTCACATGCCTTCTCGTTATTTTATATTTTATGTAATCACTTTCCTGTTTGCTCTTCAACCACTTTTTATATTTTTACTTTTTGTCTTTTACCGCTTTCATTACCTCTGAGTTCCACCATCTTGTTATTTTCTTTATCCGTGTTTTGCGTTTTTTCGTGGTTCCACATGCTATTTATGAAGTATTTAAAATGCTTGATTTGAACATCTCCCATTCTTCTTCCACTGTTTTTCTTTCTATAGGTAATTTTACAAAGATTTCAGTTAGTTCTTGCTCATAATTTTCCCTTACTGCCTCGTCTTTAAGGTTTTATAAGTTTACTGATTCGCATGGTGGTACTTTCCTGCTCTTTGCTTTCTTCTTCTGATGGTTCTTATCGTGGCAACGACTGCTTTATGATCTGTGTTTATACTTAAATTGGGCACTGCCCTCGCATCTAATATATTTCTCTTTCTGTTATTTCTGGTTAATATAAAATCGATTTGATTTGTTTGTTATGTCATGTATTTCTTGAAATACATCGATTAGTTTGTCATGTCAGGTATTTATTGAAATACATCGAAATGGTTTTATTTCATGCATTTCTAGAAATACTGTGATTTGTGTATTATGTCAGGTATTTCTAGAAATACATAGATGTGTTTGTTATGTCAGGTATTTCTAGAATTACACAGCTTTATTTTATGTAACAGTTATTTCTATAACATATTATTACATTATATACATATGTGTTTGTTAAACTAGGTATGTGAAATAAATTTATCAACAGAAACACATTAACACAGCACGTATTTGACACACAACACGTGACACATGACACACGACACTTGACACATGCCACATGACACGTGAAACATGACACACGACACGTGACACATGACACATGGCACATGAAATTCACTCCTTTCCAAGACTGCGGCGACCTGAACGCCAATACTTGAGACTTCTGAGAAGGGCTTAGTTATGCCGCTCGACACAGACTCGTATCTACCAATCGGCTCTGTGTGGGTGCTATGATCAGTGTGGTGCCGACTGCTATTACCTGCTCAGACATGTCTTGATATATGCGGTAGACTGGGTCAACCTGGGAGCAGCGGACACACGAGCGGACTCGCTAGGAAGCTACGCTGATCATGTTATGAGCGCGGTCGGACGAGGACACTCGTCGTTAGCTATAAGAGTACATGACTGACCACTATTCCTGATTGGGTTCAGACCTGCAAGATGTGATGGCACCAACACTCCACAGACCCACATCAGTTTCCTGCTCATGGACCTGTTCTTGTTTTGTTCTTAACCTGAGAGCCCAGGTCAAATTTAAAATCCACTCTGATATAGACTGGAACCTAGACCACCGGGCTGGCATGTGAGCATCTAGTCTCTACGACAAACAAGGCTCCCGGCGAGAATTTAGCCACTAGGACAAACACGGCTCCTGGCGAGCATTAAGCTACTAGGATAAACACAGCTCCCGGAATGTGAGCATGTAGCCACTAGGACAAACACGGCTCCCGAAATGTGAGCATCTAGCCACTATGACAAACACGGCTCCGGAATGTGAGCATCTAGCCACTACGACAAACACGGCTCCGGGAATGTGAGCAGTTAGCCACTATGATAAACACGGATTCCGGTGAGCATTTAGACACTAGGACAAACACGGCTCCCGGAATGTGAGCATTTAGCCATTAGGACAAACACGGCTCCCGAAAGGTGAGCATCTAGCCACTACGACAAACACGGCTCTCGGCGAGCATTTAACCACTACGACATATGCTCCTTGAATGTGAGCAGTTAGCCACTACGACAAACACGGCTCCCGGCGAGCATTTAGCCACTATGACAAACACGGCTCCCGGTATGTGAGCATCTAGCCACTACGACAAGCACGGATCTCAGCTCTTTTAGCAGTATGAAGAAAAGCCATCATAAAGAAAAATACAATAGGAGAAACCTTTTTTTTTTTTTTTATGCTTATCCTTTACAAGACATTGCTGTCAACACCAGCATCTTTCAGCTGTATGTTGATTTCTTGGCAAGATTACGCTCAGTAGTTTGCCATTGCTTTCTGAGCGGCCGGCTCACATACCCGTAAGTTATCGATGCGATTCGAACCACTGCTGATTCTTACCGTCATCACGTTAACCCACGAGAGTATACGAGATTACGGAGAAAAGTCATAACCTCTAAGCCACGAAGCCGGCAGGAGAAACCTACAGGTATAAAATACGCTTCACGTACAGAGTGTTTTTGTTTTTATGTTGCATATCCCATACATGTCGTTGCAGTCAACACCAGCATTTTTTATTTTGATCAGGAGTGGCCAATCTTTTCAGCAGAAGGGCCAATTTTCAGAAATAATATTTCCTGCCGGGCCACACATCTAATTTGTTTTTTGTTTTTGTTTTTGTTTTTAATTAAAGTAAACTAGCAAGCGTGCTACAGCTTCAACCACATCGTCGCTTCCCAGTAGGTAAGATTGTGGTCAAACACTTCCCTGGTTTAATGTAAAAACAAACACGAGAAATGGGTATATTTTTGTGTGTGAAGAAAATAAAACATAACTGAGAATCAAACATATTTATTAGACAATTTAAAAATATTTAAATGTGAGACATCTGACTTCATTTTGCAGAACTACGAGTGCATCAAAATTGATCTGACTGATGTTGTCGCTACACTCAAACAGTTTTCCAAATGAACATCAGTAATCCGTGTTTTCACTTGTGATTTGATGTGTTGTTCACACTGTAACAGATCACGGAGAGTCTGAACATAACGTAATGCAACTGCATATATCAAGTCAAGGCTCCGGCCAAAGTGTAAACGTGTCGGTTTATTGGTCATGGTATAAAAGTATGTACAGCAAATTGAAACCACCTCTTGTTAGTTTTCAGGGAGAGTTGGAACTGAACTATGTTTATCTTCTACGTCACGCGTGAGCGTCCCTAACAACTAGTCCAATCGTGCTCACGCGTGCATCATTCACCACCTATTCATTTCCCAAACCCTTTTCTATTGCACACCATCTATCTCCTAAACTATTAACAGAGATGGTGCTCTGTTATATTCCTCCCTTTCTTTAAGAGGACTTTTCTTGAAAAGTCTTAATCCCTAACCTACTTATTCTAATTATGCTTTCCCTCACTAAAACCTTAACCCCAATATTATTTCTCCAACCCATCTTAAACTAACCCCCTCTTAACCAATGATTTCTACTCCTTCGAGTCCAATTCTCCACTTGTCTCTTATAGCTAACCGCTATGTTCTGTTATAGATGAAGTGATACAAGGTTTCATTAAAAAAAAACATAGTTCATAAGGATATTTCATCTCATATATACATATGTTCATAAAAATCGTTGGTATATACTTTGAAACTTATCATGCGTTATGTAACTTCTCATTCTCTCTCAACATCAACAACACAACACAGGATAGACAGATAGACAGAAAAGATGGGGTGCGCACCCAGTTATGAAGATATAAAGAAGTAGTCAAAAAGCAATCACATTTACCTCCCTTGCAAACACAAAAACTTTATAAATAAAGTTTTTAAAAATACATCTTATGATCTATGAACATATACTTCTTTTTGTTATAAATTAAGTCGATCTAAAATTTCTTCCTTATATCAATATTTGTGCTGCCATCCACATCCATGACTACATTTCACCTGGGTTATCATGAAATCATGAAACCATAAAAATAATATTGACAAAGTTCATTTCTTATGAACATATTTTAAACTAATTAACGTTGTTTATCACAGCTCCTATATTTACCCCCTCACATCCCGTCATAAGCATCTTAGTTCATAGGCGTATCTAACTTTGTATCAAACTATATGTACTGCTATCTAAAGCCCCATTAATATCCATTCTCCATTAACTAGCTCCTTATATTTACCTTGATGCTAACTATCACAGCCTCCAGCTATAGACATTAGTCACTTTAATTTCTTCTTCCTTAATATAATATGGCATCTAATCCATATATTTTCAATCAATGCTGACTTAATGCAGCTCCTATTTTAACTCTCTAAAACCATATATTTCTATTAGCTTTTATTTTTGTAGGATCCATCAACCCATCATAAAACCCCGTCGTCCAAGCATGGCAAATGTTTCCAAACACTATGTAATTAACCTCCCATATTAACAATAACTTCATACTAGCACAAGACCTATATTTTTGGCACTCATGTTTTCTACAACTTATTACTCACAAGGAGAATGTGTCTCTCTTGGTAGTCTAGAGTTGTTTGTCAACCATTTTCTGAACGAAAGGTTTTAAATAAGGCCCTGTCTTATTACTCTTTATTCTAAACAAAACAATAATGCTTGTGAACAAAATTTTTTAACAATTTTCAACTTATTTGTAAACAAGGGTTAATACTATTCAATATGCATGACAATTCAACTAAAATCATAATTCATGAGCCAACCAAAACGAAGTCAAAACAGGATATCATACCCCCCAACGTTTTGAAGACAATTTTCTTTCCCCTCATATAAAGGTAATCAACCAATTCAAAGAAAGACATTATTCAAAATAATATGACATACATGATGAAATATCCTATCCATTATTAGTCGCTTTTTTGGACTAATAATACATTATTTATCTATTAATAAAACTCAACAAGTCAAATCTCAAAATCAAATGATAATAAAAATACATCTTCAAGACCACACGAGAATTTACATCCATATTATCTAACTTATTACTAAAATATACAACATCATGTCTACTCCTCAAGACAATTCACCACAACTATTAATTAAGCTATTTGCCAATCTGTTTCCATAATTTATTTGTAACTCACAGCCACAATATTTCATCAATTATCAATTTCCTCTTTAAACCACAAAATTTTCAACCTGCTACCTGCAGCATTTTCTTTCAATTTATTTACTATGTCTCCATTTCTTCAGTAATTCTAGATTTTTCTGTATAACAGCTATCTCCACATCAATGTCTTCATCTTCTCGTAGAGAAATATTTTCCTTCATACTACTATCTCTATTAGATTCTGAATTTTCATCCATTCCTTCTTCTTCATCTGTATGTCTGTTGCTAGCAGCCGCTAATTTTTTCCTTTCTATATGTGACAAATTATTAGATGATTGACAGAGGACCTAGTTTGTAGTGTTCTCTGGAGATATATCTTGAATAATAATTAACAAGATAAAGGATATGATTTAGCACGTTTTGTCTAGAGGTCACTCAAATGAGCTAATAATTCCCGCAATAGCCTGTTTTGGAGAACATTTTTATTTGGCTCAAACCCCCACTGTGAGACCACTATGTATCTACACAGAAATTTATAAAAGAAGTAAAATAGTTCACCCAAGGCCAGAGAAGATCTGAACTATTAGCGCCTGTACAACTGAGGATCCCTCTCACTCAACATAATGTTGCCAGTGTGCTGTTCGTCCGTCACATAGATCTTTCCCTATATTTTTTGTCATTTTGTGACCTATATCAGTTCAATTAGTCTTTAGGACTTTAGGACTTTATTTATTTGTAGACAAACAAACTTCAACAATAACTGTACATTACATCTGTTGGACAAGACATCTACATGACAGTTTCCTGCCAAAAGTGGGACATACATTCACAAGGAATTGTTTACACCACAATTGTACAAGGTAGACATCATGTGATACTTGACAACATCTATACAGGACTTTTCACAATATGTATAACCAACCACAGCACTTAAGACAGTCACCAGAGACAACACTTGACAGCAACTGTACAAGAAATTCACTGGGGACATGTACTTAAAACACTGGTCCATTGAATACACAATTTATTGAGTTGATGGTGAGTTCAGTGATGACCATTGTCTCATCTCCTGTCATGTCAACACTTCAATTATTGCATATAAAATGCATACAATATGTCACACATGCAGGTTGATAAACAAGATACAACACTTCTTATTTACTCCACCACACAATAACTCTCCTCCACCTCTCCTCTCTAATTACCACCACACCATTCCGTTACAGTATCTGTATCTATCATCATTTCCTGACTCTTGGGAATTTAGGAAATCCTATCCATGGGCAACTCAAGGAAGAAACTACTGTTCTGGGTCTGTTGGATCCTTTTATCATCAGCATTGATGTTGGACTAGCTCCAGTTAGCAGCTTCCCCAGATTAAGCTTCATGGCAGATTCATTCCTCTTGAAGACAAGATTTGGTATGATGATATGGTACTGCATCTCACGGTTGATCAGGCTGTTAGTGAAGGCTGTCACTGGGTACTTCAATAATGACATACAGAATGTCCCATACATTGCAGCTACTCACTTAGCCAGATCAACTTCCCTACTGTTCCTCACATTCTTCAAGAATCACTGTGTGAGCATCAGGCTGGATATCTTCTAAGTTTTGTCTTAGATAAACAAACACTCCAAGTTACCCCACAGTTCTCCATGAATGTAGTTCATAGAACAAGATTTGATGTTAGTCTCATTTGACCTTTTGACTGACTCAAAGATCACTGTCCAGTTCACCACATTTGTAGTGCTTCAGATTGTGTCATGCTCCCATTTATGCATTCAGCTGTTGAGCTGAGAGAAAACTCTTGATATTCCCACATTTTGATAGGGAGTCACATCTGGATCTAGGACTTCTGTTTAGTTGTCCCAGATGATATATGGATGGCCTCTCCACCATACTGTTCTCTGTTGACATATAAAATGGCACATCATCTCTTTACATATGTTAAAAGATAATGTTAGTATACATCAACAGACACAGATTGGGGATGGGGAGGAAAAGGATGGGTGTGGTCCAAACACACCTCTCCTAGTTTGATGATGCCGTGTATTTCACTCTGATGTACTGTGGGTGAGATGTGTTCCATTCACCCTTATCTGTGGTAATCACAAGACCATATGCTGAGACAGGGTAGCTTAACACAATTACAAGCATTCATGTGGTCTAAGTTTCACCATGTTTGAACCACAGTAAACCTGGGCACAAGGAGGACCAGACACATTACAGCAATCATTGTGACATAGCAATATGGGACAGGCATTGTGAAGGAAAATGGAAAATAGGCATTTACAACTGCAATATGCAATATGTATTAACTAATGGCATTTACCCAATTAGCAGACCAGACATCCATTCCTATGGCTGTGATGTTGGTGCATGAATGTCCTATTCCATATACACTTACACAGCAATGCCAGACCTCACCCCTTTTTCACCAGACTTGTCTCACAGGTACATCATCATCATCATATGCTCTTTCCCCACTGAGTAATGTCCACAGCAGGTAACAGAAGCTCAATTGCATACACAATTGTTCACATATGCACCAAGCACATATGTGGAAAACATGTTTAGTCCTTGTAAGTTTGCATGAGCCATATATTATATTCAGCCAACTGAGACACAGGTTCACACACCTATGGTTCTCTTAGGAACTAGTTTATATGAACCATCCAACAGTAGAGGTAACAGTGTAATGCTGCAGAGAGAAATGATATTCTCTTGAGCTTAATTTTGCCACCAGGTATCACATGGACTTAGCAATTCTGGCGTGCCATCACCGTCCTGTTTACATATGGATATTTGAAGCATCTTTCCTTCCACTAGATGTGAGAGGCTATTTATTAAATCACCAACTCACTCACTCCATCAATCTCAGCTTTTTACCAAGGAACTTGTACATGTTTACATCACTCATTCCCATTCAGACTGCCATTTGTTAACTCGCACGAGAGCAAAGGTACAGTTGAGTTAAGAATGAGTCATCCTAGGCATTAAGAATGCACAAGGGGTTTGGGTTTGCGAATCTGCATGAGTGTGTCATACATTCATCAAGCATACGCAACCAGTCACAACAAGGGATTGATATGCATTTGGAGTATATAGCGTGAAAGACATGTCAAGGTTGAAGATGCAGTGTTCAGAATTCTGGCGCACAGAAGTTAGGTTTTCCACTTTCACATTTTATTCATAAAATACTCATACATTCTTCTCATTCGTTTATCAGGCACAACTACAACATTAAAGTATGTTTTAAAGTGGTACCTGCTGTCCAGAGAACAATATATTATTGAATCTTTAAGGGCATTGTTGGGTCATCACATCACACTAGCGACCGCTCCTGGTGAGATCCCCGCTCAAACTAATTAGATTTTAAAATATGGCCCAGGAATAGCGTGGGCTCATTACTTATGAACCAATCAAAAGACAAGTGCATACCGCCGCCTCCCCCAACTCGTTCCAGAACATTCGATCTAAGAATAGCCCTTATATTTGGGATGGTCCCCGTTAAGACTTAAAAGTATCTTTATGAAATGTGTCGGACTGGGAATGAGGAATTCTGTTTCATCATGCTACATGGCCCCTCTCTTAAATCTTTCATAGGAATGACAGATGATTTTTCAGAAATCCACAGTTCCCAGATCCCCCAAGTGGGTTTTGTCAATTACTCCCTGTCTCCCTTTACCCTACTAGAGTAGTACATTTGGAACTCAGTGATTTTTCTCCTTAAGAAAAAATCTGCCCCAACATTGCATCTGTTGATGAATTTGGTGGCAAACGCAAAGACTATGAAGTTAGCCCTGCATTATGTTCCTTTAAGTCACTGGGAGCATCAGGAGTCCTGACTCCACTCATCTGTGAACTGCTCTTCTATTTACCTCTGACAGTGTTCCACTGCTGACATCCTTGCTATATTTCCTGTTGTGATAAATGATCTCTCTGAATCACACCATTTCGTAATGTATGAATGTTCCATAGAGATTCATTATGTGAAGTAATGGCCTTGCAATTAAGTCAACTTCTAGATGACGTTTAGAGAGAATGGTTGCATTCTATGGATCTCTCAACTGTTCATCTTATCATAACTTCATTCTTCCCTTCGTCCCGGAGAATGATAATCCTGTGAGAGTATATTTAACTGAACACTTTCTCCAACAGTAATCTTGGCATTTGGAACTGGGTTAAAATTTTTGATCATCACCGGAGCAAAGACAATCACTTCCGGGTGAACTGTATAGCAGCCGCTGCAAAACTTAAGACTAAAATCTCTACTAGTGCAGATTTGGTTAGCGTTGGACACAGGGTCTACATTTCCAATAAGTCTCTTGTGTTTGCAGATGGTAGCAATTTCCCATTATATTTCCTTGACTTATTTCCGTAGTCTTACCATAGATTTAGAGGTGCTTGTCGGTTGAGATTCTCTCATTCCGTTATGCCTCTATTTTGATGTGTTGTGAGAAGTGACAGCATTTTCTCTCCTTAGTTGCTAATTAAGCTGTTTCCAACGCAGCAATTGAGTTTGTAGATGAAGTTAGACTAACATCTACTACTACTAATATAGAATTCCAGGTGGAACTTCCAACTAGTTGTCTTCAGCCATGCTTTAGAGAAGTGCTTTTGAGTGACTGGGAAGTATCCGTTCTTCCTCTCCCACATGAGCAAAACGTTTACTTTGGCGAATATAAGGCGTTTCTTCTCATCCATAGAGAAGTTCGTCATTATCACAGCCACCTTTGAAGGGGTGTGATTATGTGGGTTACTTCCTATATCCCAATATTGACTGGAATTTTGGAAGCAATTTTACTGACTTTGAGGATAGGACTGGCCAGTTCTTGTGAATATACCTCGCATCTCAGTAATAATATAAGATTCCCCTGCATAATGCATGGTTCTTATTATATAAAGAGTCGACTGCTGGAGTGCAGGGATCTTTATCTTGAAAGGAGTCAGCTGTTTGAAACTGATCTTTCGTTAGTCCACTTTCGCAGACATTGTGTATAGAGTGTCAGCTGCTGGAGTTGCAGTGAGCTCTACCATATAAGAGTTAACTGTTTGGAGACAGTAATCCTTATTTACATTCCCACCTTCTTCCGGCAGAAAGGTCTTCTCAATTGAGAATGAAAAAGGGGAATGACATCAGTTGTTCTCAACTTTGTCCGTCCTTTAATCTCCACCATTTTAAAGGCAGAAACGCTTTCTCAACTGAGGATGAATTGACGTCCGACGTCGGAGACGGATCCTGTTTTATCTCTTTATGAAATTTTTCAGGATGTCCACGTTATGCTCCTAGTCGTATGATATGCCAATGACATCAGGTTGGTTATCCATCGTTTCCTGGACACATAATTTGCGTATGCTCTCCACTTCCATATGAATGGCTAGGGGTCCAGTTATTTTGATGGCCTTCCTGGAGATTCAATGAGTTAACTCCTGGTGACGTGGATCCTAGTACACCAGAGAGATTACACCATCGAACAATAGACTAATGTCTTATAGACACCAGACTGTGGTCGGTTTTATATGACCGCCCATGACATCAGGTAGAATCTTCCCTTCCTCTCGTCCATTACGTATCAAGTACGCTTAATAATACCACTACTTCAGAAATGGCAAGTGACGGAGTTGATAAGGATGTTTTCTCCTGGAGATTCAATTGTGCTCACGCGCAGTAGCTTGATCAGGGCCACTGACAGGGTTACACAACTGAAGAATAAACCCAGATGTCGAATCGACACTGGACATTAGCCGGTACGAATACTGACTATCACCGAGAGAGATTGTCAGTGAGGTGTCTTAATGGTTGCCCAAATTTTCCATCAGTGTTCACACTCTCTACTCTCAGTGTTGCAAGCATGTTATGGGGAGAAGAGAATATAGGGAGTTGTTATTTTATGTGATGTGGTGACATTAAAAATGTTGTAGTTACAACAATATTTCCCCTCTCTCACCCATGCCAGCAATTAATTTAGGGGATGGAGTAGGCCCCATATTATTTACTGGTACAAGTGTCTTAATTTCAGGGACAAAAAATGAATTTTTCCCTGTACTAGCTATCTCAGTTATATTTAAAATAATTTGTGTTCTCTGGTGTTTCGGGTACCTTAATTTTTGGATACATATATTGAACAACCAGCATGCACAAAATTATACAACAATATTGACAAGCTAATAAATCATATCATTCTGAGAAAAACAAATATCATGGATACAAGCAATTATGTTGACCCATAAGATATTTATACATCATTTTCAGTCTGCTACATTGAATCCTAACTGATATATTAAAACAGTGATACATGCAATATTATCACTATTAATGAAATCAAACCTTCTAGAGATTTATTGTGGGTTTACATGTCTAGACAGTTGCCCTCTTATAAGAGACAGGGTCCATTAAACAACACCATAAAAACTCCAAGAATTGGGTCTGATTTGCGAGAGGTCACCCCGGATTTTAATACCAACATAGAGATCCCAAAAGTGAGTCCTATGCAGGGTATCCCCAAGGTTTGTATCCTGACTTCAGAGCAACAGGTATGTGAGCCCCTAGCAGGTTATTACCAGGGTTTAAATCCGAGACGAGTGTTCTTTTTCCCAGGGTTTATATCCCGAAAAGAGGAAACCCAGTTATGTGACCAGGTTTTCCCAGGGTTTATATCCCGGACGAGCCCCCAGTTATGTGACAAATTATTAGATGATTGACAGAGGACCTAGTTTGTAGTGTTCTCTGGAGATATATCTTGAATAATAATTAACAAGATAAAGGATATGATTTAGCACGTTTTGTCTAGAGGTCACTCAAATGAACTAATCATTCCCGCAATAGCCTGTTTTGGAGAACATTTTTCTTTGGCTCAAACCCCCACTGTGAGACCACTATGTATCTACACAGAAATTTATAAAAGAAGTAAAATAGTTCACCCAAGGCCAGAGAAGATCTGAACTATTAGCGCCTGTACAACTGAGGATCCCTCTCACTCAACATAATGTTGCCAGTGTGCTGTTCGTCCGTCACATAGATCTTTCCCTATATTTTTTTGTCATTTTGTGACCTATATCAGTTCAATTAGTCTTTAGGACTTTAGGACTTTATTTATTTGTAGACAAACAAACTTCAACAATAACTGTACATTACATCTGTTGGACAAGACATCTACATGACAGTTTCCTGCCAAAAGTGGGACATACATTCACAAGGAATTGTTTACACCACAATTGTACAAGGTAGACATCATGTGATACTTGACAACATCTATACAGGACTTTTCACAATATGTATAACCAACCACAGCACTTAAGACAGTCACCAGAGACAACACTTGACAGCAACTGTACAAGAAATTCACTGGGGACATGTACTTAAAACACTGGTCCATTGAATACACAATTTATTGAGTTGATGGTGAGTTCAGTGATGACCATTGTCTCATCTCCTGTCATGTCAACACTTCAATTATTGCATAGAAAATGCATACAATATGTCACACATGCAGGTTGATAAACAAGATACAACACTTCTTATTTACTCCACCACCCAATAACTCTCCTCCACCTCTCCTCTCTAATTACCACCACACCATTCCGTTACAGTATCTGTATCTATCATCATTTCCTGACTCTTGGGAATTTAGGAAATCCTATCCATGGGCAACTCAAGGAAGAAACTACTGTTCTGGGTCTGTTGGATCCTTTTATCATCAGCATTGATGTTGGACTAGCTCCAGTTAGCAGCTTCCCCAGATTAAGCTTCATGGCAGATTCATTCCTCTTGAAGACAAGATTTGGTATGATGATATGGTACTGCATCTCACGGTTGATCAGGCTGTTAGTGAAGGCTGTCACTGGGTACTTCAATAATGACATACAGAATGTCCCATACATTGCAGCTACTCACTTAGCCAGATCAACTTCCCTACTGTTCCTCACATTCTTAAAGAATCACTGTGTGAGCATCAGGCTGGATATTTTCTAAGTTTTGTCTTAGATAAACAAACACTCCAAGTTACCCCACAGTTCTCCATGAATGTAGTTCATAGAAAAAGATTTGATGTTAGTCTCATTTGACCTTTTGACTGACTCAAAGATCACTGTCCAGTTCACCACATTTGTAGTGCTTCAGATTGTGTCATGCTCCCATTTATGCATTCAGCTGTTGAGCTGAGAGAAAACTCTTGATATTCCCACATTTTGATAGGGAGTCACATCTGGATCTAGGACTTCTGTTTAGTTGTCCCAGATGATATATGGATGGCCTCTCCACCATACTGTTCTCTGTTGACATATAAAATGGCACAACATCTCTTTACATATGTTAAAAGATCATGTTAGTATACATCAACAGACACAGATTCGGGATGGGGAGGAAAAGGATGGGTGTGGTCCAAACACACCTCTCCTAGTTTGATGATGCTGTGTATTTCACTCTGATGTACTGTGGGTGAGATGTGTTCCATTCACCCTTATCTGTGGTAATCACAAGACCATATGCTGAGACAGGGTAGCTTAACACAATTACAAGCATTCATGTGGTCTAAGTTTCACCATGTTTGAACCACAGTAAACCTGGGCACAAGGAGGACCAGACACATTACAGCAATCATTGTGACATAGCAATATGGGACAATCATTGTGAAGGAAAATGGAAAATAGGCATTTACAACTGCAATATGCAATATGTATTAACTTATGGCATTTACCCAATTAGCAGACCAGACATCCATTCCTATGGCTGTGATGTTGGTGCATGAATGTCCTATTCCATATACACTTACACAGCAATGCCAGACCTCACCCCTTTTTCACCAGACTTGTCTCACAGGTACATCATCATCATCATATGCTCTTTCCCCACTGAGTAATGTCCACAGCAGGTAACAGAAGCTCAATTGCATACACAATTGTTCACATATGCACCAAGCACATATGTGGAAAACATGTTTAGTCCTTGTAAGTTTGCATGAGCCATATATTATATTCAGCCAACTGAGACACAGGTTCACACACCTATGGTTCTCTTAGGAACTAGTTTATATGAACCATCCAACAGTAGAGGTAACAGTGTAATGCTGCAGAGAGAAATGATATTCTCTTGAGCTTAATTTTGCCACCAGGTATCACATGGACTTAGCAATTCTGGCGTGCCATCACCGTCCTGTTTACATATGGATATTTGAAGCATCTTTCCTTCCACTAGATGTGAGAGGCTATTTATTAAATCACCAACTCACTCACTCCATCATTCTCAGCTTTTTACCAAGGAACTTGTACATGTTTACATCACTCATTCCCATTCAGACTGCCATTTGTTAACTCGCACGAGAGCAAAGGTACAGTTGAGTTAAGAATGAGTCATCCTAGGCATTAAGAATGCACAAGGGGTTTGGGTTTGCGAATCTGCATGAGTGTGTCACACATTCATCAAGCATACGCAACCAGTCACAACAAGGGATTGATATGCATTTGGAGTATACAGCGTGAAAGACATGTCAAGGTTGAAGATGCAGTGTTCAGAATTCTGGCGCACAGAAGTTAGGTTTTCCACTTTCACATTTTATTCATAAAATACTCATACATTCTTCTCATTCGTTTATCAGGCACAACTACAACATTAAAGTATGTTTTAAAGTGGTACCTGCTGTCCAGAGAACAATATATTATTGAATCTTTAAGGGCATTGTTGGGTCATCACATCACACTAGCGACCGCTCCTGGTGAGATCCCCGCTCAAACTAATTAGATTTTAAAATATGGCCCAGGAATAGCGTGGGCTCATTACTTATGAACCAATCAAAAGACAAGTGCATACCGCCGCCTCCCCCAACTCGTTCCAGAACATTCGATCTAAGAATAGCCCTTATATTTGGGATGGTCCCCGTTAAGACTTAAAAGTATCTTTATGAAATGTGTCGGACTGGGAATGAGGAATTCTGTTTCATCATGCTACACTATATCTAATCTAATCTGTCTATCATAGTTTCTTAACGATCTTTCAAGTAATGGCATTTCTTCGTCGCTTGATGAATTTTCTCTAATTCTCCTCGGTCTTTTAACTTCTCTATTTCTCTGTTTCTCTATTCTCCTTTTCACTGCTTGTCTGGTATTTTTAAATGGAGCGGTTACCTCTTCCTCCATAGATTCAACACTATCATAACAACCATCATACGTATTCCTTTCTTCTTTCATCAAAATTTTCGGTATTGTCTCTGCCTGTTCATAAGTATCATCGAAAACTGGTGTTGTTATTAATTGACTTTGTACCGGATCTTTTCCAAAATCTGGGTTATTGTATATTTAGCTCTTCTGACGAGTTGTCCATCTGAATATAAGTCGTCTGAATAATAATAATAATTATTATTGTTATTGTTTCTCTTATCTTCATTATCTCTTCTTAAATGTTCCACTTGTGCCCGTGCTACATGTCCTGTGATTTGGTTCTTTATAATGTATGATACCTTACCTAACTTTTCTAAAATATAATAAGCTGGAATCCAATGAGCATCAAATTTGGAGTTTCTTCTATGCTTCTTATAATAAACTCTATCACCTACTTTAAATTCTTGTAATTGTGTATTTTTGTTTGAGTACTTTTTCTGTCTTTCTCTGGTTTTAATTATATTGTTTCTTAACCTTACATTCGCTTTGTGCATTTCTTGTATAATAACTTCCTGAAAATCCTCCCCCATATATTTACGTCTTGGTTTTAACAGATTGTCAATTGGGAGTATAGGCTCTCTTCCGTGTAATAAGTAGAATGGTGAAAACCCTGTCCCCTCATTTTGATTTGTGCGTATCGCGCTTAGTGCAGATCCTAAGAAAAGGTCATGTTCTTCGACCATTTTTGCTATTATGTTATACAATGTTCGATGTTGTCTCTCATTCTTTGCATTTGAAGAAGGCCTATAATATGAAGTTTTTATATGGTTTATATTCAAATCTTGTAATAACTTCTCGAACTTCTTGTTCACAAACTCCTTACCATTATCTGTAAGTACGATCTGTGGGCAACTAAATCTTGGTATATACTCCTGTAGAAAAATATTAATGATGGTATCTGCGCTCTTATCCGGAATCGCATAAATTTCTGGCCAGAGACTATAGCAATCCACGACATGAAGTAGATATACATTCCCCGATAGTGTTCTAGGGTGAGGACCTGATATATCTAAGCTCACTTTCTGCATTGGAAACTGAGGAATGTCAGTATCTTGTAAGGGACATTTGATCGTTTTCATATTTCTTAACCTACACTTCTCACACGCATCGACGTATTTACAAGCAGTTTTAAATAAGTTCGGCCAATAATATTTATTATTGAGTGCTTTTACTAACTTATCACGACCAAGATGACCATTCTCATCATAATATGCCTTTAGAATCTCAATTTCTAAATGTTTTGGAATGTATTTTCTCAACTGTTCGCTTCTTTCATTCACGTAATATAGCTGATCATCATCCTGCAAGACTAAAAAAAATTTCTTACAATTGTTCTCACCCGTTTCCTTCAATTTTTGTTTTATTTCCACAACTTTCGGATCTAATTCTTGTTCTTCTTTCATATTAAATTGCCTTAAATGTGGGTCTTCCGCTCTAGGTTCAGATTCTTGATCCGATGGTAAACTCATAAAATCTTCTCTACTTAATATGGCAGAATCTAATATATTTACTTGCCAGTTTCGGTAGTCTATTTCGGGTTCACCCTCATCCTCAGTGTTTCCTGATGTCTCTGGATACGGAATTCTGGATAATAAATCTGCACAGGTGTTGTCCCTACCGGCTACGTACTCTATCTTTGCGTTGTACCCCTGTAAATTCAACGCCCATGTCTGTATTTTTCTGTTCTGCACTGGAGCTTCTAGTAAAGATTTTAAGGGCATGTGGTCAGTTCTAATAATGAAATTGGCGTTATGTAAATAATAATTAAGTTTCTGAAGAGCATAGTGGATAGCGTATGCCTCTTTTTCTATAGTAGACCATTTTCTCTGAGATTTACTAAGTTTGTGTGACAGAAAATAAATTGGTCTTTCATTCTTAACTCCTGGTATTCCTGATCTTTCTCCTTCATATGGTTGTGCTAAACATGCTCCTATAGCATTATCTGAAGCATCTGTATACAAAATTAACTGTTTATCCAAATCTGGATGTGTCAATAGTGGCACTACTGTTAAGCTATTTTTTTTTTAAATCAAATGCTCTTTGACACTCATCATTCCACTTAAATCTAGCGTACTTGCCAGTCAGATTAGTGATGGGCTCTGCTATTTTTGAGAAACCTGGAATGAAACGACGATAGTACCCACATGTACCGATAAAAGCACGAACTTCTTTTACGTTGGTTGGAGGAGGCAATTCTTTAATAGCTTTTACTTTATCCTGATCTGGTGTAATTCCTTCTCTATCAATAATGTATCCCAGGTACTTAGTTTCTGTTTTTAGAAATTCACATTTACTGAGTTTCAATTTAACATCATGTATTCTTAATCTGTCAAATACTAATTTTACATGTTTCAGGTGGTCCTGTACGTCTCCTGCTGTGTAGATCAAAATGTCATCTATATATGCTAATGCAAACTTTTGCATACCTTCTAATACTTGATTTATTAATAACATATAGTGAGAAGGCGCAGTTTTTACGCCAAAAGGCATTCGTAAAAATTCGTAAGAACCTGCGTGTGTACAGAAAGCACTTTTCTTTTGAGCATCTGGGGACATAGGGATACAACAAAATCCTGACCTTGCATCTAATGTAGTGAAGAAGGTAGACCCATTAAGTAACCCTAAAATACCGTCAATCACCGGCAATGGGTAAGCTACATTCTTAGTGATTTTGTTCAACGCCCTGTAGTCACAACAGAATCGATGTGAACCATCGGCTTTGGTCACTATGACAATCGGAGATGACCATTCTGACTTTGATATTGTTATTATTCCTGCTTTTAACATATCTCCTATTGCCCTTTCGACAATTTCTCTATTCCTTAAGGGAGTTCTATACGGTTTCAAACTAATTGGTGGGTGATCTCCAGTATCTATTTCCAAAGTGACTGTTTTGGTCTTCCCCAATTCTAAGTCGTTAATTGCAAAAACATCTTGATTCTCTTTTACAAGTTTTTCTAATATTTCCTTATTTTCTGGTGGAGCTTTTAACTGTGCTAATAATTCTTGTTCTCTTGTTGTTTTGTCTACTGAATATATTTGAGATGTATGTTTTCTGAATGGATGGATCAATTCATCATTCCGCATGTTCCATCTTCTTCCACGTCTATTCCTGGTATTGATTCTTTCCATAGGGGTTTCTGAATAATTCATTCTCGGCATTTCTACTCTATCTGTTGCTAATACGCTGTTAGTATCATGTTCTACTTTGGCTATTACACATCCTCTGTACAATTTAATTTCTCTGCCTGTGTTGTTAATAATTATTACTGGAAAAGTTAAGTGTTTATCTAATGTCATTATTCCATCTGGAACTTCTAGACCAGGCTCATCTATTACCCCCCTTTGTAATTCTGTGATTCTAACTGTATGTCCTACTAAATAATACGGATTTCTTTTCACTTTCGCCTGTATCAGATTAACCGTTTGTGGTTTTAAAGTCGTGGACGTTTTAACTCTAACCAGTGCTGATATGTGCATGTCTTCTTCTAAATCTACATACACGCCCTTGAATCTTAATTTGTTCCGATCAAAAAAAAAGTCTTACACCATTTGTTAGTAAGAAATCCCTACCTATAAGCATGTTCCTATTTAACTCTTTAACTACGTGAAAAAGATGTCTTACGTCGATTCCTCCTAATTTGAGATTTATGATTGTTTGGCCAACTACATCTAAATTTTGTCCTGTAACAGAGTGAAGAAAATTTTCTTTGATTACACTAACTTGAGCTCCCGAATCAATTAATGTTCGAATTCTATATTTCCCTATTTCTATTATGCATGAACTGGGGTCCGTTTTATTTATTGAAAATTGTTTGATTTCAGCCAGTTGAGACCACTTTCTACTCGTCCAACTATACTTGTCATTAAAATATTCTTTAATTCTTGGGACCCTGTTATCTTCCCTCCTACCGCAGGTCCTATACAGTAGGTGGGATTCCGGTTTTCCTGCGTTCTTGGCCTTGTAAAATTCCTCTGTCTACCTTCACAATTCCTATTTGATCTGTCATTGACATTTCTATTTTGTGTATTCGCCTGAACACGCCTGTTACCACAGAATTTAAAAACGTGTCCGCGTTGACCACAACCCCAACAGACTATATTTGTGTTACCTACCGTTTCTCTTATAGGATTTCTCATTTGTCTTCTTCTATCTTAAGCATTTTCATTACCTCACGGAAACGTCTGTATTCCTCCTCTTCTATTCCATCCGAACCTTGTTTGTCCGATCTCCATGGGCTCTTCGATCCTATCCTCCCGACGAGTTCCTATTTCTCGTCCTACTCTCAGTCTAAATCTTCGTCTCAAATTCTCTTCCTGTACAGCTATATCCACAGCTTGTGATAATCTCTCAGGGTTTTCTCTCATTAATTTAAACTTCAGTCCATCCGACTTTATACCGTCTACAAAAATCAACCAACATTCGTTCCGCTTCCTCCCCTCGTACGTTCTGTCCCAGGAATGCTTCCTCAGCTAGGTTAATCAACCTATCACTAAATAATTGTACAGTTTCTCCAGTGTTTTGCTTGGATTGTCTTAACACTGAAAACGCATGCTGAGGATCTGTGATTTCAGCATACTTGTGGGCTAAGTCATCCTTGAACTGCTCCCATGTCTCATCAGTCCTTGCCTCTAATTTTCTTCGAATGTGATCCGAAACCGGTGCTACAGTGGCCTGGTAAGAAATTTTCATCTTCTCCTCATCCGTTGCCGCCACCAAGAATACATGTTTCTCTACCGAAGTCATCCATTTCGTGAAATCTTTCGCCTGTCCACAAAAGTTTTTAATCTCTGACCCTATTCCTTGTTGCTTTATTGCTGTGTTGAGTCTGCCTATTGCCGTGCCTACTCCAGTTAACACCTGTGTTAACGAAACTTGTTCCTCTGCCATGCTGAAATATGCTGAAATAGTTTTGCTATACAATTCACAATTATACTTTAGTTAATAAATATCAATAAGTATACCACTATAGCCGTATTTAAATTAGACAAGGGACGTAAGCAACTGTTTTTCTTCTTATAAAGATCAAGTGTTCAAATTAATTAATCAATTTTATCTAACACACAATGTTATGTTATATTAGTTAAATACCGTTAAAGGGCTGAACTATTTCTTCCACGGGTCCAACAGGAAAGTATCTCCAGATATGCCGACTGACGCTTATGCTTGACAATTGTAGGCTTCACAGGAAAAAACGAGCGTGTCGTGTTCCTCTACTCCATCACAGCGAAAGGAAAACCTCTGGACTCTCCATTTCACCCATTGGCGGGCACCCCAGATTTGTGGCTTCTTTTCACCCGAAAAAGGCACGTCTGGACTTCACCCGAAAAAAGGGCACGTCTGGATTTGAAACGGCTCAAGCTGAGAAATGAAGCGATTACAATAGGTTCTCTTCTTCAGCAGGACGGCAACCCAGTATGCCCACCCGCGTCCGAAAAGACCCAAGTAAGTAAATAGCATTCTTCATGACAGACATCTTGATGAGCTGTAGTTTCTCCCAAAATTCAACTTAGTTGCGGCTGATTTACTTGACAAAGCGGCTCTCGTGAACAACAGAGCCCGAGATGATCTGACACATACGACAGAGCCCGGAGGAGACTTGACAGCGAGCTCTGTAACCAACGGAGTTCAGGATTAACTTGACAGCGAGCTCAGCAACGAACGGAGCTCAGGATTAACTTGACAGCGAGCTCTGCAACGAACGGAGCTCAGGATTACGTAGCAAGGATTTGACCAGTGGCGCCTTGATAAGGAACACTGTGTAGCAAGGATTTGATCAGTGGCGCATTGATAAGGAACACTGTGTAGCGAGGATTTGATCAGCGACGCCTTGATAAGGAACACTGTGTATCGAGGATTTGATCAGCGACGCCTTGATAAGCTCCCTACAAACGACAAATTCATAGAATGGCCATGTTAAAGTTCCCCGCAAACGACAAATTCATAGAATGGCCATGTTAAAGTTCCTCGCAAACGACAAATTCAGCTGCTACCAAACTTTACGCCGTGGTATTGAAGAAGCAACCATCTTTTTGTCGCAGTAGTCCAATGATGGTTTCACAGCGTGCCCTTGGAGAATTTCTGTTCGTGAAGGCAAATTTCAATTCCGCGACATCCCATGAATTGAATACTAGTCACTGGCAACATTTCAGACTGTAACAGATCACGGAGAGTCTGAACATAACGTAATGCAACTGCATATATCAAGTCAAGGCTCCGGCCAAAGTGTAAACGTGTCGGTTTATTGGTCAAGGTATAAAAGTATGTACAGCAAATTGAAAACACCTCTTGTTAGTTTGCAGGGCGGGTTGGAACTGAACTATGTTTATCTTCTACGTCACGCGTGAGCGTCCTTAACAACTAGTCCAATCGTGCTCACGCGTGCATCATTCACCACCTATTCATTTCCCAAACCCTTTTCTATTGCACACCATCTATCTCCTAAACTATTAACAGAGATGGTGCTCTGTTATAACACGCATATGTGTTTCCATATAGCTAAACCATCGACAGAGCATGTTTGTAAAATGGATATTTATCCTTGTCCAAATGCGTTTTATAGAACTCTCCTAAACCAACTTGAAGAAATTTCTCCTTTAACTGTGTATCAGAACACATTTCACAATGTTCCATTTGTAATCTTCCTGGTAATAAATTCATGATGTTTTTAAAAATCCTGAAATCGGTTTTCAAATTCGAGGATATCAAAGAAGTGTATTTATCCGCCGCCTCCTGTGTGACTTCGGGATGCAATGATAATGTAGGAAAATGAGTAAAGTTTTTTGTCCTCAGCTGTTGTTCTCAAAGACCAAGTTTCACTTGAAATGCAAAAATATGATCACACACCTTATCTATTAATTGATCGTTCCCATGTAGACGAGTATTAACGTCATATAGGTGGCTAGTTATACCGACCAGAAATGCAAAGTTGCAAACCCACTCTTTGTCTTCAAACTCTGGAATACTTTTTTCCTTGCTTGCAAAGAATGATTGCATTTCTTGCTGCAAATCAAACACTATTTTCAACATTTTGGCACGGTCAGCCATCTTACTTCTGCATAAAATTTAACGTTATTATAATCTGAGTCCAAAGACAGTAGAAATTCTTAGAACTGACTGTGATTCAATCCGTTCGAATTAATGAAGATCACTATTTTGACGATAACTTTCATGATATGGTCCATTTTGAGGGACTACGAACATAAATTCTCCTGATGAATAATGTATTGAAAATTTAGCATAGAAGTATTACCGACTTTGGAGGCCTTATTTTCAATCAATGTTACTAAACCGTCGTGTTTCCCAACCATTGCTGGAGCACCATCCGTTGTTAAGCCCGATAAGTTGTTAAGTTGTAACGAAAAGCGATTCAATATCGATGTAACTGCCTCTAACAAATCTAGTGACTTAGTAGTGTCCTTAAGTGGATACAGTGCCGCTAGTTCTTCTGTATTTTTAAAATGGACATCAACACCAATGATAAAAATTGCCAGTTGGCCAGTATCTGCCATATCTGTGCTTTCATCCAATGCAAGAGCATAAAATATAAACTCGGGTGCTCGACTTTTCAAATTATCTTCAATATGTTTTCCAATGTCGTCCACACGACTAGTAATAGCCTGACGAGACAGACTTATATTTGAGAAATCCTTCTTCTTTTCTGGACACATAATTTCAACGACGCTCCAAACATTCCTTAACCATTTCACCATTTGAATATGGCTTCTAGTATTTTGCTAGTGTCTTGGCTACTGCATAACTAGCTTTTACATAGCATGTTGACTCTGAACCCGCTCTAGTAAACATCTTTTGTTGTGCAGAATGTTTTGTATATAGTCATTTACTTGGTCTTGTCAAAATTGTCCTTATCAAACTTATTTGCATGTTTAGTCTCGTAGTGTCTCGTATGTAGTCAGATAAGGTGCGATAAGCCTTGACATCAGCTCAAGGCAGGATGTAGTCAGATAAGGTGCGATAAGCCTTGACATCAGCTCAAGGCAGGATGTGGTCAGATAAGGTGCGATAAACCCAGACATCAGCTCGAAGCAGGATATGGTCAGATACGGTGCAATAAGCCCATAAATGAGCTCATGGCAGGATGTGGTCAGATAAGATGCGATAAGCCCTGACATATGTAGTCAGGTTAGGTGCAATAAGCCCAGAAATCAGTACAAGGCAGGATGTGGTCAGATAAGGTGCGATAAGCCCAGACATCAGTACAAGGCAGGATGTGGTCAGATAAGGTGTTATGAGCCCAAACATCAGCTCAATGTAGGATGTGGTAAGAAAAGGTGCGATAAACCCAGAAACCATTACAAGGCAGAATTTGGTCAGATAAGGTGCGATAAGCCAGACATCAGCACAATGCAGGATTTGGTCAGATAAGGTGATATAAGCCCAGACATCAGCTCAAGGCAGGATGTGGTCAGATAAGGTGTGATAAGCCCAGAAATCATTACAAAGCAAAATTTGGTCAGATAAGGTGCGATAAGCCCAGAAATCAGTGCAAGGCATAATGTGGTCAGATAAGGTGCGATAAGCCCAGACATCAGCTCACGGTAGGATGTGGTCAGATAAGGTGTGATAAGCCCAGACATTAGCACAAGGCAGAATTTGGTCTGATAATGCACGATAAGTTCAAAAATCAGCACAAGGCAGGATGTGGTCAGATAAGGTGTCATAAGCCCAGAAATGAGTTCAAGGCATGATGTGGTCGGATAAGGTGCGATAAACACAGACATCAGCACAAAGCAGGATGTGGTCAGATAAGGTGCGATAAGCGCAGATATATGTGGTCAGATAAGGTGTGATAATCCCAGCTCAAGGCAGGATGTGGTCAGCTAATGTGCGATAAGCCCAGACATCAGCACAAGGCAGGATGTGGCCAGATAAGGTGCGATAATTCCAGAAATCAGTACAAGGCAGAATTTGGACAGATAAGGTGCGATAAGCCCAGAAATCAGCTCAAGATAGGATGTGGTCGGATAAGATGTGATAACCCCAGACATCAGCTCAAGGCAGGATGTGGTCAGATAAGGTGCGACAAGCCCAACATCAGCTCAAGGTAGGATGTGATCAGATAAGGTGCGATAAGCCCAGACATCAGCTCAAGGCAGGACGTGGTCAGATAAGGTGCGAGAAGCCCAGAAAACAGCACAAGGCAGGATGTGGTTAGATATGGTGCTATAAGCCCAGACATCAGTCAGCACAAATCAGGATGTGATCAGTTAATGTGTGATATACTTTCACCCTGACATGCTGGAGGGACTGACTTTCAGCCAGACATGCTGGAGACAAGTCCTGACTGGTAAGCTTGTCTTAAGTCAACACAGCCCGTGCTGTTTATGTCCTGGTCTCCTCGCTCCTGGTTTCTAATCTAGGCTAACTCCCCGATGTGTAATGTCAACACGTGAGCTTGTATTAACTCTTGTCTATTCCCACTCATAGTGATCCCTTAACTCCCGCTCTACGGTATAGACTGTGACACAATGGCCACAACAAAGACACACAAACGACGATAGAAGCAACAGTGTCCCCCTGACATCATACACTGCCATTGTTTCTTCTCTGTCGGCTGATATGGCGTGAAGGTGTTACATCCCCAGAAGTGTCCAGTGTTAGACTTCCGTAGACATAACGTTCTACACATTCGCGCAATATCAGCGACGATGTCCATCACATTTCAGCCAAAGTATCATCTCTTTCTTCACTTCATATGATACATAACTCTGGAGTATGCACCTAATGAGATGCATCGAAATGTGCCAGACAATAAATCGTGCAATATTTTGTTGATGGCGACTGTGATTAAATTATTTAAATGAAAACATTATTTTGAACATAACGACAACATGTGAATATTTATGGAATTTTATTCGTTATCAATCAATCAATCATGTGCCATGCCGGAAAGCGTGGGTGGTCATGCCTTGCCATTTCACTCGTTATAGCGTCTCATAAATAAATGACAAGTTACTTGATTCTAGCAGTGATAGTTTCACAGATATAAATGACAGGAATTAATTTTAGCAGTGTTAGTTTCAAAGATATAAATGATAGGAATTGATTCTAGCAGTGATAGTTTCACAGATATAAGTTACAGGAACTGATTCTAACAGTGGTAGTTTCACAGATATAAGTTACAGGAACGGAGTCTAATAGTGATAGTTTCACAGACATAAATAGCATAAATGGATTCAGCAACGAGTATGTAATCACCACTGCTGGTGACCTGGACTGACTTGATTGATTACATTATCGAAGAAATAGTCGTGGACATTCTTCGATGATCCGACCTCTCATCTCAACACAAGGGATTGGAGGTTGTTTAGGTCTGCAGGTGGCTCCATACTCGAGGACAAGGATCACGCATTGGCATGGGAAACATGCGGCTACGTACAGCAGCTCCTCTTTCAAACACAGCTCCGTTCTCCCGCGAACTTCGAGGCATAACCTGTAGCTCTCAAATGCTCTATCGCAATTTTTTTTGACACTGCACACGGCAGACATGACACAGCAAGGCCAGACTTAACGCGATCACGTAGTTAGTTCTCTTCATGGTAGATTGATTCTTGCAAATCTGTGGACAAAGTAACATTATAGTCAGATCCATCTAGTGCAGGGGTGATCAAACTTTTTGTGCGAAGGGCCACATTGACAAATGTAAAACTATTGGGGGGGGGGGCATATATATATATATATATATATATATATATATATATATATATATATATATATATATATATATATATATATATATAATGTCGATTTTGTTTACAGCAACCTATCACAATAAGTAATTATTAATTATAAGTTATTAATCAGTATAAATAAATAATTATTGAAATTTTATTTTACTTATACACTTAAACATTATACTTGACAATATGGACAAAAACGTTTACTAATTTGTTAAAAAGATTTTACAACTTGTTATTATAACAAATATTCTTTATTATCTATCAATGGCTTTAATTTAGAAACAAACCGAATACATTGTAACTATATTTGTTGATTTCTAACGAGATGTATGTAACTGCTTGCACTTTTTGACAATATTCTTGAAATCTGGAGTAAGTTTACTTGTTGAAATTCGCATGACAGCATGCAAGTTGCAGTCCGATAATAAAGACCTGTTCTTAGATTTGTTGATCTTCAAGCAAGAGAATGCTTGTTCGCAAAGTGTATGTTGATCAAAACAATGATAAAAGTTTAGCTGCAAAGTTTTTCAAGTTGGGAAATGATTCTTGTGATAAAGATCCATAGAAATCCACAAACCATCTAACTTGAATTTCTCTTTCAGGTCATGATCTGCTTGTAAGTCAAGCAGCTCCAACTGTACGTCCTCTGTGGCTGTATCAGCTTCTCCTCTAAAAGGGGAACTGAGAATATTGAACTGTGGCTCTAAGGTCTTGAAATCTTGGAATCTCCATCCAAATTCTTCGATTAATGCATCTAATTGGGCTTTGTACTTTTCAGTCATTTCACCAGAAATGGTTTCTTGTTTTAGCAAAGGGGACTGACAAAATCTTGTTTTCACTTGCTTGTCTGGCGAACAGTGAGAGTTCTGCCTGAAATGATTTTACATGTACATACAATTCATGTGCAAACATACCATTGCCTTGAAGTTTGACATTCAGTTCATTTAACTTTTCCATAATTTCAATGGCAAACATAAAGTCTAACTTCCACTCTTTATTGACAATATTAGTATTAAAGTCACATTCAACGTTCCTCCGAAGCCGGAGAGTATCTGCCTGCATGGCGAGGAACCACCAGTCTGCACACCAATAAGCCAGACATGGGACAACAGATACTCATGCAAACCTCAGGTCCTGTATGACATCATACTGATGTTGGACAACAGGATGTATTCATCCGACATACAGGAATTCACGCTGGAGTTCACAGCTAGCGAACACAAGCAAGCAACATTCAATGCCCTTCATCTCTAGGAACATCACTATTCCTTCTCTGAGTTCCTACACTCGCCTCAACACCTTGCCGAGACTCAGCTATCGAACACTGGTATGAAACAGGACACCAGAATGTTCAGTTTCCAAATCGTCAAGTAATGCCTTGAACTGTCTGTGATTAAGTCCTTGCTATAATGTTGGTGTCTTATAAGTTCTGTTAAAATGCTTCTCTTCCAATCAAGCTCGCTGTCCAAGATAAACATTATAGCAGGTCAAGGGGAACCAGAACTTAATTGTCAACGAAAATGACGGCACAACGATGGCATTCCACGTCAAATTAAATTTTAATAGTGTTGATCGATCGGACAGGTTATCCACAAATAGTTATATGACTGTTCCCATGTTGCTGGGAAGACAAGTCAAAATATAATAAATAATTATTGAGAAATATATATTGTCAACCCCCGAATCCGATTCTATCCTATATTCTAAATAAATTGCGTGGGGTCCATCGACATGTACCTACATTACGTTCCTCTGACTTGCTTTGATCTATGCCTGTGCTGACGCATTGACCTTTGTAACGGTGAATCGCTCGGCCAGTTGTAATGCAATCTATTCTTCTCAATTCTTCTGTGCCATACGTTCATCCCCGAACGTTCCTCGCAATCCAGATTGTGCCCATGTTTCCTAATGTTGCTGGAGTATTACATATCATGTCCATAACATCTTTCAATTGTAATTGTTGTTGATACTTCGGCGTTGAGATCTAAACCGCCCGTCTCCATGATGTTTACCAACTCCTCTCTGACTGTCGTCACGTAGTCACCCGTGACGTCATGTAGCAATTTGTGTATTCATCCGCTACTCAGTTAACTCTGCCACGACTTTCGTATTTTATTTCAAATCATTAACTTTTAAATCCGACGCTACATGGCAGTCCTCTTGATCTGATGAGGTTGATGACACTGACAACTGGGTCAATAACATGCTTGATATTTAAAACAGTTTTACAGACTTTCTTGATGAATCACACAGTGAAGTGGTAATAATGTGTGGTCTGGATATTCTGCTTTAACCGTATCACTTATCAACTTTACCAGACCTACAGTTTTTCCAGTCAAAGCACGAGCTCCGTCAGTTGTAACACTTGCCATCTTGTTCCAAACCAACACAGTTCTTTCAATACAGTTAGTAACAGCATTGAATATATCATGGCCTGTGCTTGTGTCTTTGAGTGACTCAACACTCAGTAACTCTTCAGTGAGTTTGAAAGAAATGTTTATTCCACGTATAAATATAAATAATTGGGCAGTATCACGTACATCGGTACTCTCATCTATTGCAAGAGAGTACCACAGAATTTTTTTACTTGCATCTTGAAGTTTATGCATCAAATTGTCACTTATTTTGTCACCACGTCTGACCACAGTTCTCCTTGATAAAGTAATGTTGTCAAATCTTTTTTTCTTTGTTCTGGACACATAATGTTTGCTGCATCTAGCAAACATTCCTTGATGAACTCGCCATCAGAAAATGACTTGTTCTGTGTTACAATTCTGTGTGACAGCACAAGACTAGCTTCAGTTGCAGCATCTTGAATTGAAGACTGTTTAGTGAAAACAGTTTGCTGTTTCTCCAAATTTTTCACCACCTTTCCCTCCCTTCGGTTGTTAAATTGTATCCGAAATCGAAATGTTTTGTTTGATAATGTCTTTTTAAATTGCACTCCTTGAAGACAGCCACTTACTCGCGACACAACAAGCAAACTGATTTGCTACCAACTTTTATAAAACAGTACTTAGTTGTCCATTCATCATTAAAAACACGGCATTCATCTTCAATCTTACGTTTGTTATTGACACTCATTGTTTTAATAACATTCGAACAGTTAGAATTGTACAAAACTTTAAAACGGAAATGATCTGTCAGAAATATATCAAGACTACTACAACAAATAAATTAATTTGAACATTGTAAATGTGGAAATAATTTATAACAACAAAAACCTTTTAAATTTAATATTTTCATGCTAAATAAATCATGTTATTCACCGGAGAAATATGTTTTTCATAAAATCATCCTTATTAAATTTTTACATGTCGATAAATATTTCTCTATTTGAAAATCGATAAATTCGTATTTTAGCATTACATGATTTAAATTGTTGCTGTATGTAGCCGGGGGCGGGGTTGGGGTGAGCGCTAAACCTTGCATAAATACCCCAATGGCTTATGCATTCATCACATATGCAGCTAAAGTCCAACTCCTGGCCTTCTCGTGGCGAAATTGTTTTAACTAACAGGAGAAGGGGCGGCAGTGAGTCACTGGCGCCGAGAAATAACCAGAACGCTCTAGATGTGTATGCACGTACATGCATGCGCAGACATATGTGTGCGTGCTTACACACCTAAACTCGAGTAAGACCACAGTCTGCTCTAGCAAAGGAAAGGTGCTTAAGACGGACGCAACCAGCTAGGAGGCGCACCACAGAAATCAGGATGTCACGCAATCACGCGTAATGAAATATGTTGACTATTGCTAAATGTTATGGTGCTCGCCCTGCTTTGGACCCCCAAGCAGGTGCAGTGCCGGGCCCTATGCTTCGAAAGGGTCAAACCACAGCTACTGGAGGTCCTTCTCAGATGTCCTATGGAGCCAGGGGACCTGCGAATAGAGCGTTTGGCCATACCAAATACAGACTAAAATTAATGCATTGGAATGCGGAGGGAATCAGCAGCAACAACAAAATAGAACTAGAAAGCATTTTGGACCAAGAAAATGTAAGCGTATGTTGCTTGAAAGAAACTCACCTCAAAGAAAACGAAACGATGTCTTGGAAATTGCCAGTACTAAGGACACTACTTTCTGAACTTAGCAGTCAGCATAAGGTCACCATACAGTGGATACCATCCCACTGTGGAGTACCCGGAAACGACAGAACTGATCGATTGGCTAAGGAAGGAGCAAAAGAAGAACATCCTGATGTGCCCGTTAATACCACCAAAAGAAAAGAATGATCAAATAAGTCAGAAGGCCACCAAAACCTGTTCAAGATGACTAGCACCTTATGGACAGACCAGAAAAAGTCATTATTCTGCTCCTCAGAACAGGACACAATAGATTACGCAACCCTCCCCCGATGTGTCTCCACCTTGACGTGGTGGGGGAGCTTGCGTGTCCCATCGACCCCATTTGCTTGCCGATGGGTGAAAAATTACATATCGGACAGCTTATGGGATAGGGACCAGACTAAGAGAGACACAACCTGCTGCTCTGCAGGTATAGACTGAGGATAGCAGTCAAAATTTAAATCAGGTGCACGAAGGCAGAATTTCTTGGTTCGGACAAAACTCTTAAGGCTCCCTGTCGAGGGCTGTGGCTGAACGCCTCTAAGCCACAAACCCTCGGATCTGAGAGCCAGGCCGATACCCGTCTACCGGAAAATAGAAACGTGATACTGAGCAAGCTACATGCTCAGGTCTGATACATGTTCGAAGGCTCTCAGCTGGGGGATATGAGGGATTCCCGGATGAGAGGGCCAGACCGTTTCCCGTTCACTGCTGCACGAAGGTAAGGTGCTGAGCCGGCAGCACATGTAGCCTACCTCGTGAGCGAGTACAAAAAAGAAAGAAAAGTGCCCCAGTCGAAGGGCATGGTTACGGAAACTCTGTATCTAACTCATAGAGAGTGTAGATATAAGTAGAAGAACGTCTCAACGCAAAATGGAACGCACGGCGAGCGTACCTATTGCGTGGGTTGAAGTCACAAGCAAAAGCGTACCGAGTGGATGTCGCCCGCAATCTGACCGCTCCTGGTGTGTGCTTGAGCGATCAGTGGCAAGCGGGATGCTCAACACATGGAAGTGAGGAACAAAAGCAGCCATGAGCAGGACGTGGAAACTCCTTGGGTGAGCCCAGTCTCAGAGCAATATGTGCCGGCTCTGCAATTATGGAAGCCTCCTCGGATAGTGAGATGATGCCCATGGTCTGCCCCTGCCTTCCCTTGAGGGCCGTCCGCGATATCGTTGATCGTTCTATCTTGACCAGCTGAGATGTGGGTGACATTACAACAGTCTAACGTGTCTCGAAACCAGAGGAAGGCTAACCTCACTAAAAATGCCCGCCAGAAGTCGGAAGTGTCGGCCTACGGGTGGCAAACTAAAAATTGACACTACGCAATTACGTCCGAGTGAAATGTCTCGCCCGAATGTCTCTCGTGCTAGGAACAGCTCTGACTACCTAGTTTCCGAATGCCGCTCTTGTTCGGAACAGCTCTGACTAGGTAGTTTCCGAATGTCTGTCGTGCCTGGAACAGCTCTGATGGGCGCAACGACAAGCACATGTCCGAAAACTCGCTGAGTGGATGCCGTCTGCGAACATGTCTGGTTTGTGCGGGAATGGCCCGGGAAAAACGAAATGACCAATATATTGAAGTGAGGATTTAAAGCAGCCATGAGCAGGACGTGACGATTTCCCTCGGTGAGCCCAGATCCAGGGCGTTATGTGTCGGCCCTGCAACTATGGAAGCAACCTTGGATGGCGGAAAATGCTATGGACTGTCCCTGCCTTCCTTTGAGGGATGACCGTTGTCTTCGACCGTTCAACCTTGGCCAGCATGGTTGTAGATGGCACCACAAAAGTGAGAGTCTCCCAGGTATGCTACCTGGTCAAAAAAGCACGCTAAAGTCGATGTGTTGGCCTACGGGTTTCGGCCCAAGGGCGCATAACAGACACACCGCAATGACATCTGAAAAAACACTCCGGATGAACGAAAAGAAGAAGAAGAAGAAGATTACGCAACCACATGTATACAAAATTCAAGATTGGTGAATAACCCATGTGCACATGTGGATTGGCGTCGCAGATAGCAGAACACATACTCAAAATCTGCCCAAATTACAACATGTCTAGGCAAACCTTCTGGCCTAGAGAGACGACAGTGGAAAAGGCAATATTGCAGTTATAGACCTATTTAAGGCGAACGAAAGAAGAAGAAAAAGCATTAAATTAGGAAGGCCAAGGACTGTTTATAGAAATAGATAATTAGAAAGAAATGTTATCAAAAATGTTAAAACTATCATAACTGTACATGAAATTCTGTACAATTCAACAAAATAACTTAAAAAACGAAGTAACATTTTTTATTCCTATATGCCCTCGCGGGCCGCATAAAATCAGTTGCCGGGCCAAATGCGGCCCGCGGGCCCTAGTTTGCCCACCCCTGATCTAGTGAATATGTTCCCTGGCTATCCTAATAAGGGCTGTGAGATGACTTTCTAAACATTCATTCAATATGACAGTCATGATGCCTGACTCTATCCATCCTCAATCTATAAAGTGTGGACTGCGCCTAGCCCTGCAGCCAGAAGGGTTAGGATCGGCTAGTCTCTCTCTTCATTTCTTCATTCTTCAAAAGAGGAACATTTTGAAATGAATACCATTGTGTGCAATAAGTCCTGGTCCTTGAACGTAAGAAAAAGAGTGTTTGCATGTTACATAGAAACAATGTTAATATACGACTGCGAATCCTGGACAATTAGTAAACAATCAGTGGAAGCCTTGGAGATGTGGTATTTTGAAGAATACTGACAATTAATTGAACAGCCAAAATAAGCAATCTGGACATTTAAGGGAAGCTAAGTCGGAAAGACAACTTATCACAAACATCTGAAAGAAGCTGTCATAATTTTTTTGGCCATATTATGAGAAGACAAAAACTGGAACATGTTGTGACGACCGGAAAGTTTTTGTGGAAAGATAGATAGAGGAAGACAGCGTGAGAACATTCTTGACAGTCTTATGTCATGGCACGGAAGGGAGTCAACACACGAATAGATCCATAACGTCGAATATCGCAATCAATTTTGTGGAATTGTATGATTGCCCACGCCTGCCGGCAAGGCAATGGATGAGTCTCTCTCACAATGGGTGAAATGCGCAAATTAGTAGCCTGTCGATGACTCGTAGACTACCCAAGTCATCCCCACCTCACCGTGGTGAAGACAGGGAAACCATGACCGCGAGATCTTTGGTCTAATAGGCTCAGGTTCGCCAAGGGAGACGGACTACCCTTAGTAATATTTTCCTGTCCTTTACCTGCGACTAGCCTAGCAAACTAATAGGGCATTTTTCCTACTGCTTGAAGAAAAGAATGAAGCATAATCGTGCTGATCCACTTAGAAACAGACCTGACAAACTGACCAAATTGAACCAGAAAAAGAGGCCGACCATGTAAATGATGGACAGACGGAATAACAGTCCAGTGGAATCAAGATATACTTGTGGCGTTAAGAAAGTAATGTACCACATCGTTTTTCTCAGTAGCTGTTTATTAAAAAGCATGAAATTTATTAAAATAAAATATACATGGATATGTCATGTAAACATCGGTATTATTCAATACAATCCCTATCAACTTGTACAGCTTTATGCCAGAGCGAAACAAGTGCATGTATTCTTTGTCCGTAGCAGATTTTGTCTTGATCATGTAGCCATTTCTTCGCTACATGGATCATTCCTTCATCATCTGCAAACCTTGTCTGACAGAATGCATCTTTAAGTGGACCAAATAGATGAAAATCAGAGGGTGCAAAATCGGGACTGTAGGGTGGATGGGGTAGTACAGTCCAATCCAATTTGGTGATTGCTTCCGTGGACCTTTTCAGACTTGTGTGAGGGCATGCATTGTCGTGAAGGAGAATCAGGTCTGCTGTATTCTTGTGTGGCCGAACTCTGCGAAAACATTGAGTGTTTTCAGTGTCTTAATGTAAGCTAGCGAATTTATTGTCTCTCCTCTTGGCATAACATCCGCATGAATCACACCTTCCATGTCCCAAGCGACAGTGATCATGACCTTTCCAGTTGAAGCAGTTGTCTTGAATTTCTTTCTTCGCTGTGATTGCGGATTATGCCACTCCATTGACTGTCTTTTTGTCTCAGGTTCAAAATGATGTGTCCAGGTTTCGTCAGCTGTAACGATCTTAGCCAATAAGTTCTCTCCATCATCATTGAAACGCTGCAACAATTCAGAAGAAATTGATTTACTCTGCAATCGTGGTCATTTGTGAGACTTCGAGGAACCCATCTTGCGAAAAGCTTAGAAAATCCTAGAGTTTTTATAACTGCATGTCCACAACCATTGCTGACTGACAGCTCTAAGGCTAATTGTTGACTAGGGATTAGCCTATCGGTAACAATAATGCCCTCAACGCAATTCAACATTTCTGCGTTGGTGGCTGCGGTGGGATGTCCACAGCGAGGCCGATCAAGCAGCTCCATATCTCCACTTCCTGATTGTTTGATTCTCTGAACAAAGCGACTGATTGTACTCCTGTTAACTGCAAAACTTCCATACACAGAAAGACAGTTGTATACGTTCACAACAGTTTCCTTCTCTGCATCGAGAAATTCTATCACAATTCGCTGCTTTAAACGGAATTTGCTAACACGCTCCATTTCAATAGTTTAGGGCAGCCATATTATTTAGCCAGTTGGGTTGCAATTTGGTGCACACAATCGACGCATGCCATATTTGAAGTGTAAAAGATGTCATGCTCCTATCTTCATTATTAGCTGAGGAAATTTATGTGGTGCATTTCTGAACAACCCTCGCGTGAAGCCCATAGTCGGGGACTCTTCCGCTGTCTATGCTTCATCTCGACACCTTAATGTACAAGGTGAAAAAGACAGACAGACAGACAGACAGACAGACAGACAGACAGACAGACAGACAGACAGAGTCAATACTCGGGAGGGTTTAGCCTGGGAATTTCTGCCATGAATAAATGAGTCACGGAGAGTAGTTCCCAGGAAACCTGTAGAGGCAACGTGGGGGTTGAAACAGAGTAGCGGCTGCTGCCTGTACATGGTTGTTGGCTGTGCACGCAAACACTCAGTTCCCCGACTCATTGGATAATTCAGGGACCCAGTTCCACGACTCATTGGATAATTCAGGGACCCAGTTCCACGACTCATTGGATAATTCAGGGACCCAGTTCCACGACTCATTGGATAATTTAGTGACCCAGTTTCACGACGCATTGGATAATTCAGGGACCAGTTCCACGACTCATTGGATAATACAGGGACCAATTTCCACGACTCATTGGATAATTCAGGGACCCAGTTCCACGACTCATTGGATAATTCAGGGACCCAGTTCCACGACTCATTGGATAATTCAGGGACCCAGTTCCACGACTCATTGGATAATTCAGGGACCCAGTTCCACGACTCATTGGATAATTTAGGGACCCAGTTTCACGACGCATTGGATAATTCAGGGACCAGTTCCACGACTCATTGGATAATACAGGGACCAATTTCCACGACTCATTGGATAATTCAAGTACCCAGTTCCACGACTCATTGGATAATTCAGGGACCCAGTTCCACGACTCATTGGATAATTCAGGGACCCAGTTCCACGACTCATTGGATAATTCAGGAACCCAGTTCCACGACTCATTGGATAATTCAGGGACCCAATTCCACGACTCACTGGATAATTTAGGGACCCAGTTCCACGACTCATTGGATAATTCAGGGGTCCTGTTCCACGACTCAATGGATAATTCAGAGACCCAGTTCCACGACTAATTCGATAATTCAGGGACCCAGTTCCACGACGCATTGTATAATTCAGGGACCCAGTTCCACGACTCATTGGATAATTCAGGGACCCAGTTCCACGACTCATTGGATAATTTACGGACCCATTTCCACGATGCATTACCTAATTCAGGGGCCCAGGTACACGACTCATAGGATAATTCAGGGACCCAGTTCCACGACTCATTAGATAATTCAGGGACCCATTTCCACGACTCATTGGATAATTCAGGGACCCAGTTCCACGACTCACTGGATAATTCAGGAACCCAGTTCCACGACTCATTGGATAATTCAGGGACACAGTTCCACGACTCATTGGATAATTCAGGGGCCCAGTTCCATGACTCATTGGCTAATTCAGAGACCCAGTTCCACGACTCATTGTATAATTCAGGGACCCAGTTCCACGACTCATTGGATAGGGAACCAGGTCATCAACTCATTGGATAATTCAGGGACCCAGTTCCACGACTCATTGGATAATTCACGGACCCAGTTCCACGACGCATTACCTAATTCAGGGGCCCAGTTCCATTACTCACTGCCTGATTCATGGGTTCAGTCTGGCATTATCAGAAAGGATCCCTTTAAATGCGTGCTTATCCAACTGGCCACTATCTCCACTACAGTCATCATCCTCATCGTCATCATTATCATCACCATCATCATCATAATCATCATCACCACAATCATCATCATCATCATGATCATCATCATCATCATCATCATCATCATCATCATCACTATCATCATTATCCTTACTACCATCATCATCACTACAATCATAAAAATTATCATCATCATCACTACCATTATGTTTGTTATTATCGTGTGCCCTGCCCACAGACGTAGTCTTTCATGACGCTCTCTTTCAATTCCACTGATAATGTTCCTCAAAGCCACCGTCTCAGTACATCAAGTATCATCTCTCTCTCTCTCTCTCTCTCTCTCTCTCTCTCTCTCTCTCTCTCTCTCTCTCTCTCTCTCGCCTTTCCCAGCCTCATCAAAACTGACCCGTCCAGGGTTCACCATTTTCTCCAATGTCTCTAGCCTGCCAGTCCCTGCGTCACCACGTCTGAACATTGCAGTGGTCACCGTGTTCTCTAATGTCCCTCGCCACAGCACATGACCAGAGAGCTGTTTGTTCCCTTCTGATATGTTTACATAATGCTCTGTTCCGAACATCCTTTCCAGTGCAATCGTTGTTAGTTACCCCGGCAGCCCAAGGTATTCCCAACACTTATCTCATAAACTACATCGCTGTTGCCCCCAAGCACTTCCTCATTTTGTTGTCATTCACTTTCCGTGATAAAATGCCACTCTGCTACAGTAGAGCAGATTATATACAACAATTTAGCACTCTCTTTTTACATACAATGTCAGTGGCATCAGATATATTTAATGTCCTGAAATGCAGCTTTAGCTTGTCGTGTTCTGCTTTCTGAATGTCTGTCACAATTCTTCCATCTGTCACGCTTCTTCAGTCTGTCACGATTCTTTCGTCTGTCACGCTTCTTCCATCTGTCACTGTTCTTCCATCTGTCACGGTTCTTCCATTCTATCACGCTTCTTCCATCTGTCACGGTTCTTCCATATGTAACGAGTCTTCCATCTGTCACGTTTCTTCCATCTGTCACGCTTCTTCCATATGCCGCGCGCCGTCCATCTCTCACGATTCTTCTGTCTATCAAGTTTCTTCCATATGTCACGTTTCTTCCATTTATCAAGTTTCTTCCAATGGTCACGTTCCTTCCATCTGTCACGCTGCTTCCATCTCTCACGATTCTTCCATCCGCTCGCATGTGAATGTATTCATGAACTGAAGCTAGTTCATTTGTATTTGATATGAAATTATAACACGAAGCCTTGCCTGGCCGCGCGGTTTAATGCGCTTGAGCTTCAACTGCTTCCTGTTAGCGTCGTATGTTGGGATGTCAGGTCTTAGTCAGATATGACTGAGCTACTTTATGACAGTAGACGGTACTACCTGCTTACTGTTAGCGCCGAATGTTGGGATGTCAGGTCTTAGACAGATATGTCTCAGCTACCGTATGACAGTAGAACGTACTACCTGCTTACTGTTAGCGCCGTATGTTGGGATGTCAGGTCTTAGTCAGATATGACTGAGCTACTTTATGACAGTAGACGGTACTACCTGCTTACTGTTAGCGCCGAATGTTGGGATGTCAGGTCTTAGTCAGATATGACTGAGCTACTTTATGACAGTAGACGGTACTACCTGCTTACTGTTAGCGCCGAATGTTGGGATGTCAGGTCTTAGACAGATATGTCTCAGCTACCGTATGACAGTAGACCGTACTACCTGCTTACTGTTAGCGCCGTATGTTGGGATGTCAGGTCTTAGATATGACTGAGCTACCTTATGACAGTAGACGGTACTACCTGCTTCCTGTTAGCGCCGTATGTTGGAATGTCAGGTCTTAGATATGACTGAGCTACCTTATGACAGTAGACGGTACTACCTGCTTCCTGTTAGCGCCGTATGTTGGAATGTCTGGTCTTAGATATGACTGAGCTACCTTATGACAGTAGACGGTACTACCTGCTTACTGTTAGCGCCGTATGTTGGGATGTCAGGTCTTAGTCAGATATGACTGAGCTACTTTATGACAGTAGACGGTACTACCTGCTTACTGTTAGCGCCGAATGTTGGGATATCAGGTCTTAGAAAGATATGTCTCAGCTACCGTATGTCAGTAGACGGTACTACCTGCTTCCTGTTAGGGCCGAATGTTGGGATGTTAAGTCGTAGTCAGATATGTCTCAGCTACCGTATGACAGTAGGCGATACTACCTTCTTCCTGTCAGCGCCGAATTTTGGGATGTCGGGTCTTAGTCAGATATAAAAAGTAAAAAGTTTATATCTGACTAAGACATGACAACCGCATGGCAGTTGACGATACTAACTGCTTCCTGTTAGCGCCGAATGTTGGGATGCAATTTCTTAGTCAGATATGACTGAACTACCTAATAACAGTAGACGGCACTACCTGCTATGTTGGGATGGCAGGTCTTAGTCAGATATGACTGAGAAACCGTATGGCAGTAGACGATAGTAGACGGTACTACCTGCTTTCTGTTAGCACCGAATGTTGAGATGTCAGATCTTAGTCAGATATGACTCAGCTACCGTATGACAGTAGACGGTACTACCTGCTTCCTGTTAGCGCCGAATGTTGGGATGTCAGGTCTTAGTCAGATATGATTGAGCTACCCAATATCAGTAGACGGCACTACCTGATTTTCTGTTAGTGCCGGATGTTGGGATGGCAGGTCTTAGTCAGATATGACTGAACTACCGTATGGCAGTAGACGGTACTATCTGTTAGCTCCGAATGCTGGGCGGCGCTCACCAAACCCGACACCCCACATTGTGTCAACGTCTTCGGCTGGATGAGCGCAATTAGGAGGATACAAGCCTTACCCTAGTGCGAAGAAATTCAACCTAAAGAATAAATGTGAGTGCAGACCAGGTCCAAAACCTTGGTGGGCAACTAGTCAATGATCGAAGCTCCGACAGGCTGGAAGATAGAGCATTGCTTTTCTGATCCAGCAGCTTTTGCAGCTGGTCTTGTTCCAGACGTATCTGTATTACCTTTCCTCTGGATTAAACTAGGCAGGCCGAGAGAGACAAATCCTGCTTGATGGCAATACATGGTCGCTACAATTCAGCCCAGGTTTTGTGCTATGGGGAAGTATAATTCCATCCATGGTCCCCGCCATGGATTGTAGTTATTATTCCGTTTTTTTTTTTAAAAGTACAATGTAGCAAACTATCGTCTATCAAGACGGCCGTGTGTCAGTGATTCAAATTCACAGAGGAAAACCATTGTATTTAAACATCTACTTGTGTCATTTAACTTTTGCAACATCTAGAACAAACAACTGATAAATCAAATACTATATAAACATAAATTATAATTGATAACTGTGCATAAAATCAACATTTAAATAATGTCAATTGTATGGACATGATGTGACATATTTACCGGTGTCCGAGGTGAGATCAAAGTAAACACGGCTGACTGACTGTGTGGAGCGATGTCGGCTTATGGACACAGTGTACAGCGCTGGACATTTATAGAGGTTTTCAACATATCCAGTGTTTCTCAAACTGTGCCCAGGAGGCCTCACTGTTAGCTTGTGGATAAGAGTGCTCATTCTTAAACTGCTGATGCTGAGGTTGCGGGTTCAACTCCTACACTAGTCAGTTGTACTATACTCGTGACTTCTCATACTTGACTTGGGGACGTAAATTACAAGTACCTCTGAAGTCGGAATAGGTTCGCCTGATGACGAGGGACACTGATAATAGGGAAATTTAACCCACACACAAAATTCAGTCGATTGCACTTAACAATGTAGCAGTGTGCGTATGGACTACGCGTGAGTTGAAAGCAAACAGTGCACACAGCGAACATTGTTTTAACATCTTGGATTGGGATAGAAACAGTTATGTCTACAGACGTCACCGATATCAGTTACAGTTGTTTTGTCTGTTAATGTTACTGCATGTAAATATTTGTAAAAAGTCATCAATATAAGTTATAGTCGTGATTTGTGTTAATGTTACAAGAAGCAAAAACATCTGTCGAAAGAGGAAGACACGTAGTGACTAATTCCGGAGTACGAACACGTCGATTATAATATAACCAGTAATCAATCAAGCAATCGATAAATCACAGACACATTCAGGAGTAGAGGTGTGTGGGTGCGTAGTGGAGGATGTGTGCGTGAGTGAGTGTGTGTTGGTGGACGGATAGGGAATGCGTGTGTGGGTGGGGAGAGGTGTGTGGTGTGTTGGTTAGGGATATTGTGTGGGTGAGGTATGTGTGTGTGGATGGGGGATTTTTGTGGTGTGTGGGTGGGGGTATGTGGGTGAATGGGTAAGGGTATCTGTGTGAGTGTGAGTGGGCTATTGCATGGTATGTGGGTAGGGGATATGTGTGTGGTGTGTAGGTGGGGATGTGTGGTGGTATGTAGGCGTGGGATGTGTTGGTAAGGGATATGTGTGTGTGCGGTGCGTGGGTTGGGAATATTGCGTGGTAGGAGATGTATGTGATGTGCGGGTGGGGGATTGTATAGTGGGGGATTGGGTTAAGGCATGTATGGGTGGGTGGAGGATGTATGTCTGGGTGGTGGGGTGTATGTGTGAGTGGATTGGGGATGTATGGGTGGTTAGGGAGATGCGTGTGTGGGGGTGGGATTGGGAGATGTCAGTTGGTGGGGATGTGTGTGTATGGTTTGAAGATGTGTGAGTGGATGTGCGTTGTGTGGGTTGGTGGGGGTTTGTGTGCGTGGGTGGGAAATATGTGGTCAAAGGAGATGTGGCTGAGGGAAGGGTGGTTTGAGGTGTGGATGGGGAGAGGATGTGTGGGTTAGGATGTGTATGTGGGTGGGCGTGGGATATGTGGGTTGGTGGGGGAATGTTTGTGGGTGGCGAGTGTGTTTTGGTTGGGGGAACAGGTGATTGGAGTGTGGGTGGGAGATGTGCAGGAGGGGGATCGGACGGTTGGTGGGGTATGTATGTGTCCCTTGGTGTGTGTGTGGGGGGGGGGGGGTAGGTGGGGGTGTGTGTGTGGGTGGGGTGATGTATGGGTAGGTGGGAGATGGGCCTCATAACATGGTAATTTGCCTTGTTTATGTTTACAACATTCATTTCACAACGTTTATTTTTCTTCCTAAGTAAATGTATAATGCTCTTGATGAACGAAAGATGAGTGATTGGAAGAGCCGAATGTAAGACGGGCCTGAGCGCCCAATTTGTGACCCTAATAAAGTTGATTTGATTTGATTTGATGCAATATCACAAATTAAATATTACTTCTCTAATGTTCCCATCCTACACTTACCTGACAAGGACATTCCTTATATCCTTAGGACAGATGCCAGTGCCACTACGATCTCGGCGTGTTACTCCAGACCTACAATGACGTAAATCAACCAATAATTTATGTAAGTAGAAAGATTACATCAGCCGAATCTCGTTATGGCGTTTCACAGCTTGAAGCCCTGGAAATTGTGTATTGCGTCACGAAACTGACGAAATACCTCGCCAGAACACACTTCCTCATCGAGACAGATAATTCTCCATTGCTGGTGATACAAAAAGGACAGCCCAAAAACAATCGAATATATCGGTGGGCACTACTTTTACAGGACTATTCGTTTTCCATCAGACATCTTAAGGGATCAAAGGACATTATTGCTGACTTACTTACAAGACCCTCGGACCTTCCAGTCAACCAGATCGACCAGCCAACTACATCTCCAGTCATCTAGATCAACTTATTAATTAGTTATTTTAAATTTATATTACTATTTTTAATGAAGTTGCATAGTCACACATATTTTTTCTCGGTACTTAGTTAACAACAAAGTAAAGTATTGTAACTATACCTTCCTTGAGTGATAATTTTTTTTCCTGAATAATAATAATAATAATATGGTTTCTTTAATATAACAAATTACAATTTCTACATCATAACTTTTATTTATATCATGAATAGTATAATTAACTAATTTCATTGTAAATAGAAAAATAATTTAGAAATAAGGGAAGTAAGAAGGCTTTAGCATAAGCATTCTTTTTGTTCAATTACATTTGGTTTCAGTTAAAACGTCCATTAGACATAAAAGTCTAAAAACATAATTTAAGAATTTTTGCACCTTACGATTTTCTTACGCATTCAAACATTAATGCACGTAAATTGCCGCGATTATAAGTTTAACAAATTGCTTAACGTAACTTAAATATTTTGGTACTTTTAACAGTATAAAGACTTTAAACTATACATACAGTATGAATGAACTAGTGAAAAGCGTATAAAGGATGGTACTAATGTATTAAAAGAGGATATGGAAATAATAGTGCACTTTTTTGCACATATGCCTCATCTTAGTGTTTTGTCATCGTCTTTTGCATCACATATGAGTGTTAATGTTTTATACGTGTAAACATTACGGATACATTACACCTATAGGTATGTATTCAAGAATCACAGCTCGGTGACCCATCTCAGAAATTTAGAATATGCATTCATTTGTGTGATGTAGTAACCTATCTGATGACACTTGAAGAAAAAGATTACACAGATTATAAACATACACCCATGGTTGTAATTAACAGACACATTATTAGAAACGTATCATTTAAACTAACATCATACAAACATGTAACTTGCAAACACTAATATACTAATAAGGGGAGATTACACTGAAACAAGGGACATAAGTGATTAATAAGGGGAATCAAATGATGTTACAAGAGAATCACTGCCAACAAGCGAAAGCTAGATAGGAATAAATCAGTGGACACAGATCTTGAATAAACATGTTGAAGTAACATTTTATGGGGGACATCCATGATTAGTCTCCTTAATACGAGACAATTGTTTCGGGACACCATATTTGGGTGTATGAGAGGTTTTGCAATTTAATGGGAAACCATGAATGTAAGTCAATGGTACCTTGGGCCGTTTAACAGTCCCGAGTAGTAAAATGTATAAGAGTAGTAGACTCTTGGCAACATATCAAGAGTGTTAAGCTGACTATACACCAGTAGGTGGATGCTTTAACAGTATATCAGACCCTTACAAATTACAGTTGTACCCGACTTAGTCACGACTGACGAATTCCTACAACCCACTGACAAATTAGTTCAGACTAATTATATATGTATATAAGACATTCTGTCACTGCTTCGTAGAAGGCATTTAGTGACACAAAATCGGGGGAGAAGGAGAGGATGTCAGCGTGTTGAGGAATAGAGACAGGACATATACAGGACAATGGAGTATATGTATGTATATATGTATGTACTACTGTTGCTGGTGTGTATGTATGTATATATGTATGTATTACTGTTTCTGGTGTGTATATGTATGTATATATGTATGTAGTACTGTTGCCGGTATGTATGTATGTATGTATGTATGTATGTATGTATGTATGTATGTATGTATGTATGTATGTATGTATGTTTGTTTGTTTGTTTGTATGTATGTATGTATGTATGTATGTATGTATGTATGTATGTATGTATGTATGTATGTATGTATGTATGTATGTATGTATGTTTGTTTGTATGTATGTATGTATGTATGTATGTATGTATGTATGTATGTATGTATGTTTGTATGTATGTATGTATGTATGTATGTATGTATGTATGTATGTATGTATGTATGTATGTATGTGTGTATGTATGTATGTATGTATATCATGAACCATATATCATTGACTCGAAGTTACCACAATGCTGATTGTGATACGGATCATTCTTTGGTTGTTGCAAGGGTTAGACTGAGACCAAAGAGAATCTACACAGCTAAACATAAATATAGCCCCAGGATTAATATTATTAACACTCACGATCCTAAAAGTGCTTTCAGTTTCAACAGCAACTTGAAGACGCTTTCACTGATACACCAGAAAATTGTACAGTAAATGAAATGTGGGATCAAATTAAGGAAACTCTTTATAAAACTGCTGTAGGGGTTTACGGCACCGTGGATCATAAGAGGCAAGACTGGTTTGCGGCAAATAGCGAGACTCTGCAGCAATTGATTGATAAGAAGAAGAAAGCTCTCTTAAGAAACAAGGAAAGACCAAAGCGTAACACCCTGAGTGAACTAAGGCAAGCTAGGAAGGATGTGCAAAAGGCTGCCAGGCAGTGTGCAAATGATTATTGGATCAAGTTATGTGAGTCCATTCAAATCGAAAGTGATAAGGGAAACATAAGAAGCATGTATGAAGGAATAAAGAAAGCCTGTGGTCCAGTGATCAAAAGAAGTGCACCATTGAAAACCTTGACTGGAGAAATCATTACTGACAAGAAACAGCAGATGGACAGATGGGTAGAGCACTATTTGGAGCTTTACTCAAGTGAGACCAAACTAGCGGATGATGCCCCCAACGCCATAGAGGCTCTACCAACTCTTGACCACCTGGACACACTTCCCACCATAACAGAAGTTAAGTGTGCTATAAATGAACTTGTATCTGGCAAGGCTCCAGGTAAGGATGGGACTCCAATAGAGGTTATAAGGAGTGGGCAAGACACACTCACTCTACAGATCCACCAGCTAATAGAGCTATGCTGGCGAGAAGGACAAGTCCCACAGGATTTCAAAGATTCAAGTATCATAACACTGTACAAGAACAAGGGCGATCGGAGCGACTGCAACAACTCAAAAGAGAACGGAGAATTGGAACTAGGTATAAATAGTATGGAACTTGGTTTCTTTTTTTTAGTGTGCTACCAGATCTGGCGGGAGAATGGATCTATGCGTCATTAATTAGAATAGAAATATTGGTCCCTAATTGTTTAAGAGGCGATGGGGCATTGGTGCTTATGTGCTTGTGTATTTCGATTCATGGACTAACATAGATAATATAAGGTAATCTAGCGTTAGCTTAGTAATCTAGCGTAGTGAACTAGGTGTCTGTGCTTTGCTGTTACCATTTCTTTCTTTTAGCTAAACGTTTAAAATTTAGTGAACTCATCTGTCTTATGTAAGAGTATCTTTCGGAAGCGTCGGAGCACGGCCGGGAGACATGCTCTCACATAAGAATTAGTCTGAAGCAGACTAATATCACCTGGTTATATGTCACCCACAGGTTCTACTACAAAAACACCTGGCATACTCAGAGAAGATAAAGAAGGCACTTCATTTGTGCAGAGAAAGTACTTCACTAGAACAACTTAAACATAGCCATTCAATAATCGTGAGCCGATATAACGAATCGCAAATAAGTGAACTCTGTATCCAGGTTTTGAAAACCATGGAAAAAACTTTCATTCTATAACGGCAGAGCTACATAGGCTAAAAATATTTGAATTGGGTACTAAAATAAAAGAACCCAGGGAGAACTCAAGAACATTTTCCATGCCTCCCAAAAAGTGACTTAATTAACTGTAGACAGTGTTGATGTGTTTCAGTGATGGATTTTACTAACTTCCAAAAAGGGAAATCTGTTGAATTCAGAAACTTATCGTAATCGCATGATTTCATGGTGATCACACGTTGAACATTTTCTAAAGATTGGAATACGTCCAGACTCAAGCGGAGAGGAGCATCCAGGGTGAGAGCTGTCCATATATGTGTGATGTCTTGTTGCATGGCCGTATAAGGATGGGAGATATGATACGGCACATACGAATTCCAGAGTCATATCTAGCACTCACACTAGAAGACACTACCAACTACGTATACACATTCAATACATACAACTGACATAGTTTTCAGCAATAAACATTTTATTAATTGTTGGAGGAAACTGTTGTCAGGGTATGTTATGAAGGAATGAGAGAGAGAGAGAGAGAGAGAGAGAGAGAGAGAGAGAGAGAGATAGAGAGAGAGAGAGAGTAGAAGACAGAACGGGGGAGTGTAGACAAAGGTCTGACAATAGTTCCAAAGTATAAGAAGGATCTTAAAGGTGTGCTTGTTGATTCCACGGTTCCCCCCGGGACGACAAGCGACAACCGAGAAGTAAATACTTGGATGGCTTGGCCACATGGCATGGTCGAGACAGGAACACTGAGCTGATCCATGACTCTGGTGATCGAGTGAAATGGCGAGTCATGACCACCTACGCTTTCCGGCATGGCACATGATTGATTGAATATTCTTCATACACTTTTAATCCGTGATTCGTGATAATTCTGTTTGTTATTCTGAGATTTTGTTATACTTTATTGTTATTCTGAGATGCGGTTATTCTAGAATTTTGTTATAATTTATTGTTACTATGAGGCTGTGTTATATTTTATTGTTATTCTGAGATTTTATTATAGTTTATTGTTATTCTGAGATTTTGTTATACCGAGATTTTATTATTCTGAGATTTTGTTATAATTTATTGTTATTTTGAGATTTTTATATATCTTATTTTTGTTCTGAGAAGTGCTTATTTCTTAAAATATTTGTGCCATTCGATATTCCATTCCAGTAGAGATCTATGCCAGGTCACTCCCTCAGTGACAGCTGCTAGAAGGTGGCCTGTAGAGATCTGTGCCAGGTCACTCCCTCAGTGACAGCTGCTGGAAGGTGGCCAGTAGAGATCTGTGCCAGGTCTCTCCCTCAGTGACAGCTGCTGGAAGGTGGCCAGTAGAGATCTATGCCACGTCACTCCTTCAGTGACAGCTCCTTGAAGCTGGCCAGGCCAGTAGAGATCTGTGCCAGGTCACTCCCTCAGTGAAAGCTGCTGGAAGGTGGCCAGTAGAGATCTGTGCCAGGTCCCTCAGTGACAGCTGCTGGAAGGTGGCCAGTAGAGATCTGTGCCAGGTCACTCCCTCAGTGACAGCTGCTGGAAGGTGGCCAGTAGAGATCTGTGCCAGGTCACTCCCTCGGTGACAGCTGCTGGAAGATGGCCAGTAGAGATCTGTGCCAGGTCCCTCAGTGACAGCTGCTGGAAGGTGGCCAGTAGAGATCTATGCCAGGTCCCTCAGTGACAGCTGCTGGAAGGTGGCCAGTAGAGATCTGTGCCAGGTCACTCCCTCAGTGACAGCTGCTGGAAGGTGGCCAGGCCAGTAGAGATCTGTGCCAGGTCACTCCCTCAGTGACAGCTGTTGGAAGGTGGCCAGGCCAGTAGAGATCTGTGCCAGGTCACTCCCTCATTGACAGCTGTTGGAAGGTGGCCAGGCCAGTAGAGATCTGTGCCAGGTCACTCCCTTAGTGACAGCTGTTGGAAGGTGGCCAGGCCAGTAGAGATCTGTGCCAGGTCACTCCCTCAGTGACAGCTGTTGGAAGGTGGCCAGGCCAGTAGAGATCCGTGCCAGGTCACTCCCTCAGTGACAGCTGCTGGAAGGTGGCCAGGCCAGTAGAGATCTGTGCCAGGTCACTCCCTCAGTGACAGCTGTTGGAAGGTGGCCAGGCCAGTATAGATCTGTGCCAGGTCACTCCCTCAGTGACAGCTGCTGGAAGATGGCAAGTAGAGATCTATGCCAGGTCACTCCCTCAGTGACAGCTGCTGGAAGTTGTCCAGTAGAGATCTATGCCAGGTCACTCCCTCAGTGACAGCTGCTGGAAGATGGCAAGTAGACATCTGTGCCAGGTCACTCCCTCAGTGACAGCTGCTGGAAGGTGGCCAGTAGAGATCTGTGCCAGGTCACTCCCTCAGTGACAGCTGTTGGAAGGTGGCCAGGCCAGTAGAGATCTGTGCCAGGTCACTCCCTCAGTGACAGCTGTTGGAAGGTGGCCAGGCCAGTATAGATCTGTGCCAGGTCACTCCCTCAGTGACAGCTGCTGGAAGGTGGCCAGGCCAGTAGAGATCTGTGCCAGGTCACTCCCTCAGTGACAGCTGCTGGAAGGTGGCCAGGCCAGTAGAGATCTGTGCCAGGTCACTCCCTTAGTGACAGCTGTTGGAAGGTGGCCAGGCCAGTAGAGATCTGTGCCAGGTCACTCCCTCAGTGACAGCTGTTGGAAGGTGGCCAGGCCAGTAGAGATCCGTGCCAGGTCACTCCCTCAGTGACAGCTGCTGGAAGGTGGCCAGGCCAGTAGAGATCTGTGCCAGGTCACTCCCTCAGTGACAGCTGTTGGAAGGTGGCCAGGCCAGTATAGATCTGTGCCAGGTCACTCCCTCAGTGACAGCTGCTGGAAGATGGCAAGTAGAGATCTATGCCAGGTCACTCCCTCAGTGACAGCTGCTGGAAGTTGTCCAGTAGAGATCTATGCCAGGTCACTCCCTCAGTGACAGCTGCTGGAAGATGGCAAGTAGACATCTGTGCCAGGTCACTCCCTCAGTGACAGCTGCTGGAAGGTGGCCAGTAGAGATCTGTGCCAGGTCACTCCCTCAGTGACAGCTGTTGGAAGGTGGCCAGGCCAGTAGAGATCTGTGCCAGGTCACTCCCTCAGTGACAGCTGTTGGAAGGTGGCCAGGCCAGTATAGATCTGTGCCAGGTCACTCCCTCAGTGACAGCTGCTGGAAGGTGGCCAGTCTAGTGGAGATCTGTGCCAGGTCACTCCCTCAGTGACAGCTGCTGGAAGGTGGCCAGTAGAGATCTGTGCCAGGTCACTCCCTCAGTGACAGCTGTTGGAAGGTGGCCAGGCCAGTATAGATCTGTGCCAGGTCACTCCCTCAGTGACAGCTGCTGGAAGGTGGCCAGTCCAGTGGAGATCTGTGCCAGGTCACTCCCTCAGTGACAGCTGCTGGAAGCTGGCCAGTAGAGATCTGTGCCAGGTCACTCCCTCAGTGACAGCTGCTGGAAACTGGCCAGGCCAGTTGAGATCTGTGCCAGGTCACTCCCTCAGTGACAGCTGCTGGAAGGTGGCCAGTAGAGATCTGTGCCAGGTCACTCCCTCAGTGACAGCTGCTGGAAGATGGCAAGTAGAGATCTATGCCAGGTCACTCAGTGACAGCTGCTGGATGCTGGCCAGGCCAGTAGAGATCTGTGCTAGGTCACTCCCTCAGTGACAGCTGCTGGAAGGTGGCAAGTAGAGATCTATGCCAGGTCACTCCCTCAGTGACAGCTGCTGGAAGGTGGCCAGTAGAGATCTGTGCTAGGTCACTCCCTCAGTGACAGCTGCTGGAAGATGGCCAGTAGAGATCTGTGCCAGGTGGAGCAGCAGGTTAAGTCAGTTCTCACAGGTCATGTCGCAGTTTTGTCACAGTAAAACGTACAGGAGACATGGTACTCCTCCACCTCCTTATAGTTGACACTTTATGGTATGGTTGTCGCATCTCTCCACAATATCCTGTCTCGCGTGTTGTCCGTCATTGATGATATAGATGTTTCTTCAGGCAACAGTGTCAGACTATCATCTTAAGGCTAGTTGTTTCTCCAACTATCTTAACACAATGCATGTGTTGTATTCACATTACTACACAGAACTAGTGAAACAGGCACAGTTGTGATGTGCCATGGAGAAGGTTTACCACCTCCACAGGAGAAATATGTGTTGTTTCTTTTCATCTGTCTAATGCAGATGTTCATCATCATGATGTGTCTTGCTAACTGGCGTTGGCATTCTCTGCCTCTTATTTTCACTGATTTTTGTCACATTGTTTTCCAATATCTGCCTTTCCATTTTCTACTTTCTTTGGCCTCTTCAAGTAGGCAGTCATTTTTATTTAGCCTGGCAGTCCAAAGTATTCACAACATCCGTCTCAGGAGGAATCACATCTGCGTTGCCTCCAAGCTCTTCCTAATTGGTTCATCTACGTTCCAGACTCGGCCCTACAAAAATGCAAATGTTTTGCACGTTCTCTTGCAGATGTTTGACAACAGAGTAAGGGAAGTAAGAACGAATGGATTCGAAATGTCTGTCTATCTGGAATTAAATCCCATGAAGAGACCAAAATACGTCAGAAACACCTACACGTAGCACATGCCAGAAGTCGAGTGAAAGTTCTCAACAACAGATCTCTGCCTGTGATTGTTTGAGATGTTAGCCTTCTACATCAGACATTTCAGGGTCAAGTGATGTGTGACTTAAGGATTGTTGACATGTACTATAGTTGTTGTTTGTTTGTTTTTCACGCTTGCTAGTCAACATTTACGCCGGCTCCCTGGCCTAGGAGTTAGCGTAATCTTGCCAAGAAATCAACAATCAGCTGAAAGATGCTGATGTTGACAGCGATGTCCTGTAAAGGATATGCAAACAGGTTTTTTTAGTCAACATTTAAGACCATCTGAGCATCAGCACACCGGATGGTCAAGACCAAGTGTTCTTATCCATTCGGCCATGCAGCCTCCTATAGTTAGTTGTGAATCCTTGTATTTTGTATCAGTCACTTCATGTCTCGGTTGTTGAGCCTTCTTGTGCTGTGAAGCTAGCAATGTCTACACAGTCATTCTGCTATATTGGGTATCACTAGGTCAGGTTTGTGTGTTGTGTTTGCAGACCTGGTGTCTGACTTACCCATCATGTTTGGGTCTTGGATTATGCTGTGTTGTTATGTCATGTCTTGTCCCATCATGTTTGGGTCATGTATTATGTTGTGTTGTCATCTCCTGCCATGTGTCTTGTGTTGTCAGACCTGGAGTCTCACCTTGTCCCATCATATTTGGGTCTTGTATTATGCAGCGTTCTCGTCACATGAAACCGTATTAGCAGTTAGTGAATGAAACTTAAGATCAGCCGACAGTCTGTCATTGGTTATGGTTTAACTTTCATGATGGCAGACAGAAGATCTCTGTAAAGAAGCAATGCCTCGGTGCAACTGCTGAAAATGAGAGCTAAGGCAAGCTGCCTTCTTTAGAGATACCTGACGAAGTGTGATTCATTGACTCATAGGATTTTAGAAATAGGGACAAGAATACAGAGCTGCTCAAGACTGGTAATCGTGTGGGATGGTGAACCATAACTGCCAAAGCTCATCATCATGGCACATGATAGTGATGATAATTGAGTCTTGTATGGTGTTTTGAGATGTGAAGAGATGTTCAAACATTGAGAGTTGTATTGGGATGTTTGATGTCACTTTAGCAATATAATGTACTGCTGTGATTATTTGACTGTTTACCTACATTTTGCAATAAAACAGCTTTGTTTATATTCATGTGATCTTCACTGTTATTTATGTATATTTGTCATTGCTATGTGCATTTCATATATCTGTGATCTTATTTTACAACCATTGTTGGAACTAGTGTGCTCATTTTACATGTACTTGAGACGTTTCTGTCTCTGTTTATCTTTCATTTTCATTTTACTTTCTTCCTTTTATTACCTCCTCCTATCTTCTGTCTGTCTGTCTGTCTGTCTGTCTGTCTGTCTGTCTGTCTGTCTGTCTGTCTGTCTGTCTGTCTGTCTGTCTTATGGCTATCTTAGGACATCTTTCTCCAACAGGAAATGTCAGACCACCTCAGGACATCCTTGTCCAGCAGGGACTGTCACAGGACACTCTTGTCCAGCAGGGACTGTGACAAGAAACCCTTGTCCAGCAGGGACTGTCACAGGAAACCCTTGTCCAGCAGGGACTGTCAGAGGAAGCCCTTGTCCAGCAGAGACTGTCACAGGAAACCCTTGTCCAGCAGAGACTGTCACAGGACACTCATGTCCAGCAGGGACTGTCACAGTTAACCCTTGTACAGCAGGGACTGTCACATGAAACCCTTGTCCAGCAGGAGCTGTCACACGAAACCCTTGTCCAGCAGGGACTGTCACAGGAAACCCTTGTCCAGAATGGACTGTCACAGACCATCTCAAGTGTCACAGGCTATCTTAGGACATCCTTGTCCAGCAGGGACTGTCACAAGACATCCTTGTCCAGCAGGGACTGTCACAGGACATCCTTGTGCAGCAGGGACTGTCACAGGACATCTTTGTCCAGCAGGGACTGTCACAGGACACCCTATTCCAACAAGGACTGTCACAGGACACCCTTGTCCAGCAGGGACTGTCACAGAACATACTTTTCTAGCTGGGACTATTACAGGTCATCCATGTCCGGCAGAGACTGTCACAGGTCATCCTTGCCCAGCAGGGTCTGTCACAGGACACTCTTGTCTAGCAGGGACTGTCACAGGACACTCTTGTCCAACAGGGTCTGTCATAGGACACTCTTGTCCAACAGGGTCTGTCATAGGACACTCTTGTCCAACAGGGTCTGTCACAGGACACTCTTGTCTAGCAGGGACTGTCACAGGACACTCTTGTCCAACAGGCTCTGTCATAGGACACTCTTGTCTAGCAGGGTCTGTCATAGGACACTCTTGTCCAACAGGGTCTGTCATAGGACACTCTTGTCCAGCAGGGTCTGTCATAGGTCACTCTTGTCCAGCAGGGTCTGTCATAGGACACTCTTGTCCAGCAGGGTCTGTCATAGGACACTCTTGTCCAGCAGGGTCTGTCACAGGACACTCTTGTCCAGCAGGGTCTGTCACAGGACACTCTTGTCCAGCAGGGTCTGTCACAGGACACTCTTGTCCAGCAGGGTCTGTCACAGGACACTCTTGTCCAGCAGGGTCTGTCATAGGACACTCTTGTCCAGCAGGGTCTGTCATAGGACATTCTTGTCCAGCAGGGTCTGTCATAGGACACTCTTGTCCAGAAGGGTCTGTCATAGGACACTCTTGTCCAGCAGGGTCTGTCATAGGACACTCTTGTCCAGCAGGGTCTGTCACAGGACACTCTTGTCCAGCAGGGTCTGTCACAGGACACTCTTGTCCAGCAGGGTCTGTCACAGGACACTCTTGTCCAGCAGGGTCTTTCATAGGACACTCTTGTCCAGCAGGGTCTGTCACAGGACACTCTTGTCCAGCAAGGTATGTCATAGGACACTCTTGTCCAGCAGGGTCTGTCATAGGACACTCTTGTCCAACAGGGTCTGTCACAGGACACTCTTGTCCAGCAGGGTCTGTCATAGGACACTCTTGTCCAGCAGGGTCTGTCATAGGACACTCTTGTCCAGCAGGGTCTGTCATAGGACACTCTTGTCCAGCAGGGTCTTTCATAGGACACTCTTGTCCAGCAGGGTCTGTCACATGACACTCTTGTCCAGCAGGGTCTGTCACAGGACACTCTTGTCCAGCAGGGTCTGTCATAGGACACTCTTGTCCAGCAGGGTCTGTCACAGGACACTCTTGTCCAGCAGGGTCTGTCATAGGACACTCTTGTCCAGCAGGGTCTGTCACAGGACACTCTTGCCCAGCAGGGTCTGTCATAGGACACTCTTGTCCAGCAGGGTCTGTCATAGAACACTCTTGTCCAGCAGGGTCTGTCATAGGACACTCTTGTCCTGCAGGGTCTGTCACAGGACACTCTTGTCCAGCAGGGTCTGTCATAGGACACTCTTGTCCAGCAGGGTCTGTCATAGGACATTCTTGTCCAGCAGGGTCTGTCATAGGACACTCTTGTCCAGAAGGGTCTGTCATAGGACACTCTTGTCCAGCAGGGTCTGTCATAGGACACTCTTGTCCAGCAGGGTCTGTCACAGGACACTCTTGTCCAGCAGGGTCTGTCACAGGACACTCTTGTCCAGCAGGGTCTGTCACAGGACACTCTTGTCCAGCAGGGTCTTTCATAGGACACTCTTGTCCAGCAGGGTCTGTCACAGGACACTCTTGTCCAGCAAGGTATGTCATAGGACACTCTTGTCCAGCAGGGTCTGTCATAGGACACTCTTGTCCAACAGGGTCTGTCACAGGACACTCTTGTCCAGCAGGGTCTGTCATAGGACACTCTTGTCCAGCAGGGTCTGTCATAGGACACTCTTGTCCAGCAGGGTCTGTCATAGGACACTCTTGTCCAGCAGGGTCTTTCATAGGACACTCTTGTCCAGCAGGGTCTGTCACATGACACTCTTGTCCAGCAGGGTCTGTCACAGGACACTCTTGTCCAGCAGGGTCTGTCACAGGACACTCTTGTCCAGCAGGGTCTGTCATAGGACACTCTTGTCCAGCAGGGTCTGTCACAGGACACTCTTGTCCAGCAGGGTCTGTCAACATTCCGATTTCAATCATTGGTTATTGGAGCGTGTTATATTGGGTTGTCATTGTCAAAATTGCTGTATCAGTTGTTATTGGAGCATGATAGATTGGGTTGTCATTGTTAACATTGCGATTTCAATCAGTGGTTATTTGAGCGTGGTAGATTGGGTTGCCATTGTTAACATTGCGATTTCAACCAGTGGTTATTGGAGCATGTTAGATTGGGTTGTCATTGTCAACATTGCTATCTTATATCAGGTAATAATATTGGAGCGTGTTAGATTGGGTTGTCATTGTTAACATTGCGATTTCAATCAGTGGTTATTGGAGCGTATTATAATGGGTTGTCATTGTCAACATTGCTATCTTATATCAGGTAATAATATTGGAGCGTGTTAGATTGGGTTGTCATTGTTAACATTGCGATTTCAATCAGTGGTTATTGGAGCGTGTTAGATTGGGTTGTCATTGTTAACATTGCGATCTCAATCAGTGGTTATTGGAGCGTGTTAGATTGGGTTGTCATTGTTAACATTGCCATTTCAATCAGTGGTTATTGGAGCGTGGTAGTTTGGGTTGTCATTGTTAACATTGCGATTTCAGTCAGTGGTTATTGGAGCGTATTAGATTGGGTTGTCATTGTCAACATTGCTATCTTATATCAGTTAATAATATTGGAGCGTGTTGATCGAGTTGTTATTGTCAAAATTTGCTATATCAATCAGTGGTTATTAGATCGTTTTAGACTGGGTTTTCATTATCAAAATTGCTGTATCAATCAGTGGTTATTGGAGTGTGTTAGATTGGGTTGCCATTGTTAACATTGCTATATCAATCAGTGGTTATTTGGCCCTGATAGATTGGTTGTTTATTGTCAAAATTACTATATAAATCAGTAGTTATTGGAGTGTGTTAGATTGGGTTGTCATTGTCAAACTTGCTATATAAATCAGTGGTTATTGGGGCGTGCTAGATTGGATGTTTATTGTCAAAATTGCTATATAAATCAGTGGTTATTTGAGCTTGTTAGATTGGGTTGTCGTTGTTAACGTTGCTATATCAATCAGTGGTTATCGGAGCGTGTTAGATTGAGTTTTTTATTGTGAAAATTGCTATATCAATCAGTGGTCATTGGAGAGTGTTAGATTGGGTTGTCATGATCAAAATTGCTATATAAATCAGTGGTCACTGGAGCGTGTTAGATCGGATTGTCATTGTCAACATTGCTATCTTATATCAGTTAGTATTATTGGAGCATGTTAGATTGGGTGGGTTATCATTGTCAAAATTTCTGTATCAATCAGTTGTTATTGGAGCGTGTTAGATTGGGTTGTCATTGTGAAAATGACTATGTCAGTCAGTGGTTATTGGTGCGTGTTAGATTGGGTTGTCATTGTGAAAATTGCTATATCAATCAGTGGTTATTGGAGTGTGTTAGATTGGGTTATCATTGTCAAAATTGCTATATCAATCGGTGGGTATTAGAGCGTGTTAGATTGGGTTGTGATTGTCAAAATTGCTATATAAGTCAGTGGGTATTGGAGCGTGTTGGTGTTGTCATTGTGAAAATCAAAGACAAATCAATACGTTTAAATATTACACAAGTTTATGCACCAACTACAAGCAACAGTGAAGAAGAAATGCACAGATTTGATGATGAAATAGAAATGGCAGTCTATGAAACCAAATCACAAGAAATCATAATAATACTTGGAGATGTGGAAACAAAGGTAGGAAAAAGGGCTATTGGGTTGGTGGCTAGGATATAGGTCTTTCACTTTTACTTACTCTTAATCTGATAACTTTTCTGTGGGTGACCTTTCCTCTTGTCATTTTTCCTTTGGTCATTTTTCTTATGGCCACTTCTCCATTTGTCATTTTCCACTGGTCACTTTTCCATTGGTCATTTCTCTACTGGTCACTTTTCCTCTGGCTAGATTTACTATTGTTACTTTTTCACCACTTACTTTTACTCTGTGGTTGGAGAAAGTGAAAAATGGGTTTCAGCTTGAATAATAGGAAGACTGAAGTAACGGTAATATGAAAGACATGACCATGCCTAACTGTACACTTGAAGCCACCGATAGAAATGTAGAGCATGTGCAGAGTAGCCCAAACACCGGCAGCATTTCACAAGATGAAGAATATTACGAGGGGACTTCAAATGAAAACCTTAAATGTGTGTGTGTGTGCATGCGTGTGTGTGTGTGTGCGTGTGCGTGCGTGCGTGCATGCGTGCGTGCGTGTGTGTGTGTGTGCGCACGCACGAGTGCGCCTGGCCGTATTTCGCTCACTGAAACACGGAGGTAAGAGCGGCTTAGTCGCACGAAGATGTTACGATGAAAGTCTGTATCTATACCCATAGAATACGTGTAGTCATAGGTGGAAAAAACGTCTCAAAAACACAAAAATGGAACGCTTGGCTAGCGAATCCACCACGTGGTAGCCCGAAACGAAAGCTTGATGAGTGGATGTCGCCGCAGAATGCCCGTCCCTGGTTTGTGTGGGGAGCGACCAGTGGCAAAACGAAATGCCCAATACATGGAAGTGAGGAAATAAAGCTGCCACGAGCAGGATGTGGCGACCCCTCGGGTGAGCCCAGTCTCAGAGCGCTATGTGCCGGCTCTGAATTTATGGAAGCCTCCTTGGATAACACGGGAATGGTCATGGTCTGCCCCTGCCTTCCCTTGAGGGTTAATCGCGATGTCTTTGACCGTTCTACCTTGACCAGCTGAGATGTGGGCGACACTATAGCAGAAAATGTCTAACGTCTCCCGAAACCCCGTGAAGGCAAACCCGTAAAAATGCCTACAAATAAATCAGGCACAACGCATAAAACGTCCGAGTGAAATGTCTTTCGTGCTGGGAATAACTCTGACTACCTAGTTTTCCGAACAGCTCGTGTCCGGAACAGCTCTGACTAGCTAGCTTCCCGAATGTCCGTCGTGCCCGGAACTGTAGAGTCGTGCTCTGACTATATTGTCCCCGGACACAGCGACAAACACTTGTCCGAATTGAAAACTCGCTGAGTGGATACCGTCTGCAGACAGGTCTGGTTTCTGCGGAAACGGCCCGGGCGAACGAAAAGCTTAGTATATTGAAGTGAGGAATTAAATCAGCCAAGAGCAGGACGTGACAATTCCCTCGGCGAGCCTAGCACCAGGGCGCTATGTGTCGGCTCTGCAACTATGGAAGCAACCCTGGATGGCGGAAAATGCCATGGACTGTCCTTGCCTTCCCTTGAGGGCTGATCGTGAAGTATTCGACCATTCCGACTTGACCAATTGGGGAGTGGACGGCATCACAAAAGTGAGAGTCCCACAGGAATGCTAACCTGTCAAAAATGCACGCTAAAAATCGGATGTGTTGGCCCAAGGATTTCGGCCCAAGGGTGCCTAACCAGACTCACCGCAATCACATGTGAAAAAACACTCCGGATGAACGCAAAGAAGAAGAAGATGTATCATATTTTGTTATGTAGTCACCACTGCATTCAATACAGGACCTCCAGCGGCGATAAAGTGCTTGGATTAATGTAGAAAAAAATCTCTTAGTCGCATGTGTAACCACTCTAAGGACACTACTCGGTGTGCCAGACCCGATGGCGAGCAGTCTGTCACAGAAGTCACGGTGTTCTAAAACTTCCTACATCACTCATACACTTGCTGGAGTGACAGACATGCATCGACATTCTGGACCGTCATTCGATGCATTTCTATAGGTGTCACACCTTCACTGAGCAAATAACGGATAACAGAATGCTGCTCCTCTTTGGTGCATGTCAAAAATAGGGCGGCATTCTGTAAAGTGTCCTTATGACGTCACCGTTTTTGTCTACCGTGCTGTCACTCTTGACATGCTTAACAACAAAATTGACAGGTCACATAACAATGTCAAGGTTATTGTAGTCTCTATCACACTTTTAATGCATCCATTTGAAGCCTTTTCGTATCTGCAATTCAACTTCGCAAATCAAGGTGACGAAAAGAGTTCTTAAGAGCTATACTGGACCAATCCTGAGGTTCGGCAACAAATCATGGACAATTATCAGACAAGTTAGGAATTGTGTGGTAGCTGCGGATGTGTGGTATTATAGAAGAATGATGAGAACACCGTGGACAGATAGAAAGAGCAATGAACATATCGTGAAAGAAGTTAACCCATAATGAAGACTGGCTACTGGCAGCAGAAGGAGACAGTCGGCATTCTGTGGGCATGTCATGAAAAGGGGGAAGCTGGAGTATGTCGTCACAAGGAGAAGGTTGGAGTGGAGGAGAGGCAGGGGAGACCAAGAGGGAAGATGTTAGACAGTTTGACATTATGGCATGGAGGAACGTTGGCATAAGAAATGATTTGCAGCACGAGACAGAAGGCTAGACAGAAATGATCCCTAACGCCACACATTATCATCAAGTGCCCTGCCAGCTGGCGTAGGCGTTCATGGCTCTCCACAGATCTCGGTCTTTGATGTTCTGGATCAACTCTGCCGATGATATTCCTCCATGCCGCCGTCTCAATCCATCCAATATCATTTCTCTTAGTCTACCTCTGCTTATCCTCCCCTCGATTAGGGGAGGCGTGTGTGGGTGGGGGATGTCTGGGTGGGTTGGATGATGTGGGGTGAGGGATGTGTGCGTGTGCGGGGATGGGATGCGAGGGTGAGTGGGAAAATGTGCGGGTGGAACGGGATGTGTGTGTGGATCAGGGACGTGTGGGTGGGGGATGCATGTGTGGGTTTGGATGTGTGGGTGGGGGTATGTGTTTGGGTTGATGGGGGTGTGAGTGGTTAGGTGCGGGATGTGTGGGTTAGTGGGGAGATATGTGTGTGGGTGGGGGGATTTGTGGTTGGAGGATGTGTGTTTGGCTGGGTGGTTGGGGGTGTGTGGGTGGGTGGTGGAGGATATATCGTGGGTGCGTATTGGTGGGTAGTGGAATGTGTGGATGTGGGTGGGGATGTGTGGGTGGGTGTGTGGGGGAGTGTGTAGGTGGTGTGGGGACAGGTGTGGGGGATATGTGGATGGGTGAGGGTGTGTGTATGGGTGGGGAGATGTGTGTGTGTGTGTGTGTGGGTGGGGATGTGTGTGTATGGGTGCGGGTGTGTAGTTTAGGGATGTGTGGTTTGGGGATGGGTGATTGGGGGTAGGTGGGGGGAGGATGTGTGGGTGGGTGAGTGTGTGTAGGATGGGGGATGGGTGGGGATGTGTGTGTGTGTGGGTGGGTGTGGGATGTGTGGGTGAGTGGGGGAGATTGTATGGATGGGGGAACGTGTGTAAGTAGGGGATGTGTGAGTTGGTGCGGGATGTGTGGGTTGGGGGAGATGTGTCTATGGGTGGGGGGATGTGTGGTTGATGTATGTGTGTTTGGCTGGGTGGTTAGGGATGTGTGCTTGGGGGTTGGAGGATATGTGGGTGGGTGAGTGTTGATGGGTTATGGAATCTGTGGGAGATGTGTTGTGGGTGGGGAGATGTGTTTAGGCTGGGGATATGTGTGGGTGGGGGATGTGTGGGTGGGAGATGGGTGGGTACATGTTTGTGTGCCAGGGGTGTTTGGGTGGTGGATGTGTGTTTGGTGAGATGTGTGGTGGTGGGAGATGTGTGGGTGCGTGGGGAGATGTGTGTAGGTGGGGGTTGCGTGTGGGTGGGGGTGGTTGACATTATGTATGCCTGGGTGTGTGTGTCGTTGGGTTGGTAATGTGTGGTGGGTGGGTGATGTGGGTGGGGGTGTGTTGGTGGGTGGGGGTGTGTTTCATAACATGGTTATATGCATTGTTTATGGTTACAACATTCATTTGACAATATTTTTTCCTATGTGGATGTATCATTGGAACGGCATAATGTAAGACGGGCCTGCGTGCCCAATTTGTTACCCTTTACAAGTAAAGTTTGTTCGTTCGTTCGTTCATTCGTTCGTTTGATCTTTCCAGTTGTCACGATGTTCTCCAATGCCCTTCTTCTTATCACATGACCAAAGAAAGGTGTTTGTCTCTTTCTTATTGTTGTATATAGTGTTCTAGTTTCATTAGCCTCTTTCAGGCAGTCGTTGTTAGTTACTCTGGCACTCAGAAAGACTGGCCGATGGTCAATGCCACCAAGTTGTTTCCCAACAATTCGTTTAATGTTCCACTCCAGGTCTCGTGTATGAAAAGCCAGGCCAGGTGTCGTTGTAGTGTGCCATGATCTCTAGTAGAAAGTATGTGGGCCAGACGGCTTGTTAATCAAGATGAATCTATTCTCATCCTGCCAGTCTTCCAGTCTTTCTCCTCCTTGGTCCATGTGATCATAGCCCCAGTTCTGCGAGTGGCTGTTAAAATCGCCACAAACAATATTTTTTTCTTTTAATGGTAGTGTGTCCAGTGCCTGTGAGCGGTCACTTGCACAGTAGTAATTGATCAGATGTAGGTCTGTATTGCCTATCTTAAGTTTAAGTGTCTGATACTCGGCCCCTTCCATGTAAACTTCAATTTGGGAAGCAGTGATGTTAGTTTTTACAAGGGTCGGTATCCCACCCTTTCGCCTGTCCTTTCGGTAAGATCGGTAACATTGGTAGCCTCTGATTTTGAAGGCTATATTTTCGTTGAGGTGAGTTTCTTGCAAGCAACACACGATTACTTGTTGTTGGTCCAAGATGTTTTCTATTTCTATTTTGTTATTGTTGCTGACTCCCTCCGCATTCCAGTGCATTATTTTTAGTCTTTGTTTGGTATGGCCAGACGCACCATTCTCAGGTCCCCTGGCTCCAAAAGACATCTGAGAAGGACCTGCAGTAGTTGTCGTTGGACCCTTTCGAGGCATAAGCCCCTTCACTGCACCTGCCTGGGGGTCCAAAGCAGGGCGAGCACCATAACATTTAGCAGTAGTCGACATATTTCCTGGAGTAATTGCGTGGCATCCTGATTTCTGTTTTGAGCCTCCTGGCTGGTTGCCTCCGTCTTCAGCACCTTTCCTTTACTAGAGCAGACTGTGGTCTTACTCGATCTTAGATGTGTAGGCTCGCACACACGTGTCTGCGCATGCATGAACGTGCATACACTAGAGCGTACTGGTTATTTTTCGGTGCCAGAGACTCGTCGCCCCTCCTTCTCATGTCAGTTAAACAATTCCGCCTCATGAGGGCCAGGTATTGGTCTTTTGCTGCAGAGGTTATGAATTGCATGAGCCATTGGGGTATATATGCAAGGTTGGGCGCTCATCCCCAACTCTGCGCCCCGGCTACATACAGCAACATTTGGAACCAATGGTTGACAGATGTGTGGTGACGTGAGTCAGTGGTTGATTGGTGTGTGGTGATGTGGGTCAGTAGTTGACTGGTGTGTGGTGACGTGGGTAATTTATTGATTAGTGTGTGGTGACGTGGGTCAGTAGTTGATTGATGTATGGTGATGTGGGTCAGTAGTTGATTGATGTGTGGTGATGTGGGTCAATGGTTGATTGGGGTGTTGTGACGTGAGTAAATGATTAATTGATATGTGGTGACGTGGGTCCGTGGTTGACTGATGGGTGGTGATGTGGGTCAGTGGTTGATTGATGTGTGGTGATGTGGGTCAGTGGTTGATTGGGGTGTTGTGACGTGGGTAATTGATTAATTGATATGTGGTGACGTGGGTGAATTTATTGATTTGTGTGTGGTAACGTGGGTCCGTGGTTGATCGGTGTGTGGTGACGTGGGTGAATTTATTGATTTGTGTGTGGTAACGTAGGTCCGTGGTTGATCGGTGTGTGGTGACGTGGGTGAATTTATTGATTTGTGTGTGGTAACGTGGGTCAGTGGTTGATTGGTGTGTGGTGACGTGGGTCAGTGGTTGATTAATGTGTGGTGAATGGATAATTGATTGATTGGTGGTTGATGACGTAGGTAATAAATTGATTTGTGTGTGATGACGTGGATCAGTGGTTGACTGATGTATGAGTCATATGTCTTTTGCTGATTCTTTGTGACTTGTAGGTGGGTCAGGGATTGGTTATTGGGTGTGACCTGTCACTTTATGGGACATTGCAGTTGTGAAACTTCAAAATTTCCTTTGTGGCCATATATAAAAGAGTGATCGTCTATTTTATCACACCTTGAAAATGTTTGGTTATATGATGCCAACGGCATATTTTTTTTATTTTTTTTTTATAGATCAGCCACTACTAGACAGACGATGCGGTCAATATTATGTCACCGCATGCAACGCGGGCAACCAATAAAGTCCATCAACAGATCACAGACTGTTACGTGCTTAAAATCAAGATGAATGATAATGTACGGACATCAACCAGACGTTGATATATTGATAGTTACAAGCACGACTTGTGGGGGCCCCAAGCTATGTAGAGTGAGTGTCTATCAGCATGGATGTGTGATATGACAAAACTATCGAAAGCTAGATGTAGTGTCGAAAACTACCTGGAGCTGTTCTCATAGTTTTATTACTCTACAGAGAAGGAAGAACTCGTAACGGACATAGAGAAATCAGAACGGTTCTCATAATTTCATTACTATACAGACATAGAGAAAACCAGAACGGTTCTCATAGTTTCATTACTATAGAGACAAGGAAGAGACGAGAAAAAGTCGGTGTTTTATAAAACTACAGTAACGAAGACAATATCTTCTTCTTTGTACACATGCAGACGTCAGTTTGAATAAATGCGAAGAGATTAGCAGCCATCCTAAACTTGTGCACACCAGCATTCAGTATGTAAACACAATATCAGTTGTGAGACGGATAAAATAATGCTTAGACAGCTGTTTGGGATCTCTCTCTCTCTCTCTCTCTCTCTCTCTCTCTCTCTCTCTCTCTCTTTCTCATTCTGCCCCTCTCTCTCCCTCTCTCTCACACTCTCTCTCACTCATTCTCTCTCTCACTCTCTCAATCTCTCTCTCACTCTCTCTCTCTCACACTCTAACATACACTTGCATACACACTCTCTCTCTCTCTTTCTCTCACACACACGCACACACACACACACACACACACACACACACATATATATATATATATATATATATATATATATATATATATATATATATATATATATCTCTTTGGCACCTTGCCGTCTTGACAGACAATAGCTTGTTATATTGTGCTTCAAAAAGCATTAGTTAGTTAGTTAGTTAGTCGACAGATCATCCTCGTTGCACATCGGAAAATTCAGTCCATAAGTGCTCGGATCCCCTCCTCAGCAAATCCCGCAGCGTGTAGCGGCTAACGACGCCAGTTCTGTGTTGGTTTATCAATCTTCTTTGGCTTCCTGCGTAGTGTTCTTGTTTGGCCACCCCTCTTTTAATTTGCTGCTCTCGCAGTCTGGCCATTGTTGTAGATTCACAGTCATCACTTGGTTCTTGCAAAAGTCTCACTTCTCGTAGAGCATTCAGAATGTCAGCCTGGTCCATGGCGCGTCCGCCCTCCACAGTAGCCTCACCTGCGAGCTTGTCAGCCCGCTCATTTCCTTGTACTCCCGCATGCCCTGGCACGAAGATGAAACTAATCTTTGCCAGCCGAGACCGCTTCAGAGGCAGCAACCATTCTCTTCGGATCGACCCCTCCTCTATCCTCTTGATCATGTTCATTGAGTCGCTAAGGAAACAAGCCCTAGTGAATGTCTGTGTCTCGAGCCATGTTATTGCTTTACTTACTGCCATGACTTCCATGGTCAGGCTACTTGTGGTTTCAGTGAAAGCACCAGAGTCCTCCTTCACAATTCTCCCTCCGGCCCGAGCTGTAAAGGCCCATGAGCTTCTCACATGTCGGACGACCGACCCATCTGTGTAGATGACCGCGTCACTGTCTAGCGAATTCTCGAAAATCAACGCTTGTACTTCAGCCTCCACAGCAGCCGGATTTTCTTGTCTGCATTTTCTATCTAGTTGGATGCAAACTGAAAAGGATGTGCAGAAGTCTGTTGGCACTTGCACCCAATCCTCGCCAGGTTCTAAGTCCTCAAGTGAACATACCTGTTGAAGAATGTCTTCGGCTTGACCCATCCACGACCGTCCTCTTTTTAACCTGCTGCCCTTCACCTTCCTAATTTCACTATGCAGTGGATGCTGTGTGTTTGCGTTAATTCTGAGGTAGGCGCGTGCCCTGCAAACTTGCATTCTCTCTTCAATGGTTGGAAAATCAAGAAGGTAGCGCATCGCCCTGCATGCTGTATCTCTTGTACATCCAAGAATAATGCGCATAGCTTCATTCTGTATCCTTTCCATCCTTTCTATCTGCTTATGGCTGAGAGTAAGGATTGCCATTGCATACTCCAAAACAGACATGACCAGCCCCTCGTACAGAAGACATAGATGGCGCTGCTCACAGTTTGCTGCCGCCATCACCCGCATCGCTGCCAAACCCCGCTTGGCCTTTGTTATCACCTGGTCTATGTGCACATTATAAGCAAGGCTTCGATCAAACCGTATCCCCAGGTAATTCATTGCCTGCGTTCTTTCCACCGTCTCTGAACACAGCATTACAGTTGGTGTTGGATTGTTGACAATATGATTATTCAACGAGAACCAAGTCACTGTTGCCTTTGTTGTGTTGACCATTGCCCCAGCTTCATCACACCAAGTACTTATGCGATTGAGTTCGGTTTGTAGTTCCACAGCAACCTCCTCTCTATCCTTACCCTGACGATACACTAAAACATCATCGGCATATGACAATGTCCTGCCAGGTCCAGTGATCTGCTCACTGGTGATTCTCACTGTGTAGGCGTTGAACAGTACCGGAGATAATGGTGATCCCTGTGGTAGGCCAGGATATATTGTTGTTGGTTCTGAAGTCCAACTGCCACATCTAAAAACTACTTTCCGTTGGAAGAGGGCTGCAGCGATCCAACTAAGGAGGAATGGACTTACGTTTAGTTCAAGAAGCTGAAACATTAAAAAATCCAGTGGTACTCTGTTGTATGCGTCCTCAAGATCAATCGCTGCAGCAACGGTTTCAGTGCCTGAGTGGAAACCTTCATAGACATCGTGGGCAAAGACTGCTGCATTGGTCCAGGTTTCTCTTTTTGGACGGTACCCACCCAGGGTAGGTGGGAAAACACCTTGCCACTCTAGTTGGCTTGATATTTTCCTGGCAATTACCTTCTCCAGCAGCTTGCCTATTGTATTCTGCATGGTTATAATTCGATATCCCTGAATTTTTTTGTGGTCTTTGTCAGGCTTCGGCAAGGGAATCAGATAGCTGTGTAACCATTCCTCCTTGATGCTAGCACTCCCTATACTGTTGTTGTACATGTCTGCTAGTTTCTCTAGCTCATTGTCGGTACACCTATTTATGTCGTCGTATCTTATGCCATCAGGACCTGGAGCACTGTTTTTTGATCGTCGAAGCACAGCCTTGATTTCTTTCACTGTCACTGTGTCTTCATCCGAAGTGTTCTGGGCCTTGCATCTGTCTGAGGTGACCTCCTTGGCCAGATTCCGGCCTCCCATGTCTGTCTGGTTGCTCTGCTCAAGGTAGCGTTCAAAGAGGGCTTTGCCCTTGTCCTCGTCAGTCCTCTGCCAGATGAGGTCAGCACCTTGGAAGTCAGAAATGCTCTTATTCTTGACTACACCACTCATGCTTTTATGTAGTCGCCAGAACAATTTCAGTGACTTGTCTGTGCGCACTCTTTGACACACCTCTGCCCATTTTTCGCTTTTAACCACCTTGACCAGTTTTTTGAAATAGCTTACTTTTGTGTGCATCTCTCTTTCTAAGTGCAAGCAGGGACTAGGATGACCAGCTCTGTTCTTCTTGGCATTTTGCCATCTCCTTACAGCACTACGCTTATCCACCCAAGCCTTCTCCACCTCGAAACTCCACCACGGTGGCTGCTCCCAGCTTTTTTTCCTGCCCTGAAACGTTCTGCGCTTGTCACGTCTTATTTTACTCACCACATCTTGCCCTGTACTGTCATACTGGAACGTCTTTACCTTTAGCTTGTGCTGCCTGGTTCTGCCTTTCTCCACCAATATGCTGCATGGGTGGTGGTCGCTGCCATGGTGTCCTAGGACACCCCATCTACACACTGTAGTGAGTGAAGGTGAAACTAGCGCCAGATCAATAGCACTGTCCTCATCGCCTGGACGGCTTGCTGTCCTGGTGACACAGCCGCTGTTGATACAAACCAGGTCGATGGTTTCCAGTGCAGTCTCGAGCTCCTCCCCTTGTGTATTGGAGGAAGTGTTTCTCCATGATATGCCTTTAGCGTTGAAGTCACCACAGAAAATAACATTTCTCTCGTGGCCTAATATGCCACTTAAGCACTGCCACTTCTGGGCGTCCACACTTGCATTGCGGGCATAAACATTAACCAACACGAATGGTATACTGGAATGAACTCTCAACGCCTGTATTTGCATATCGTCACTGTTCCAACTGGACATGTCTAGCTCTGTCGCGAACGAGAATCGCCGTTCCCAGATGTCGTCTGTTGTAGAAACATTTGAAGCCGGCAATTCGGAGTAGCTGATCGCCCAGTCTCGTCTCCTGGAGTGCTACAATGTCGTTCCTGTAAACTAGGGTTTCTAAAATAGAGCCCCGTTGTTTTACACTGGCACAGTTCCAATATAGAATACGGATGTTCCTGAGTCCTAGACGGTGACACTTGAGTCTAAAACGTCTCAAGCCACCGCGCTTACCTGGCTTCTTTTTCCCTGCGCGGCTACCACGCCGCTTCGGTATGTTGACTGCTGATCGCTCGGAACACACACGTTGTTCCGCCATGTTGAAAAAACGTAAACACAGACTTTTGAGAACCACACACGCTGCTGAAAATTCACTCAAGGATGGCTTCGCTCGATGCACGAACTCCGCTTCAAAAAGCATAATAACTACAACCCATGGCGGTAGAGAATGTGACTTATAAAACCAATTCGCGCTGTAAATGATCGTCCACAGTGAATGCACGTGAACACAGTGTCATTTCCACCATCATGCACCATCTTACTTCTCTCAAGCTCTGTGTGTGACTTATTTGAAATCATTTTCTCCTTTGTCTTTATTCCATTTCTGATATTTGTCCTCCATGCAATACGATCAGCGGCGACTTGCTCCCAATGTGCATTATCAATTCCTGCATCAGTCATGTCCCGCTTACACACATCCTTGTATCGTAGTAGAGGCCGACCCTGAGATCTCTTACCCAACTGTAAGTCACTGAAAAAGATGTCCTTTGATATTCTACCATCATCCATCCCCCTAACATGTCCTATCCATCTAAGTCTACGAAGACTGAGCATGTAACAGACCGTTACACAACCTGATCTTTCCAATACTTCAGTATTTGTGATTTTTTCGTGCCACTTAATGCCACGTATTCTTCGCAGTCACGGCATATGAAAGCTGCTTAAACGTTTCTCGTGGTGTGAGTCAGTTGTCCAGGCTTCGCTGCCATAAGAAAAAAGTACTAAGGACACAGGCTTGATAGACAAGGACTTTTGCTTTGGCAGTAAGCTTCCTGTTCACCCAGACTCTTGTTGTTAATCTGTTCATTGTTATTGCTGCCCTACTAATCGTGATGTTGATTTCCTGATCTAGGGATAATTTGCGATGTATCTGTGATCCTAGATATGTAAAATGATCTACTATCTCCAGTTTGGGGACGTCAGTAAAGATTGATGGTACCCCATGAGCACCTTGTGACGTAATTTGTTAGTTAGTTAGTTAGTTAGTCGACAGATCATCCTCATTGCACATCGAACCATTCAGTCCATAAGTGCTCGGATCCCCTCCTCAGCAAATCCCGCAGCTAGTAGCGGCTAACGACTCCAGTTCTGTGTTGGTTTATCAATCTTCTTTGGCTTCCTGCGTAGTGTTCTTGTTTGGCCACCCCTGTTTTAATTTGCTGCTCTCGCAGTCTGGACATTGTTGTAGATTCACAGTCATCATTGGTTCTAGCAAAAGTCTTACTTCTCGTAGAGCATTCAGAATGTCAGCCTGGTCCATGGCGCGTCCTCCCTCCACAGTAGCCTCACATGCGAGCTTGTCAGCCCGCTCATTTCCTTGTACTCCCGCATGCCCTGGCACGAAGATGAAACTAATCTTTGCCAGCCGAGACCGCGCCAGAGGCAGCAACCATACTCTTCGGATCGACCCCTCATCTATCCTCTTGATCATGTTCATTGAGTCGCTTAGGAAACAAGCCCTAGTGAATGTCTGTGTCTCAAGCCATGTTATTGCTTTACGTACTGCCATGACCTCCATGGTCAGGCTACTTGTGGTTTCAGTGAAAGCACCAGAGTCCTCCTTCACAATTCTCCCACCAGCCCGAGCTGTAAAGGCCCATGAGCTTCTCACATGTCGGACGACCGACCCATCTGTGTAGATGACCGCGTCACCGTCTAGCGAATTCTCGAAAATCAACGCTTGTTTTTCAGCCTCCACAGCAGCCGGATTTTCTTGTCTGCATTTTCTATCTAGTTGGATGCAAACTGAAAAGGATGTGCAGAAGTCTGTTGGCACTTGCACCCACTCCTCACCAGGTTCTAAGTCCTCAAGTGAACACACCTGTTGAAGAATGTCTTCGGCTTGACCCATAGTCATTTTAATAATTGTAAACTCTTCTGAAGATGCACCATCAAACATAATTATACTCTTTATGCCTATGTGGAACGATTCCACAAAGGACAAAAGAGTTGGTGTGCAGCCGATCTTCTTTAGTGGCTTGAACAGACTCTCACGACTGACCATATCAATTGCCTTTGTGAGGTCGATGAAAGCAATAAACAGTGGCTGATTCTGTTCACGGCATTTTTCTTGCATTTGTCACAATAAAAATATCATATCAATGGTAGACCGGTTCTGTCGAAAGTCTCACCGTGATTCGGGGTAGACTTGATCTCCCATGACTTGAAGTCTGCGCAGAACAATTCTGGCAAATACTTTCCCAACAATACAAAGAAGTGAGATACCCCTATATTTGTTACTGTCGCCTTTGGGCTCGCCTTTGTTCTTGTACAATGTTATGATGCTTCAGTCTTTGGAATCCCATGGGACTTGTCCTTCTTGCCAGCAAAGCTCTATTAGCTGGTGGATCTGTAGAGTGACTGTGCCTTGCCCACTCCTAATAACCTCTATTGGAATCCCATCCTTACCTGGTGCCTTGCCAGATACTATCTTTATCCCTTCATACATGCTTCTGATGCTTCCCTTATCACTTGCATTTTGAATGGATTCACATAACTTGATCCAGTAGGCATTTGCACACTGCCTGGCAGCCTTTTGCACATCCTTCCTAGTTTGCTTTAGCTCACTCAGATTGTTACGCGTTGTTCTTTCCTTGTTTCTTAAGAGAGCTATCTTCTTTTTACCAATCAAGGGCTGCAGTGTCTGGCTTTTTGCATGCAAACCAGTCCGGCCTCTTATGATCCACAGTGACGTAAACCCCTACCGCTGTTTTATAAAGAGTTTCCTTAAGTTTACCCCACTTTTCACTTAATGTACAATTTTCTGATGTACTAGTGAACGCGTTTTTAAGTTGCTGTTGGAACTAAAATTACATGTCACGGTCGTAGGTGTTAAAAATATTAAACCTGGGGCTATATTTGTGTTTAGTTGTGTAGATTCTCTTTGGTTTCAGTCTAAACCTTGCAACAACCAAAGATTGATCCGTTTCACAATTTGCACTGTGGTAACTTCGAGTTAATGATGTTTGGTTCAGATGTTGTCTCCATGTGATGATGAAGTCCAGCTGATGCCAATGGCCGGATCTTGGATGTTTCCATGTGCCGGCACATCATCAAAGGAGGTGAGTGTCGGTGCATATGCAGTGATAATGATGGCAAAACCAAAGCGCAGGGATGATAGTCTTTCATTACCTCCAGCTTGGATTTCAATCATTCCCAGTAGCGAATTCTTCACCGCAAAGCCCACACCATTTTGCCTTTTTTCTGCCTGCCCTCTACCCTTCCGAAAAAAAGGTGTAATTGCTATCCCTGAGTCACCCTTCCTCAGCGAAGCGAGTCTCCTGCAGGTCAGCAATATCAATGTTAAGACGATTGAGTTCGGTATCAATCACAGTGATTTTTCTCACGTCGTCAATATTCGTCAGGTCAATGGAAAATCCTGGACACATGGTTCTTACGTTCCAGGTGGCAAGCGGTAATTTGAGGTTTCTATTTTTCTTTATAGTAGTACTTAGTGCATAGGTTTTACAGCCTGCGATGTAGATTTTGTTCTAGCCCGAAGCGCCCATTGAAGCTGTGGCGAATCAGCACCCAATTGGCCGGGGGATGCCTAGCTTGATGTGGGCGGTAGCTGATCAATGACATCTGTAGGTGTCTCCCACCATCAAAGGCAACCCGTGGCGCCCCATGTCCACGCCAATTGACAAGGACTTATAACCCGTAACGGCTACCTCTGGCTTTGATTCCGAGACCGGTTAAGATCAGGGATGAAGTTATAACCTCTCCATAGCACAATGACTGGGCTAAAATATAGAGATCATATGTTGCCCATGCAGTATGATCCCTCTCGGCCTGCCTAGTTCACTCCAGAGGAATGGTAACCTTAATACATCTGGAACAAGACAAGTTGCAGAAGCTGCCGGATCAGCAAAGCAATGCTCTAACTGTCCGCCTGTCGGAGCTGCGATCTAGACCAGCTGCCAACCAAGGCTTAGAGCCTGGTCTGCCCTGCCATGACCTTATGTCTTTAGTTGCATTTCCTCGCACCAGGATAAGGCTTGTATCCTCCCAATTGCGCTGTGCTGCCTGAAGCCGTTGGCACAATGTGGGGTGTCGGGTTTGGTAAACGCCGCCCACCATTCGGCGCTAACAGACTGCAGGTAGTACTGTCTACTGTCATACGGAAGCTCATTCATATCTGACTAAGACCTGACTGCAATTATGTGAGTGTGTGTGTGTGTGTGTGTGTGTGTGTGTGTGTGTGTGTGTGTGTGTGTGTTACAATGCACACACACACACACACACACACACATATATATATATATATATATATATATATATATATATATATATATATATGTGTGTGTGTGTGTGTGTGTGTGTGTGTGTGCATTGAACATAAAGGGAGAGCTGGCTTCTTCTAGGTGAGTGCAGGAGGGTGGTCCTTCGGCTGTGAACAAACTGCGAAGAAGACAACATGACGTTGGGGTATAGTGAATCGCCGATGTGGAGGCGGCCAAAGAGGCATAACCAATAAGGTGAAAAGAGCTGGCTTTAACACGACCGAATGAAAGGTGCCGTGAAAATGTAGACTGGTCTCTATGCACCGGATGTACACATTTCGCTTCCCCGAGGGCGAGATGGCTTGTGGGTAGGCACACATATCGGCGTACTTCTGGAAAAAGTGCGAAAAACGATTGAAACGTTACGAAATCAGGGTGAACATTTACAACAGGAGAAAGACATATAAGAGTCATAAACCAGGGGTGCCTTCTCCGGTATAGTGAGGAAGGGAACCCTCCATGTATATTTATATCACACATACACATGCGCGCGCACACACACACATATATACATACAGAGATATGACAGAGCGTCTATAATTACATGATAACCATCATCAACGACCAGCAACATAAGGTAAGTACAATCACACCATTTACACATTTGGTAAATACAACCACACTATTTACGCACATGGTAAACACAACCACACCATTTACACATTTATGTAAATACAACCACACCATTTACGTACATGGTAAACACAACCACACAATTTACTCATATGGTAAATACAACTACACCATTTACACATGAGGTAAATACAACCTAACCATTTTCGCACATGGTAAACACAACCACATCATTTAACACAAGGCAAATACAATTTAACACACATTTTACATACAATCATACCATTTACACTCAGACTAAATAAAACAACATCATGCACACACAGGTAAATACAACCGCACATTTACATACTGGATAATTACAACCGAATCATTTACACAAAGTACAAATAAACCACACCTTTTTTTACACATAGAGTAAATATAACCAAATTATTTACACTCATGTTACGTACAAACAAACGGTATATGTATCAACACAATTTACACAAATGATAAATACAGCCTCACAATTTACAAACTTGGTAAATACAACCACATAATTTACACACATGGTAAATAAACCATATCGTATACACATAGGGTAAATATAGCCAAACTATTTAACACGCATGGTAAATACAACCAAACGATTTGCGCAAATGGTAAATATAAACACAACATTTACACACGGAGTAACTACAACACTGCACAATTTACACACATGATACATGTATCAACACAATTTACACACAGGGTAAATATATCCACACAATTTTACACACAAGCTAAATAGAATCAAACTGTTCGCGTATGGACAGAAACCAACATAGAACATACACGTCAGTAAAATCCAAATAACATACATGTTTTTATTTACATCAAATAATGTTACAATAGCAATTCTGGATTTATTTCTAATTGATCGATTCATTGATTGATTCATTATGTTTTAGTCTACGTTCTTACACCCAGGACACACTCATGCGCTACCTGCCTGTCTCGGAAGATCTCACCGTGAAGTAAAAATGATCATAAATCATAATTTCAACTTGCATTCAAGATTTCTGCAACGTTGCATTAATTTACAGACTGATAATTTAATATTGATGCCCTCTGAGAATAGTTTGAGAAACGCTGGAGATGTTGACAGCATGTATAAACTTGCAGCGCTGTCCACCGTGTCCATATTCCGGCTGTACCCACCACGGTCAGTCGTGTTTGCTTGAACCGAGCCTCGGACATTGGTAAATAATCACAGCATCTTCACAACATTTAGATTATATTCATGTTGAATTTGTACACATATATCAATTATGTAATTTTATCAATTATTATTAATATTCATGTTGAATTTGTACACATATATCAGTTATGCAATTTTATCAATTAACATTAATAATTCATGAAAAAAAAGAACTATTTTTATTTGCTTTTGCTCCGTTTGAACTCAAGCGTAGGCATTTATACACCACTTCTTATGGCACTGGACTGAATTTTGAGTGTGGATTACCATTCCCTATTACCAGTGTCTCCTACATCCGGCGAACCCACTCCGACTTCTGAGATAAAGTAATTTACGTCCCCAAGTCAAGCACGAGAAGTCAACATTTTAGTCCAAATTTCCAGTGTTTAGGCTGAACCCCATACCTCGGCATCAGCATATCGTATGTCTAATGAAGCGCGTTCTGATCAATTCGGCCATGCTGACCTCCCAAAAATGAAGGATTGATGTGCAGATTAAATGGAACCAAAAGAACGCGTCTAGCGTTCGTTGTTTCGGATGGCTGTGTGAGGTGCAACAAATTGGGATCTTCCCAGCAAGTTAGCGAGGCAGGCGTTTCGAGAATGTAACCACATCGTGAAGCCAGAGTCGTGGTTTAAGAGGGCAAAAGAGCAAATTTGTACGGTCCTTCGGCAAAGTCTCGATAAGCGAGCACTCTCTTTCTCTCTCTCTCTCTCTCTCTCTCTCTCTCTCTCTCTCTCTCTCTCTCTCGCTCTCTCACTCACGCTCACTCTCTCTCTCTCACTCACTCTCACTCTCTCTCTCTCTCTCTCTTTCGATGAGTAGTTGGCCTGCAGTCACTAAGCTGGTATAGCTTTTCGATCAGTCCTGTCGGCGTAGCTTGGAAGCTCGTTGGTAGGCGTCTAGTGATTGTGCATGTATCACTGGGTACCGGGAGGGCGCACTTTAGCGATGCTACTCTTGGCCTGCGTGTGTGTGAATAGTCCCGTCTGTTCGATAGATATCTGGTTGATACTGCCAGTAGTCACATGATTGTCTCAAAGATTAAGTCATGCATGTCTAAGTTCACAGTTTCTCGCGGTGAAACCGCGAATGGCTCATTAAATCAGTCGAAGTTCCTTAGATGACACAATCTTACTTGGATAACTGTGGCAATTCTAGAGCTAATACATGCTTACCAAGCTCCGACCCTCGCGGAAATAGCGCTCCTATTAGCTCAAAACCAATCGTCGTTGCCCTTCGCGGGTCGCCGTGCTCCCACTGGTGACTCTGGATAACTTTGTGCTGATCTAATGGTCTTACGTGCCGGCGACGCATCTTTCACATGTCTGCCCTATCAAATGTCGTAGAGAGGTAGAGGGGCTTGCGTGTCCCAATGACCTCAAGAGCCCTGCCGACGGAAGCACAACTACATGTCGGCGGACAGGCCTTGAGATGGGGACCAGACCAAGAGAGACACAACCTGCTGCTCTGTAGGATAGCAGTCGAAAGGCCAAATCAGGCACACGAAGCCACTAATTCTTTGTCCGGACACATACTCTTAGGCTCCCAGCTGAGGGATATGGCTGAACGCCTCTAAGCCATAAACCCTTGGATGTAAGACCCGGGCCGATACGCACCTACTGTAAAACGGAGGTGAAGTGCTGAGCACGCACATGCTTAGTTCAGATACTTGCTCGAAGGCTTTCAGCTGGGAGATATGAGGGATCCCCGGATGATAGGGCTGGCCGTTACTCGCTCACTGTCTCACGGAGGTAAGGTGCTGAGCAGGCAGCACATGTAGCCTACCTCGTGAGCGGGTACTAAAGGTGAAAAAAAAAGCCCTAGTCGCTCGAAATGGTTACGATGAAAGTCTGTATCTATACTCGTAGAGTGAGCGTAGTCATAAGTTGAAAAACATCTCAAAAATACGAAATGGAACGCTTGGCTAGCGAATCCATTACGTGGAAGTCCGAAGCGAAAGCTTGATGAGTAGTTGTCGTCCGCAGACTGTCAGTCCCTTGTTTGTGTGGGGAGCGAGCAGCGACAAACGAAATGCCCAATACATGGAAGTGATGAGCTAAAGCAGCCATGAGCAGGAAGTGGCGATTCCTCGGGTGAGCCCAGTCTCAGAGCTTTATGTGCGGCTCTGCAACTACGGAAGCCTCCTTGGATAGCGGGGAATGCCCATGGTCTGCCCCTGCTTTCCCTTGAGGGTTGACAGTGATATCTGTGACCGTTCTACCTTGACCAGCTAAGATGTGGGAGACACCACAGCAGTAAGAAGTAAGATTCTAACGTCCCTCGAAACCCCGGGAAGGCAAACCCGTAAAATTGCCCACTAAAGTCGGATGTGCTGGCCTAAGGGCGCAAATAAATCAGACACAACGCATAAATGTCCGAGTGAAATGTCCTTCGTGCTCTGAACAGCTCTGACTAACTAGTCTTCCGAATGTCATTCGCGTCCAGAACAGCTCTGACTAGCTAGTTTTCCGATTTTCCCTCGTGCTCGGTACAGCTTTGACTATCTAGTCTTCCGAATGTCCTTTGTGTCCGGAACAGCTCTGACTAGCTAGTTTTCCGAATGTCCGTAGTGCCCGGAACAGCTCTAACTATTTTGTTTTCCGGGCACAGCGACTAGCACATGTTCGAATCAAAGCTCGCTGAGTGGATACCGGGGTGTATAACATTACACTGTAACTACATCTGATAAAACACTCCGGATGAACGCAGCAGAAGAAGAAGAACCAGAAGAAGAGGCCGTCCATGTAAACGATGGACAGAGGGAATAACAGAGTCCACGCGAATCTCCATATATGAAGCTCATAAACGGGTATTTTCCGGCTGTTTATGCTTCACGTCGACACAGCAAGGTACAAGAGGAACAAAATGAGATGATAGACAGTCACTTCCCCACTGTGTATGTTTCACCTCGACACCGCAAGGTAAAATAGGAACAAGATGAGATGATGGACGGCCACTCACCCGCTGTTTATGCATCACCTCGACACAGCAAGGTACAATAGGAACAAGATTAGATGATGAACGGACACTCTCCCGCTGTTTATGTTTCACCTCGCCACCGCAAGTTACAAGGGGAACAAGATAAGATGATGGTGGACGGGCACTCTCCTGCTGTTTATGCTTCACCTCGACACAGCAAGATACGAGAGGAACAAGATGATATGATGAAAGGACACTCTATCAGTGTTTTAGCATCACCTCTCCACCTCAAGTTACAAGAGTAATAAGATGAGATGATGGACGGGCACTCTCCCGCTGTTTATGCATCACCTCGACACAGTAAGGTACATCATTGGCACCTTGCCGTCTTGACAGACGATAGTTTGTGCTTTAAAAAGGCATAATATCCTTTACCTATGGCGGTAGCGAATGTGACTGATAAGGCCAATTCGCGCTGTAAATGTCCGTTCACAGTGGGTGTATGTGAACACGTGGTCATTTCCACCATCATGCACCATCTTACGTCTCACACGCTCAGTGTCTGACTTATCTGCAATCATTTTCTCTTTTGTCTTTATTCCATTTCTGATGTTTTCCCTCCATGCAACACGTTTAGCGGCGACTTGCTCCCAATGTGCATTATCAATGCCTGTATCAATCATGCCCCGCTTACACACATCTTTGAATCGTAGTAGAGGCCGACCCTGAGATCTCTTACCCATCTGTAATTCACCAAAAAAGATATCCTTTGGTATTCTACCATCATCCATCCTCCTTAGATGTCCTATCCATCTAAGTCTACGAAGACTGAGCATGGAATAAACCATCAAACAACCTGATCTTTCCAATACTTCAGTATTTGTGATTTTGTCTTGCCACTTAATACTAAGAATTCTTCGCAGACACCTAATATGAAAGCTGTTTAAACGTTTCTCTTAGTGTGAGTAAGTTGTCCAGGTTTCACTGCCATAAAGAAGAGTACTAACGACACAGGCTTAATAGACAAGGACTTTTGTTTTGGCAGTAAGCTTCCTGTTCTCCCAGACTCTTTTTCTTAACCTGTTCATTGTTGTTGCTGCCTTACCAATCCGGATGTTGATTTCCTGATCTAAGGATAATGTACTATTTACCATTGATCCTAGATATGTAAAATGGTCTACCATCTCTAGTTCGGCGTTGTCAATAAAGATTGATGGTACCCCATGTGCACCTTGTGACATAATCTGTGTCTTCTTTTTGCTACTTGTTAAACCAAATTCAGAACAAGCATGGGAGAATGCAGATAGTAGACATTGCAATTCTTCCTCAGAGTGGGTCGTAACTGCAGCATCATCTGCAAAAAGCAACTCTCTTATCAGTACCCTCCTAATTTTGGTCTTGGCCTTCAATCTCTGAGCATTATAGAGGCCGCCATCTGAGCATGAGTGAATGAATATGCCACCATCCTGATCACGAAAGGCATATTTCAGTAGAAGTGAAAAGTATATTCCAAAGAGGGTGGGAGCTAGTACACAACTTTGCTTAACTCCACTCTTGATTTCAAACTCTTCAGAAGCTGCACCATCAAACTTGATTATATCCTTCATGCCTGTGTGAAACTATTCCACAATGGACAGAAGCGTTGGTGGGTAGTCAATCTTCGTTAGTGCCTTGAACAGACCCTCACGACTGACCAAATCAAATGCCTTTGTGAGGTCAATGAAGGCAATAAACAGTGGTTGATTCTGTTCACGGCATTTTTCTTGCATTTGTCGCACTGAGAATATCATATCAGTGATAGACCGGTTCTGTCGAAAGCCACACTGTGATTCGGGGTAGACTTGATCTCCTAGGACTTGAAGTCTGCGCAGAACAATTCTGGCAAATAATTTTCCAACAATACACAAAAGTGAGATACCCCTATAGTTGTTGCAGTCGCTTTGATCTCCCTTGTTCTTGTACAGTGTTATGATGCTTGAATCTTTGAAATCCTGTGGGACTTGTCCTTATCGCCAGCATAGCTCATTTGCTGGTGGATCTGTAGAGTAAGTGTGTCTTGTCCACACCTGATAACCTCTATTGGAATCCCATCCTTACCTGGAGCCTTGCCAGATGCAAGTTCATTTATAGCACACTTTACTTCTGTTATGGTGTCAAGTGTGTCCAGGTGGTCAAGAGTTGGTAGAGCCTCTATGGCGTTGAGGGCATCATCCGCTAGTTTGGTCTCACTTAAGTAAAGCTCCAAATAGTGCTCTACCCATCTGTCCATCTGTTGTTTCTTATTAGTTACGATTTCTCCAGTCAAGGTTTTCAATGGTGCACTTCTTTTGATCATTGGGCCACAGGGTTTCTTTATTCCTTCATACATGCTTCTTATGTTTCCCTTATCAATTGCGATTTGAATGGACTCACACAACTTGATCCAATAATCATTTGCACACTGCCTGGCAGCCTTTTGCACATCCTTCCTAGCTTGACTTAGCTCACTCAGAGTGTTACGCGTTGGTCTTTCCTTGTTTCTTAAGAGAGCTATCTTCTACTTATCAATCAAGGGCTGCAGAGTCTCGCTGTTTGCCGCAAACCAGTCCTGCCTCTTATGATCCACAGTTCCGTAAACCCCAACGGCAGTTTTATAAAGAGTTTCCTTAAGTTGATCCCACTTTTCATTTACTGTACAATTTTCTAGTGTATCAGTGAAAGCGATACACCAAGTTCAAGTTGCTGTTGAAACTGAAAGCACTTTTTAGGACCGTGAGTGTTAATAATATTAATCCTGGGGCTAGATTTGTGTTTAGCTGTGTAGATTCTCTTTGGTCTCAGTCTAACCCTTGCAACAACCAAAGAATGATCTGTATCACAGTCAGCTCTGTGGTAACTTCGAGTCAATGATATATGGTTCAGATGTTGTCTCCGTGTGATGATGAAGTCCAGCTGGTGCCAATGGCCGAATCTTGGATGTTTCCATGTGACCTTATGCTTCTCTTTTGTTTTAAATATATATATATATTTATTAGGGCTGCGGAAGTTAACGATTAATTAATCAATTAATCGTTAATTTTTTTAACGATTAAATTTTTTTTTAACGATTAATCGAAAAATGTTCCCCCATTACTTATACAAATGAACCGGATGTCGAAAAATTGTCGGGCATTTTAAACATTGTGCTGCAAACACAACCGAGTTGAAAAGAAGTTTATAATACATTGGTCATTTCTGGTGCAATGCTCCAGCAGCCTTTGCCCATTTTCATTCATACGACCGATGTTGCATTTTCCAAGGCACACTGGCCATGAACTCGAGCCCTTGCCCACACGAGCATTGAAATCACCGAGCATATAAATGAGTCAGATTTTGGAACTGCCTTGATCACGGATCTAACTCCTCATAGAGTGAATCTTTCACATCATCAGAGGAATCCAGTGTCGGGGCATATGCAGTAATAATTGTGGCAAAACCACAAGAGGTTGCCAAGCGCAGAGATAATAGTCTTTCATTTCCTTCTTCTGGAATTTCAATCATTCCCAGTAGCGAATTCTTCACGGCAAAGCCCACACAGTGTTACCTTTTTCTTGCTTGCCCTCTACCCTTCCAAAAAAAAGGTGTAATTGTTTTCCCTGAGTGACCCCTCCTCAGCGAGGCGAGTCTCCTGCAGGCCAGCAATATCAATGTTAAGACGATTGAGTTCGGCATCAATCACAGCCGTTTTTCTCACATCGTCAATATTGGTCAAGTCAGTGGAAAATCCTGGACACATGGTTCTCACGTTCCAGGTTGCAAGCCGTAGCTTGAGGTTTCTATTTTTCTTCTTATTTGTGCCTGGTGCATTGGCTTTACAGCCTGCGAATCGGATTCTCTCCTAGCCCCAAGCACCCATTGAAGCAGGCAGACTGGGGGATGCCCAGCTTGAGGCGGGCGGTAGCTGATCAGTGACACCTGTAGGTGTCTCCCTCCGACAGAGGCAACGCGTGGCGCGCCATGTCTGCGCCAATTGACAGAGACTTATAACCAGTAACAGTTGCCTCTCGCTTTGATTTCGAGACCAGTTAAGACCAGGCATGGAGTTATTGCCTCTCCATAGCACAAAGCCTGGGCTAAAATATAGAGATCATGTGTTGCCCATGCAACATGATCCCTCTCTCGGCCTGCCTAGTTCACTCCAGAGGAAAGGTAACACCCCTACATCTGGAACAAGACAAGCTGCAGAAGCTGCCGGATCAGCAAAGCAATCCTCTAACTGTCCGCCTGTCGGAGCTTCCATCCTAGACCAGCCGCCAACCAAGGCTTAGGGCCTAGTTTGCCCTGCCATGACATTTTGTCTTTAGGTTGCATTTCCTCGCACCAGGGTAAGGCTTGTACCCTCCCAGTTGCGCGCTTCCGTCCGAAGCCGTTGGCACAATGTGGGGTGTCGGGTTTGGTAAGCGCCGCCCAACGTTCGGCGCTAACAGAAAGCAGGTAGTACCGTCTACTGTTATACGGTAGCTCAGTCATTTCTGACTAAGACCTGACACCAAGTAAGGTACAAGAGGAACAAGATGAGATGATGGACGGGCACTCTCCGGCTGTTTATGTTTCACCGCGACACCGCAAGGTATAAGAGGAACAAGATGAGATGATGATGATGAATACATTATTCCCGAGAAAGTGTCTTGCTAGGGGTCTGTGTTGTGATAGCGCCATCACATGTTGTAGACTGGAGAGCACGGAGCAATAGATGGCCAGTCGTTACCTTACGTGGGCAAGCCATGAGTCCATACAACAAACCCTCTTCTGACCGTATTCTTGACACCACCAGCACTTGTGGACATCAGCTTCACCAGCTCGCTCGCCTCACGTCTCATCTCATCTCCTCTCATATCATCTCGTCAAACTCATCTCATCCATCTCATCTCACCCTCTCATCTCATCCATCACATCTAATCTAATCTAATCTCATCTTACCATTTCATCTCACCTCCTCTCAAAATCTAATCTCATATCATTACACCTCAACTCATCACATCTCATCTATCTCATCATGTGATCTCATCTCATTTATCTCATTTATCTATCTAATCTCATAATCACATCTCATCTCATCATCTCATCTTATCTCATACATCTCATGTCATCTAAGTACTCACATCAACTCATCTAATCTCATCTAATCTGTCTCATCTAACCGATACCCTCTATTTCATCTGTATCATCTCATCACATCTCATCCCTTCTCATCTCATCTATCTAATCTATTCTAGTCACATCTATATAATTCATCACATCTATCTAATCTCATCTATCTAATCTCATCTATCTAATCTCATCTCCCCTATCTCATCTAATATCGTCTATCAAATCTCATCTCTTCTATCTCATCTCATTTACCTAACCTCATCTCGTCTAACTCATGTGTAACTCATCTCATTTCATATCATCTCATCTAATTTCTTCTGTCTCATGTAATATAATATATCTCATCTCGTCTAACTCATCTCATCTCACCCCCTCTGCCGTGCGTCCACCTTGACGAGGTAGAGGGGCTTGCGCGTTCCAATGACCCCAAGAGCTATGCTGACGGTAGCACAGCTACTGGTAGGGTCACCCATGTCGGACAGGTCAAGGGAGAGGGACCAGACGAAGTGACGCACAAACCTGCTGCCTTGTAGGTAGACTGGGGACAGTAAAAGGCTAGGGAAAGCATCCCGAAAAATGCTTGTCGAAATCGGATGTACTGAGCCACAGGCTTGACAAAGAAGTGCAACGTAACTTTATCATTTCATGATGCCACAGATGAAAATTAATCGTTATGGTGCTAATCCCGTGAAGTCCCATCAGGCGGTAATAGTGCCGGGCCCCCTGCCTCGAGGGGGTCCACCTATGACTACTGGTGGTCACCTTCCCCTGTGCTGTGGAGTCAAGGCACAGAGGAGTAGGTTAAGAGCTATTGACCAAACACCCCGGACACTCAACATACTACAGTGAAATGCCGAAGGAGTTTATAACAAGAAATTCTCCCTGACACAGCGTCTTCATAAAGATAGAATAGATGTGGCATGCATTCAAGAGACACACCTCAACGCCAAGCGCAAATTATCAGTCAGTGGATATCAGGCCACACGTTTCGACCGCGAAGGACATAAAGGAGGAGTTCTAATACTTACACGAAATACAATACCTTGCAGCGAAGTATCTGTGATTTCTGACAACCAAACATAAATTATAGGTGTTGATATAATGATAAAGGACGTGAAAATAAGAATTTACAATCTGTATAGCCCAGCAGATAAGGATCTTACACTCTCAAACATGAAAATAACTGACACAAATTGCATTATTGTCGGAGACTTTAATAGCCGTTCAGAAAGATGGGGATACCCAGATACTGACAAAAGAGGAGATGAAGTGGAGGACTGGGAAATAGACTCAAATCTCCATCTACTCAACAAAGCGGATGACACACCGAGCTTCTACTCCAGAAGATGGATTACCACTTCTACTCCAGACTTAGCTTTCTGCACAGGAGACATCCTCCACAAAATCAATCGCCATGTGCTTGACCAATTAGCAGGTAGTGACCACAGACCAATCAAGCTTGTAATGAATATGGAGTATGTTCCACAGGAGCAAAAGCTTTTGCCCCGCTGGAATTACAAACGAGCAGATTGGGACAGATTTGCCATACTAACAGACAAATATTGTGAAAACATAAATACACGATATGGCAACATGAAGCAAATGGTGGAAAGTCTAAACAGAGCAATAATACAGGCAGCCACTGAGTCTATTCTAAGAGGAGCGAGGAAAAATTACAAACCATACTGGATTGAAGAACTACAAATTTTGGAGGACAAAGTTGAAGATGCCAGGAAGACCGCAGAGAGAGAGAGAACAAACAACTGAAGCGAACATCTCTCTCAAAACCATCTAAGCAAAATATAAAAGAACAGTAAATAAAACAACAAGAGATTGTTGGAGGGAAAAAACAGAAAACCTGAATTTTGACAGGGATGGAAACAAACTATGGAAACTAGTGAAAGCCATGAACAATGAAGGACTTAGAAACAAACAAATAACAATTAAACAAGGAAATGTCTTGCTTACAGGAAAAAAGGCTGCACATGCACTAATGGAACACTATGCCAGTGCAAACCACATTGATATTACAACCGAACAGAAGAAAGCAATCAAAGATAAACAGATACATCATAGTAATACAGAGACAGCAGCAGAATATATGATGGCAAATCTAACAATGGAAGAAATGGAACAAGCAATGAATACCCTAAACATGAAGAAATCACCAGGAAAGGATGGAATCACAAATGAAATGCTAATATGACTAGGCACCAAGGCAAAGAAGAAACTACTAGCAGTCCTAAATTACAACTGGAAGAGGGGAATAGTCCCACAGGCATGGAAGGAAGCTACACTAATACCAGTCCCAAAGAAAGGAAAAGACCTGGAAGAACCAATGGTCTACTTAGCTGTGTAGGAAAATTAATGGAACGCATTATCACTGGCAGGCTAACATGGCATCTGGAAGAAAACAAACTCTTAACACCACACCAAGCAGGATTCAGAAAGTACAGATCCACTGAAGATCAAATAACCTATATAGCTCAGGAAAATAGAAGATGCCTTCCAAGAGAAAAAGCACACACTAGCGGTCTAGATAGATTTAGAAAACGCATTTGATAAAGTATGGAAGGAAGGACTGAAAGTAAAACTGCTAAAAATGCATGTTTGTGGGAAAATGTATAAATGGATCAGCCACTACCTTGAGAGCAGAACTGCCAGGACAAAAGTACAAGGACAAACCAGCAAAATGATGCTGTTGGAGCAAGGTGTCCCCCAAGGAGGAGCTCTTTCACCAACATTATTCCTAGCATATATAAACGACATCACGAAAAATTTTCCAGCCAGAGTACACACATCATCCTTTGCAGATGACCTAGCTATATGGACATCTGAAGAATATATTAGTACAGCTAATAGCAGAATACAGCAAGCCCTATTAGCACTAGAGGACTGGTCAAAATCATGGCTAGTGAAGATAAGTGAGGAGAAAACAAGATGTACAGTGTTCTCCCTCTCAAATAAAACTTAGCAACCTAAGCTGGAATTGAATGGAAAAATATTGCGCCATGAAGAAAATCCAAACTATCTCGGAGTCACCTTTGATCGTCGCCTGACATGGAAAACACAGGTTGAGAAAAATCGAACAAGAGCAAGGCAAAGAATGGCAATCATGAAAAAGCTTGCTGGTACAACGTGGGGAGCAGATGAGAAAGTTCTCAAGAAGTTATATACTGGACGGGTGAGGCCAGTACTGGAATATGGCATTGCAGCTTGGGCAACAGCAGCTAAGTCATACTTTAACAAAATAAGTAGAGTCCAAAATCAAGGAATGCGAATCATAACTGGAAGCCTGAAGACAACGCCTATTAATGAACTAGAAAAGATCACTTGTTTACAACCAATGCAGGATAGAAGAGATAGCAGAGCCCAGCAACAAGCAGACAAATTTAGAAGATTGACAGACCACACTATGTATAAAAGGCTTAGTGGTTTTGGAAAGGGAAGACTGAAGCGTAGCAACTTTGTAGAAACTGCAAAACGAAAGATTAGGGCAGATCCCATACTTAACATATCAACAGTCAAACCCATTTACAATGCAGACAAGTTCCCAGCTTGGAGACAGCAGCAACTGCCTGAGATGATAGAAAACATTCCTGGTATTGAGAAAAAGAACACTCAGCATGAAACCGAAAGAAGAGAAATAACCCTAAACTACATAAAAGAACATTACCCAAGCAAAGCTCACTGTGTGAGCTTCATAAAAGGTGGAAAAAGTGTCCTAGTGGCACGAAATGGAATATTGCTCGGATAGAAAATCCATTGAGCAGAAAGTCCGAATCGAAAGCTCACTGTGTGGACGTCATCTGCACACTGCATTCTTCTGGTTTCCGGAAGAACAGCCTATGGTGAACGGAAGGCCCAATATACGGAAGTGAGGCTAAGCAGCCATGTGCAGGACGTGAAAATTCCTTGGGTGAGCCCAGTACCAGAGCGCCCCGTGTTTGCTCTGCAATTATGGAAGACTCCTTGGATGGCGGGGAATGCCCATGGTCTGCCCCTGCCTTCCCTTGAGGGTTGACCAGGATGTCTTTGTCTGTTCTATATGGGCCAGCTAGGATGGGAGATAACACCACAACAGTGAGAGTCAAACGTCCTAAGAAACCCCCGGGAAGGTTAACCCGGTCAACAAATGCCAGCAGAAGTCGGATGTGTCGGCCTAACGGCGCAAGAACGCAGCTCTGCTGTAAACAGGCACAACGGAATCACATCCGAAAAAAAACTCCGGATGAACGCAGAAGAAGAAGATCTTATTTCACCCATTTCATCTCATCTATCTCATCTCATCTATCTATCTAAACCAATCATAATGATGCGGACACCAGGGATGCAGTTAGAGAGGAGTTATCTGGCACCACGGAGAACATGCTGTATAATGACATCATAAGTGTGGAAGATGTTAAACACATTTTGAAAAAGGCAAAAGACACGGCACCAGGGCCCGATGGGGTCAGGTATGGCCACATGAAGGGTTTGAGCGATGCAGACCTGGAGGAGATGACCGACTGCTTTATCCAGAGCATTAGGACAGCATCAGTACGGCAGGATTGGGTGCACAGTTATCTCATCTCTCCCAAAACCATTCAAGGATCAGTCAAAGCTTAGCGGCTTTAGGATCATCACCCTTCAAAATACATTTGGGAAGGTTTTAGAGAAGATAGTCGCTGTTAAGCTGCAGGATTTTTTGGAAAGGGGGAAGCTTGTTTCAAGAGGCCTGGGGAGCTACAGGCCAGGAAAAGATACCTGGTCAAATGCAGCCACTTTTGCCTTTGATGTTTATGAGGGGTTCCAGAGTAGACAGGAAACGATGGCGGTAGCGCTTGATCTCGAGGATGCGTACAATAGAGTTCGATATGATATTTTGATGACCGCACTGATGGAGAAGGGGGTCAATCCCTGGTTGGTGAACTGGATAGCAGCCGTCCTGCACTCTCGTCGGGTTGCTCTCCGTCTGGCTGCATGGACCTCAGAGCCACATATGTTAACCCCGGGACTGCCACAGGGATCTGCAGTCTCACCGGTGCTCTTTAATGTGTCTACGAGCAAGATTGCAAACCTAGAAGCACCAGGGGTTGGAAGAATACTAACATTTGCAGATGATATTCTTGCATATAGGCAGGGGAGAGATAGGGAGCAAACAGCCCAGGAGTTACAGGCGACAGTAGATAAAGTGATTGACTGGTGCACAGAAATGAGTGCTGTCATCCACCCGGAAAAGGCGGCTGTTTTGTGGTGCTCTCTGGACAACAGGATTGTAAGAGCTGATGTCCCAAGCCTCGCGATAGATGGTAGAAATGTCAGCAGAGAGAACAAACTGAAGTATCTGGGGATCACATTTGACAGGAGCCTATCCTTCAAGGACCATGTGGAGACAGTTGTGACAAGATCTCAAAAGGGACTCAGTGCACTTAAAACTGGCTGCAATGGACACAGAACAGAGAATGCTTTTCACACTATACCAGCACTTGATCCTCTCAGTAACTGATTATGGATTAGGTCTTCTCACTGTCTCAGAGAGTCAGCTGGTGAAGTTAGAGCGCATACAGAACGAAGCTATGCGGATCATTCTGGGATGCACTAGAGACACCACAGTAGTGTGTATGCGTTACAATCTTGGTCTGCCGACTGTTGCTGGTATGCGCAAGGTGATGCAGGCGAAGGCATACCTCAGAGTAGCTGCAGACACAGACCACCCACTGCATGAGGCGCTGGACGCAGTTAAGGGTCAGCGACTGATAAGAGGGAAATTATGGATGGCTCAGGCGGAGGATACGATCAGACAGGTGTGCCCCTTGGAGAACATTAGGCGTGGAGAGGAGTGGGTCAGAGTGCCAGCGGAGCAGTCAGAATTGTGCATAGTTATAATCACATTAAGCCGGGAGTGCAGGGAATGGCCAGCAGGGGCCACGGATGTGGAAATCCAGCAACTAATTCAGGACAATGCTCACTCGGGTGATGTGATTATCTACACAGATGGTTCGGTGTCAAGAGGTGAGAGAAGTGGCTGGGGGTTCATAGCCAAAGCTAATGGTCGATGTTTGGGGCAGGAGAGCCTGGCATATGATACCACAACATCCAGCTTAAGAATGGAGGTGGAGGCAGTCACTGCGGCTCTCCGCTGGATGGAGAATACGACACACACACACACACACATCGTGATTGTAACTGACTCAGAAAGCATGATGACGAGGGTGAGGACGGGCAGGCTTGCTTCGCTTCGGAGGTCACGGGTGACAAGCATCGCCTGGATCTTTTCTCCGGGGCAGGCCGGTGTGCTGGGAAATGAACAGGCGGACAGATTGGCTGGCTCTGCAGAACTTGGTGGAGTATTTATACATGACAAGGCAGACGTGGTTGCGGCCTTGTGGGAGCACCTGCATACCTCGGAGGAGCAAATGGATTACCATGGTCTGGCAAGAATGAGACAGCGAGGAGTGACGAGGGGATCTGGCCGACGCTCAACGCTCAGAGGAAAGGCCAGACGGACTTATAATCAGATTGCTACTGGTACTATTAGTGTTGGAACTCTTCGCTGGCTGCTGAGGATGGAGACGGAGCACTTATGGGAATGCCCCGAATGCTGTGATGTCGATTCCTAAATCAATCAATCAATCAATTAATCAATCAATCAATGAATCAATCTGTCTAATCTCATCTAATCTAGCACATCTCATCTCATCTCGTCTATCTGATCCATTTAATATCATTTATCTAATCTCAGCTCTCTTAGCCGTCCTCCCTGGCCTAGGTGTTAGCGACTTTCTTCATATTCCCGTTTATCCACACGAGGAAACGCAGCTGCGCGAGAATGCGCGAGAATCGGTAGCGGTTCTCGCCGCGTCCGTTACTTACGGAATATGTGAGCAGGCGGCTCAGAAAGCAATGGCAAACTACTGAGCGTAATCTTGCCAAGAAATCAAAAACAGCGGTAAAATGCTGGTGTTGACAGCGATGTCCTGTAATAGGATATGCGAAAAAAATCTCAGCTCATCTCCCCTATCTCATCTCATCTAATCTATCTCATCTCATCTAATCATCTCACTTCATATATCTAACCTCATCACATTTCGTCTAACTCATCACTTCTCATCTCATCTAATCTCATCTATGTCATCTCATCTGATCTTATTTCATAATCTCATCTCATCATTTCATCCTCTTATCTCATCTTGTTCCTCTTACTCGTGTACCTTGCGGTGTCGAGGTGAAGCATAAACAATCTAGGGAGGGAGGGGAGGGGTGTGGGTATCCGTTTATGGGCCTCATATATCGAGATTCCCATGGACTCTGTTATTTCCTGTCCATCGTTTACATGGTCGGCCTCTTCCTCTGCTTCCATTTGGTCTGTACATCATTGTTTGTTGTTGGATACTTTTAGTTAATGCCCCTAGTTCCAAGGCCGAACCATTTAACCTGCTGGTTTCTACTGAAATCTAGCGCTGCTATAACCCCCACCTTAGTCCTGATTTCTTCATTTCTGATTTTCTCTCTTATTGATACATTCAGTATTCTTTTCAGGAATCTCATTTCTGTTGTTGTAGTTTTTATTTTCTCCTGTTCTGTCTTTGTGCTGGGTTGGTGTGCCTTATTCCATCTATGTTCAATCTCGTTTTCTGTCTCGCCATTTGATGATAATTTACGTCCTAAGTACTTGAAGTTCTTTGCTTGTTTCAAGGGGTGTTCTTTTTGGTGAACTTTGTTGGTTTTTCTTCTTCTTTGGTATGTGTCACTACATCTGTTTTACTGGTGTTAATTTTCATGTCATGTTCCTTACATACTTCGTATAGACTATTTATGTGAACGTGTAGCTGTCCTTCTGATTTTGCTATTTGTGCTTAAACGTCCGCAAATATGAGTTCTTTAATGGTGAAATTTGGCATTGGTTCTTCTTCTGTGTTCTGTTCTCCATAAGGTATTGTTGCGGTCTCTATTTGGCCGGTTTCTTTCAACGTCGGTTATCATTCATCTGTATATAGCATTTGATTGGCCAGTCATCATTCATTGCATATAATATTTGAATGGTCAGTTATGTTATCATTCATTGTATATAACATTTGATTAGTCAGTTATCATTTATCTCTATATAACATTTGATTAGTCAGTTATCATTCATCTGTATATAACATTTAATTGGTCAGTTACCATTCAGTTTATATAACATTTTATTGGTCAGTTACTATTCAGCTGTCTATAACATTTGATTGGTCAGTTATCATTAATCTGTATATAAAATTTGATAGGTCAATTATCATTGATATCTATATAACATTTGATTGTTCCGTTATGTCACCATTCATTTATATATAACAGATGGCTGACTGTCGTAGTAATCCTTTATTACTTTAGTGTCGTCCCTGGAGTGAGGGGAATCAACACCCACATTTTTATTACCCGAATATTATTGTCCTAGAGTAACCACCAGACTCCGCCCACAAAACTCCGTCAGTCTGCAGACACCTCTTTCTTGCTCTCACTAACCCCTAGATCATGCCCCCTCTCACTCCTCCCCAACACAACATACTCAACAACTCTAGCTTCAACAAATAAATACAAAATAATTTATTAAAACAGAGAGTATGTGTGCGAGAAGTGTGTGTGTGTGTAATGTGTAGAATGTATGTCGAATTCTAGTGTGTGCAGACTCAGACCAAAGAGCTTAAGAGCTCGGCCCGATCATCCCGGAAAGGATCACACCACATCTTCATTCAGTCCACAATAACCTCACCAAGGGATGTGTCCCTCCTGCTAGATGTAGACTTCCACCGGTCGCTGTTTGATCACTCAAATACCTAGTCACAGTCTGACACTGATCCTGCCTGGATCACACACCGTTATTACATGTCCCTATTGTTCTGAGACTTATAACATCCTTGTCTAGTGAAGACACGAAAATACTGTTCCTTGAAATAAATGTAATTCCTGTCTAAAATTTCTACTGTTCACAAGACCGCTGTTATAATAACTTCCTAATCAGTTTATACTGTTCTTTTCCCATGTGATGTGGAAAAAACAGTACCTATTAGTGTTTTCACCTGTCGTGTGAAAACATAATACCTACTGGACTTTTCCCATGTGGTGTGGTAAAAAAAAAACAATTCTATTGTTCTGTTCATATGTGATGTTTGAAACATTAATCTCACGATTGTTCCTTCTCCAAAATGGTGCGGAAAAAACAATATCTAGTATTCTGCTAACGTGTGACGTTCGATAAATACTCTCACAATTGTTCCTTTAAACCCCTTTCATCATGGGCCCAGTGCAAAAGCTGCTAAATAACTGCCTGCACTAACGTCTCCATTTTAGTAAGCATTTAGGTTTTAGCTTCACTGAGTAACCTGAGTAAATTGAGTACTTTGAGTGACGTGAGTAACCTCAGTACTTCGAGTAACCTCAGTAACTTGAGTAACCTCAGTGACTTGAGTGACCTAAGGGAACCTGTAAAAGAGAGAACACTACAGTTGGTGAGAGTACCTGTCCCTGACCTCCATTAGATGGGTGTAGGCTGACAGCCTCACTCAGATACATGACAGTGAACCAACTCTGTCATGGGTAGAGAAGCTCATCACCCCGGTCTGGGGTGGGTTAAGACCAGGACAGAGCAAAATGTAAAGTGTAGAACCCCAGCAGACCTCACTGGAAGATCCCACCATTGGACATTCTCCCCATCCCGAATCTCCCCAAATATCATCCCTTTTCACTATTCCATATCAGCGGAGCCACCTGCCTTCTTACACTGGTTAATCTTAACAATGCGACTGCCTATTGTCGCTGATATTCCTTGACTACCTAACCACAATGCAACAACACTATGATAGTGTTCTAAACTATATCTATCACTAAGCTATTCCACATTATTTACAGCTAGATGCAATCCCTAAAATACCTTATGCCATCCTGACTCAATCAAAAAAGACACATGTTAAGCGAAACCGAACACATGCGATTCTATTCAACACGGATCGAGCCAGCTATCACTTCTGTCTAGTTCAAGTTTCACTCTTTACACTGCTAGCAAAGGAATTTATATTTTCTCCCAACCAAGGGTTTCTAGTGACGTCATTCATGTCAACAACAATTGCTCTTAGGGGCAGACAATCCGATTCTAACTTCACAGGAAATTTTATCTCCCTTTTTGACAATCCAACATTCGTCGGTCCCGTTCATCTCGCGATTTGGGCAATTCTACTTTGATCCGACTGGTCGGCAAAATAACCTTGACATATTTTCTGTTTACCCAAGAATTCTCATGGACGGCGGTGCTGTTTCATCTCCCGACCACTCGTAGTAAACAACTGCAGCTGTGAATCAGACTGTCTATATTATCTGTATCATCTGATTGTTAATCTGCAGTGATTTTCACGACATAGGCCCCCTCTTAAGAGAGTAGTCCATCTCACTCTTTTCCACTGCAAGTTCAATCCAGATGATTCATTCCTCTTCTTTAGGAGCTGGGTGTCTTGACAAGAAGTCCGCTCCATCATTTTCCTTCCCGGGTATATACTCCACTGTGAAATTGTACGGTTGAAGTACCAACGACCATAGCATCAAACGGGCGTTGAGCTTCTGGGAAGTAGCCAGGAACATCAGGGGCTGATGATCCGACTGGACCCGAAACTGAACTCCATACAAATAGGGCTGGAATTTTTGCACGGCCCATACGAGAGACAAGCATTCTCCCTCGACGGTCGAATAATTCCTCTCAGCCTGGAGAAGTTTCTTGCTTGCGTATGCCACAGGTTTCAAAACCGAAGCATCGTCTTTTCCTTCCTGTAACAAAGCTGCCCTAATCCCAATCCCACTCGCATCCGTTCTCAACACAAATGGTTTGGAAAGGTCAGGGAGCTGTAACACAGATTTGCTGACCAAGGCCTCCTTCAACTGACTATAGGCAGTCTCGCATTCTGGTGTCCAAACGATTTGGTCCGGGAATCCCTTTTTCAAGGTTTCCGTCAATGGAGCTCCCATTTCAGTAAAATGTGGGATAAATGTTTGGTAAAACTCACATAACGAGAGAAATGATCTCACATCATTCTTCGATTTTGGCCTTGGTGCATTTCTGATTTTTTCTAGTTTCTTCTGCTCTGGGACAATTTGTCCTGGAATAATGGTGTGACCCAGAAATTCCAGAGTCTGGTAACCAATCATGCACTTGGTTGGACGAGCGGTAAGCGCTGCTTCCTTGAGTCTATTAAAAACTCTCTCCAAGGATTGCAAATGGTCATCCAAGCTGTCACTGGAAATCAGAATATCATCCATGAATGATACAATGGACGGATACTGTAAGGGATCTAACAAGGTCCTCATCATGCGAGTAAACACACTAAGTGCATTGCGGAGTCCAAAGGGCATGACCTTGAATTCGTAGTGTCCACTGGGTGTACTGAAGGCCAGCAGGGGTCGAACCTCTGGTTTGACCGGAATCTGATAATACCCGCGACTCAGATCCACCTTTGAGAAGTACCGAGCCTTATGGAGCCTAGCGAATAACTGAGTTGGATTCAGCAAAGGTTCCACCTGAAATTGTGAATGACTGTTCAGCAGTCGGTGGTCTATACACAACCGGTGTTATCCACTTGGTTTGCGTAACAAAACCACCCCCGCATTGTATGGGAATGTGGATGGCGCAATCACGTCATCCTCCAACAGTTTTTGTATTTCCTCCTCCATGGCCTTTTCTTTAGAGAATGGCACTGGGTAAACCTTTTTGCGAACAGGTTCTTGAGTGGTCAAAGTCATCTCGAGCTCCACCAACCTCGTTCGTCCTGGTTTATCAGTCAGTATCTCCTGATGAGACTCGAGAACCTGGGTTATCCTTTCCCTCTCCTGGGAAGTCAGATCAGAGTTCACTTGCACATCCCTATAGATTTCCTGGTGTACCAAGGGGTATTCCCTGCCCTCGTTGGTTCCCATTTCAGTCTCCACTGCAACTGCCATTGCCATGAGGTGGGCTGCTTTGTCTCCCGGTCTCTCCTCGTATTTCCGCAGGAGATTGGTATGAAAAATCTTCGACTTTCCCCGGATCCGAATCTGGTAGTTGGTTCTGGATATCACCCTTTCCACGGGAAATGGTCCTTGCCAACCTATCTCCAGTTTATTGTTTCCCGTTGGGAGTAGCAACAAAACTTTGTCTCCCACCTCTAGAGATCTGTCTTTAGACCTACGGTTGTAGTAAGCCGCATGACTTTTTCTGACCTTTTTCAAGTTTTGATTTGCCAGAATGCTTGTCATCGCTCATATTATTAATACACTTGTTGATCATTTAAATTTAGTTTGAAAACCAGAGTTGCAGAAAAAAGGGGAATCCTATAATAGAAAAAAGGAGAACTCGGTGAGGACTTCCAGCCATTTCCAGACGTTCATCCCCACCCCTCATTATTGACTATTATTCGAATCAAGTCCTCCTTCAGATTGAAAAGAACAGATCAAAAGACGATCTGCGACGACCAAACCCCATTCCTTCTGACAAGAGAGAGAACCATCCAAGATAAAGAACCATTGGCCTTCGATAGGAATCCATATAATCATATCAGTGATAATATGTCATCCTCCTCTCAGAACCAGTCCTCGTGGTATGTTATACCCAAAATAAGGACAATAGAAACCAAAGTAACCCAAGGAAACATAGTAGATAGAAATTTCCGAGTAACGGCACCCCACAAGATGATGAGAAGATGCATTTCACCAAACTCCCCGTATAGAGTCAAACAATTTATTTTCACCCGTAAAGTTAGATTTCAAGAGAATTCTCGCGATAGTCTACCTCTTACAAAAACTAACACCCAGCCTAACTGAAGGCTCACATACCAGGGCAGAAATGAAATGACAGCACCTTCATTTATTCATTATTTCACAGGAAAAAAAATGATTTTAGATATGAATAATCACACAGGATGATTAATTGTATGTTTACCTTGCTAATAGAACGAAACTCATAAATGGAACAGATCAATCTTCCAAAGAAAGAATCTTCTAGGAATTTACATAACGCAAAGTCCATCTGTTCTCTTCCCTGAAAATTAAAAAAAGAAAAGAAAAAAAAGCAACTGACAACGATTAGCAACTTGACTGATAACTTAGATGTCACGCAACCCTCGTTCTGTCAGCGCTCAGTGAAGGAGAGATCAACGGAGATTTCCTACTCCAGCAAGATGCAAACTAACCGACAGAATGACACACCAGCACAAGATAGGTGTATTAATGTAATAATTATAATATATGAAAAGAAATACAAACAGTGTGTTATTAATCAGCAGACCATGTTATAGCGGAAATGACTGCATGAATGTGATTCAAGAGACTCGAAAGTGGTTGATCCTGTGACACCGACCCGGTTTTCACAGAAATGTGTGTGTGTGTGTGTGTGTGTGTGTGTGTGTCTTTGTGAATGTGTGTGCGTGTTTGTGTATATGTGTGTGCATGAATGTGTATGTGTGTATATGTGCATATTGGTGTATGTGTGAGTGTCTCTGTGTATATGTGTATGTGTGTGTGTTTGTGTGTATGTGTGTGCACGTGTATATATATATATATATATATATATATATATATATATATATGTGTGTGTGTGTGTGTGTGTGTGTGTGTGTGTGTGTGTGTGTGTGTCGTAAGTATTCCTTTATTACTTTAGTGTCGTCCCTTGAGTGAGGGAAATCAACACCCACATTTTTATTACCCCAATATTATTGTCCTAGAGAAACCACCAGACTCCGCCTACAAAACTCCGTCAGTCTGCAGACACCTCTTTCTTACTCTCACTCACCCCTAGATCATGCCCCCTCTCACTCCTCCCCAACACCACATACTCAACAACTCTAGCTTTAACAAATAAATACAAAATAGTTTATTAAAGCAAAGAGTATGTGTGTGAGAAGTTTGTGTGTGTAATGTGTAGAATGTGTGTCGAATATTCTAGTGTGTGCAGACTCAGACCAAGCAGCTGAATAGCAAAGCCCGATCATCCCGGAAAGGATCACACCACATCTTTATTGAGTCCACAATAACCTCACCAAGGGATGTGTCCCTCCTGCTAGATGTAGACTTCCACCGGTGGCTGTTTGAACACTCAAATACCTAGTCTGACACACTGATCCTGCCTGGATCACACACCGTTATTACATGTCCCTTGTCTAGTGAGGACACGAAAATACTGTTCCTTGAAATAAATGTAATTCCTTTCTGAAGTTTCTACTGTTCACAAGACGCTGTTATAATAACTTCCTAATCAGTTTATACTGTTCTATTCCCATATGATGTGGAAAAACAGTACCTATTAGTCTTTTCACCTGTCGTGTGAAAACATAATACCCACTAGACTTTTCCCATGTGGTGTAAAAAAACAATTCTATTGTTCTGTTCACATGAGATGTTTAACACATTAATCTCACAATTGTTCCTTCTCCAAAATGATGCGGAAAAAACAATATCTAGTATTCTGGAAACGTGTGACGTTTGATAAATACTCTCACAATTGTTCCTTAAAACCTCTTTCATCATGAGCCCAGTGCAAAAGTTGCTGAATAACTGCCTGCACTAAGGTCTCCATTCTCAGTTACTTGAGTGACCTAAGAGAACCTGTAAAAGATAGAACAATACACTTGGTGAGATAACCTGTCCTTGACCTCCATTAGATGGGGGTAGACTGACAGTCTCACTCAGATACATGACAGTGAACCAACTCTGTCATGGGCAGAGGAACTCTTCACTCCAGTCTGAGCTGGGTTAAGACCAGGACAGAGCAAAATGCAAAGTGTAGAACCCCAGCAGACCTCACTGGAAGATCCCACCATTGGACATTCTCCCCATCCCGAATCTCCCCAAATATCATCCCTTTTCACTATTCCATATCAGCGGAGCCACCTGCCTTCTTACACTGGTTAATCTTAACAATGCGACTGCCTATTGTCGCTGATATTCCTTGACTACCTAACCACAATGCAACAACACTATGATATAGTTCTAAACTATATCTATCACTAAGCTATTCCACATTATTTATAGCTAGATGCAATCCCTAAAATACCTTATGCCGTCCTGACTCAACCTCTGAATCGAATACACAATTTGCCATAAAAGATACATGTTAAGCAAAACCGAACACATGCGATTCTATTCAACACGGATCGAGCCAGCTATCACTTCTGCCTACTTCAACTGTCTGAGCTACACTAGCCATAAACAAATCAGGTTTTTGTCAAGAGCCTTGAATTGTTCACGCGACTTCTTTGATGTCCACATCGGTGTTCTCAAGGGGCACAAACTATATCCAGAATCTTATCTCCCTTGTGTTTAATCAATGTCACCAGTGGTCTCCCCCTGTTTTGACAGCCAAAACAAGGTAGCGAGTTCCTGCATTTTCCCAATGTTCACAATAACAAGCCTACAACTTACTGTCATGTGGTGACAATCAAAGCCGCCATTTCGTTTGATGTCGGGGAATTCTCAGGGTCCCCCGGGTGTCCTGATCTCACCGACTAGAAGTAAACTACTTGCCGCTGTGAACACAGACTGTTTTCTGTAATTTTTATCATCTGATGTTAACGACAGTGGAATTCATCACAGTGTGTCTCTGTGTGTAAATGTCTGTGTGCTTGTGTGTGTGTGTGTGTGTGTGTGTGTGTGTGTGTGTGTGTGTGTGTGTTAGAGAGAGATAGAGAGAGAGGGGGGAAGAGAGAGAGAGAGAGTAATAAGTAGACAGCTACCAAGTGTTTACTGCTATATTTAAGTCTCTATGTGTGTGTGTGTGTAAGTGTATGTCTATGTATGCATGTGTGTGTCTGTATGTGTATGGGTGTATGTGTCTATGTGTGTCTGTGTGTCTGTGTGTGTTCTGTGTCTGTATGTGTGTGTCTGTATGTGTGTGTGTGTCTCTATGTGTGTTTGTCTATGTGTGTGTGTCTCTGTGGGGTCTGTGTGTATATGTGTGTGTCTGTCTGTGCCTCTGTGTGTGCATTTGTGTGTATCTCTTTGTGTGTGTGTGTGAGAATGAGGAGGGCGTGTGTCGGTTTATATGTATGTTTGTGTGTGTGAGAGAGAGAGAAGGAGAGAGAGAGAGAGAGAGAGAGAGAGAGAGAGAGAGAGAGAGAGAGAACAGCAAATATAGGTGATACAACAGGAACGTAAAATCACGATATGAAACAACGAGCTATTAATAATTCACAGCTACACATGACAACCTTCTTGCATTAAATCCCCGAAAATTATCTCAAGGGCCTGGTTATGATGTCAAATGAGACTATACATTATATAAACGTGATTATAATTATCATCTGTCCATAGATTTGCCAAGAATAAATCGATCATGAAGCCAAGACTCTGCATCATCGTGGTCAGCCTGGCTGTTTTGTGTCAGGTGTGCCTGATGCAGGTTCTGAAGTGCGAGGATGCAACCAAGTACTACAATGAGTGTGTCAAGCTGTTTCCCTACTCGAAACTTGCCTGTACCACACAGGAACTGGTCTTCATAAGATTGTGCTTGTCTAATGTGTGTTTGGACGGCATACTTAACTACATTACCAACTGCAACAAAGCCCCGAGCGCTAGGAATTGCGTTCAACAGAAAAACTTAATCTCCTCAGAATGTGGAAGTCTATTCGGTATTTAACGTTGTGATGTCTATGGCAATGGCAAATTACTTTACATAATCTTGCCAAGACATCACGAACAGCCAAAAAATGCTGGGGTTGACTGCAACGTCATGTACATGACTTTTTTGTTCACGGCACGCGCTGCCATTGTCTCTACAGAATCAATTCCTATCGCTTATATCTGTGAAACTAGCACTTATAGAATCGATCTATGTTATTTATATCCCAGATATTATAAACAATAGAATCAATCCCTCAATTATCTACATGCTATCACGAAATATGTCAACAAAATTGCCTGCGACTGTTTAGAGCTACATATAAATCAGCAATAAAAACACCGAAGCAGATCTCTTGTGTTTTTGTTATTATAACTAATACATTAAAACTAAGTTTGGTTCTTTAAAGTAACGTTAATGTAGCAAACTACAACACCGTGATGTCATTGTGTGTTTATAGTAATGTTAATGTGACAGACTACAGCACCGTGATGTCATTGTGTGTTTAAAGTAACGTTAATGTGACAAACTGCAAAACCATAATGACCAGTACATGTGACTAACTGACCAACCGACCAATCCATGTGACTAATTCACCAACCGACCAATCCATGTGATTAATTCACCAACCGAAAAATCCATGTGACTAATTCACGAACCGACCAATCCATGGAGACAAATTACAGCACTGAGGTGTCTCATCATTTTATCACATCTCATCGTGCTCCTCTTCTGCCTTGCGGTGTCTAGGTGAAGTATGAACAGTAGGAGAGTGCCTATTTATTCATTCATTCATTGAGCAGAATGTCCTTTGCAGAACCTCGCTCCCATAACAACCTTCCAGAAAACCTCTCGATTATAAGCAAGATGTTCCGCGTCCGATACACCCATCTGGAGATCATCCGCCACATCCTGCACCTATCTTCTCTTTGGCCTTCCCCTTCCTGTCAGTAGTGTAGAAGTAGGAAACACGCCCGTTTTTTTGTGGTGGTGGTGGTGGTGGAAATCGATATTCTACCACAAAGGGGGATAACTCTCCGGGTTTTTGAAAAAGTAGGCGTGGTCCGAGTAGGTGTTGCCAAGTGACTCACCAGAGTGGGTGTGGTCTAGTGACTCATCAGAGTAGGTATGTGTAGTGTATAACATAAGAAATACAACATGAAACACGCAAAATAACAAACAAACGAGTCAAGTAAGGTATATAATAATTTTTATTAAAACATGTATAGACAAACAATACAATGCATATTAAATAAGTAGCGGCATAGGTGACACATTATCATTGTGTACCTACCTTTTTATATACAGATATGATAACGAATCCCGATGTTGCTGATATGTATGCACTGCAGAGTCTTGTGTCTTGAAGCCTATATTGGTTCCCCCACCCGCTTCTTGGGTGTTGAGAACTTCCAAAAAAGTTTCCTTGTTTAGATGAGTGTTGTGGTTTTTGGTCAAACCTTTGGTACTGATTTTATCATAATCTCCGACGCAAATATACGTCTTACTACACAGTGACACCATCCCCTCCCCTTCGTATTCTAGTTTAAAAAGACCAGGGGTTCTCTTTTCATAGGCTTTGATATCCACACAGTCCTGACAGATAGTAGTAGTAGTTTTATGAAAAGAGCAGGTTTCAGACGGGAACCACTGATTGCAGACTCTGTCATATTCTTCTAGTAGGTGTGGTCTAACTACTTCAGAGAGTGAATCGGCGCTAAGTGCCAAGTACAAACTATCAGTGTCCATTTCAGTTAGTTGATAATCGTCTTTAGAGATAAATCTGTCAAGAAAGTCATAATAAAAAGCTAACAATCGCAACTTGGCATACTGATAGACAAAGAAGCCAATCTGTAGAGGTAGATCCCAGACCGTTTTCTTCTTTAACATTTCAACTTCAAAGAGATCGTCTGTAATACCAGTCATGCTTTTGAACCTGGGGTTATTGAGTACTTTGATAGTGTCTTTTCCCTGGCAGTAGGAGAAGTCGGTATGTTTGGCTTTATTAGTTAACTTTTTGCAGTAAGCAGCGTTACCTAACAATTTCACCGTGTCGGCTGTAATACCCTCAGCCGGATTTTTGTCCCCTTGGCGACGGGCAATAGACACTGTTTCCCCAAATTGTTTAAAACAACTAATCGGTCGATATTCTATTGTCTGGTAGATGTGGGTAACCACCAACCCATGGGCTAGATAACACTTTAAAAGAGGGGTGGCTAATAATATTTTCTTCCCGAAATAACTACCGATCAATGTCCGTCGTGAGGTATTCGGTAGTTTATTTTTTTTCTGGCGTATTCTTTCATAAACTCCCTAATGTCGTCTCTCGACACTTCCGTGTTCTTAAAAATAGGGGGCATTTCGGCAAAGGACTCTTGTAAATCAGCCGGGGTCTCAATATCACATTCAACCAACCCGAAAAATGTATCAGTTTTTACAGCCTCAATTATCTATTTTTCACTCACCGATCCCCAAGGAAGCTCTGACGGTGGAAATGTTTCCCGCAAGAAACATTTGATGGTTGTGGTTGATCTCTTTAGTCTCTGCCACTCACACTCCCAAATAACCTTAACTGTCACCCCAGCAGCTTTCTCTAGATACGCGTGAATGTCACACGTATTCTGGTATAGTTCTACCAACGGTTTCTTATTAACGGGATAAATCGTTTTCCCAGCAGTTAGAAGGCAAGATGGGTGCCCATGGAACAAACACCCATGGAATTGGTAAGCTGTATTATTCTTTTTATCCCACCCATCTACTCGAATATGTCGATCGCCGAGTTGCATCTCATGACTATTGAATTGGGTTTTTAAATGTACGTTGTTATTGTGTGACACCCAACTTAACCACTCTCGACACTGACGTGTGTATTTGTGTAATCTATGTGCTCTAAAACCATCCTCGCGGCTTCGATATATGGGGAAGTCTGTTGGCATATATTTCATAAGAGACCAAAGGTATAAGGCAACGCATCAAACCCTTTAATACTTTTTACCAGCTTATTACCCCGGATACGGGTCTCATTGGCTTCGTGGTAACGATGAAAAATGATACTCGGCCCACCCACTATAATGTCTCGAACAACTTGTGCAACTTCTCCTCCTTCTTTGACCACAAAACAAATGAAACTTTTTTATTCATGGTGTTGAATAGGTACTGTAGAGTAATACCGGGGACTGAGATGGCCTGCTTACACATGTCTATATTTAACTCTGCATAAAAGGCTACTTGTTTGTCCAGGGCTTGTAGAAAGGGGGACACGTCTTTGATGTTGTACCAAATTAAAAAATCCCGCAAGGTACTCATCTTATTATCGGTCCACGCTTTCTGACAAACAGTGTATTCTGCTTCGGAAATGTTACGGTTTTTAAGTTTTGAGAAAAAGGCCGCATGTGGTGGTAGGACTGTCTCATTTAGCTTACTAAGATCGGTCAGATACTCGTACGGCAAAAACCCTTTTGTCTCTTCTATGGCAAACGAAGCCAGATATTAAGAGTAACTTACTCCTGAGACCAGAAAGTTCGAGACGTCAAGGAATTTCAGTCTTTCTGTCGCTATGCACATAAATAATTAAAAATACTGTATCAAATAAGGTTTTATCAGGTTAATGGCATACTTTCCGCTATTCAGTCCAAACAGAGGTAAGTCGTTCAGAAAGGAGTCGAGTTTTTCACTTAATTTTGGGTGGCCACCTAATTTTTCAAAGACTGACTCGAACGTTTTAAGTAACAGCTCATACGACTTAGAAGATATTTCATGGAGATAGTCCATCATTTCATTTATGAGGACCTGTGGATCACCTGTGGTAATGAAACATTTAGGTGTGTCGAACCCAGGGACATTACAGGCGCCCGCACACGAGAGGGGGACGTGTCTGGCTATGAAGGTCGTCGTCTTTTAGTAAGCTGGTAAGTTTTCATTAGAGAAGAAAGATTCCATGTCGTAGCATGCTCTATATGGGAAAATAAAGTTTGTGCAACATCAAATCAATGGTCACAGAGCAATTCCAAGATGGATTCAGTCGGGCGATAAATCCCGCCTTTATACGTTTCAATGGTAGCTATGCCCTTACACGTAAGTTCGTGACGTCTCAACTGCCAATACACTTTAAACAGTTTACCACATTTCCCACAGGAAAAACACCGAGCGGCCTTGTTAATATCAACGATATACATGAAATGGTTTTCGCGTAGAAGGAGATTCAGTATATCTGGATGTGTACTAGTACTTCTAATTTTCGGAACCAGAAGTTCCTCTTCTGTAAATGCAAACACATTGATTTGTATTTTATAACATTCTTCCACCACGGGTAAATCAACTAAACTAACACATGGAAAGGCTTTGATTGATTTCAATCCTTTATAGCGCACCCATTCTTTGAACAGTGTTCGTGTGTGTTTTCTAATAGTCCTGACAGACCCTGTTCTGAAAACAGCCAATGCACGGAACAAACACCTATTATCATTATAAACCCTACCATCTTTGTCACTCTGGAGCATATAAATACATTTATTTTGTGTAATATGTGTGGGGATTGATTTTAAACAACAACCAACAGGGAACTCCACCAACTTGTAAACATAAAAAGTGATACTGGGAATTGATTCGACATTGTATTTAGTATCTGGTCGAGTTAGTGTCACTGAATTGACCAAATCAGCAGCGTTTAACTTAGCAACAAACACCTCGAAATCAGATCTATTGTTCACTAAAAAAGGTAAATTGAACAATGACGAATTATTTGGGCTTGCATGATAGAACCGTAGCCCTTGTGTCTCTCGATGTCTTAGTATTGTATGCAGGCTTACAACAATTTTAAATCGAGAGTTTTGAACATTGAAAAGCGGGAATAAACGAGTGCCCCAATCTGTCGTCATGTCAGTATCTGGTCGATTAAAAAATATCCATTCACATAGATACCGACCATGTTGTATGTGTGATTTAATCGTGTTCCAGTGGTCATTATATACAACCCTAACATCCGGGGGTAGTTTCTGCAATGAAAGATATTCACTAGCTATTGATGTGTTAACACCAGAGGTTCCTGTCTGGTCTTCTACAGCCATGACACGTGATGGTAGTTGATCATGTGTCGGTGAGATACCTGATGTTGATGGTGCGTCACTTGGTGTGGTAGCAGATGACAGCTGAACATCTGTTGACAAGGCACTAGGTGTTGATGCGTTAACACCAGAGGTTGTTGGTTCTGCGTCAGTCCCCAAGTGATTAGATGATGATAGCTGAGTCTTGTTAATAGGCGAAACATGATCACCAATACTACCCGACAAGATACTGGTCGCTGATTGGTCATTGTTAGTCACCAAACCATGACGTACCGCACCAGATGACAAGGCACATGTTGATTGTTCAGGTATTTTCTGACGTTTACCGGTAGATTGTTTGTCTGTGGTCGGGTCTCTCTTTCTCTTGCGGTTTGTGGATTGCAGATTATTAGCAGACACGCCGCTAGATGATGATTGAGTGGCCGACACATCACTGAATACTGGTTCATGTTCAGTCTTTATATGTCTCCATAAGGCGTCTTTCCGGGTATACATACGATCACATAAATCACAATTGAACTGTTGTGTAGAATGAGTAGTCGCAACATGGCGTAATAAAGCATCAGGTCGTGTGAAGATTTTATTACACAAAGGATATATGTTGTTCTGCGTAGCTGACATTCTCAATACACCACCGGGTAAAATGGCCGAAGTATATGTGAATGTTTTTCAGGCATACAACACAGTTTGTAAGACGAAACATCTTTTAGATGTGTTAATTTGTAAACTTGTGTCGTTGTTTGAGTCTGTTAAAGACAATATGGCAACTGATCAAACATGTATGTGAGAATATCACAGATGAATTATTTTCTGATGCAATTGTGGTCGGTTAATAATGTTAATGTCCTGGGGCAGCTATTTAAGTAAGAACTCCTTGTACAATAGTGATGAACAAATTGTAACCAGCTTCACACGAGTACGTCTCTGTATCAGAAGACACACTTGTTAAAGTCCATTGAATTTAATATCCGTTGAATAAAAAACATCCTTCTTCGTTGACTGCAAAAATGAGAAAAGACTTGGCCTTCGTTTCGTCACTGCTTTTGATACCATCTGCGTGAGAGAGCTGTATATCTGAAATGAACAACGTTCTGTCAATAAGAATCAACCAATCAGAAAACAGATAAATAATTAACAGCAAATCACAAATGTCATATCTCCTGTAGTGACCAACGTTCTGTCTGTCTGACATTATGAATCAACCAATCAGAAAACAGATAAGAAATTAACACCAAAGCACAAATGTCATATCTCCTGTAGTGACCAACGTTCTATCTGAGGGACATTTTGAATCAACCATTCAGAGAACAGATAAGAAATTAACATCAAATCACAAATGTCATTTCACCTTTAGAGACCAACGTTCCGTCTGACTGACATTATGAATCAACCAATCAGAGAACAGATAAATACATAACACCAAAACACAAATGTCATATCTCGTGTAGTGACCAATGTGCCGTCTCAGTGGCATTTTGAATCAACCAATCAGAAAACAGATAAATAATAAACAGCAAATCACAAATGTCATATCTCCTGTAGTGACCAACGTTCTGTCTGAGGGACATTTTGAATCAATCAATCAATCAGACAACAGATAAAGACATAACAAATCACAAATGTAATGTCCCAGTTGTATGTCATGTGATCGGAAGCCACGCCCACTTTGGTCGTTTGTGTCCATTACCAACGTCTTCCAGATGTATCTTTATGTCTGCAACCCGAAGCAACGCCACCTTTGACCTGGTGTAACCCACTTTAAATGTGACCGACTGTACACCGTTACACAGACCGATGAAGAGTCATACATCTCTAACACATCGTCAATGGTATGATGACACTGTTTAAACCATACAGATAGCATTAACCGCCATTATAATATACAATTGGATATTTTGTAATAGCTATATATCGAAAAGTCCCAAGTCTTATCGGGTTGTGATGTATAAAAGTTGATTTTAGACCTCCTAACACGTGGCACTATTTTCACTTTACACATTAAACATAAACTATTTTAGTAATTAAAGTTTGTTATAAATACACAAACCCCGAAGTAGTTATGTATTCTCACTCGCGAAATTTAAAAATTCATTGTCTTAAGTCTTGTTGCGACACCAAAGAAGTCTTTATAAGAAAGTATTGCAGGTTCATGGTTGATCCAGAAAGTCAGATGCGTTCACACATGTCTTAGTACTACCACTCAGTAACATAGCCTTTGCAGAATGTCGTTCCCATAACAACTAGCCAAAAAATTCTTGATCATAACCAAGATGTTCCGCGTCCAATACACCCATCTGGAGCTCATCCAGCTTCTTTTAGGCCTCTCTTCCCAAGTATATACCTCTCCATTATTGTTCTCTCCAAACTTTCATGACGTTTCAAGTGACCAAAACATCAATTTTTTTTTTGATCGTCTTTAAATACTAAACCATCTTCAATATTCTTGAACTATAGATGCGTTTGTTCTTTTTACCCAAGATATTCTTAGAACCCGTCTATATAACATTTCGCTTGTTTAGTAAGTGTCTACGTCTCACAGGCGTAAGTTGAATACTCTTAAAAACCTAATTTTTGTAGTTCTGTCTGTCCCACTCTATAATTTATTAAGTTGATTTGGTCTTTGAAGAGCAACTGACAGTCATCGTTTAATTTCTTTCATTGTGTCACCGTTGTTCGCAACCAAGATATTGGACATTTTCCACCACCTCCATGGTTGTTATGGCTTTCTTGGCAAGGGTTGCCGAAAGCAGTTTGCCATTACTTTCCTTCTGAACAGTGACTGTTTTAATCTGTGACCACACTGATGATCTATCACCGCAGATTACAGACCATAACCAACAACAATATGTCGGGTGTTGTTACACTTCATCAACCTGGTTCCATGGCTTCACGTCGCCCTGATTGGGCTAAAGGGGTACTCCACCCAAGAGTGCCCCGTAGACTAACAGAAGAAAGGAGGATACCCCACAAACCGGACTAATTACCATCAATCAATCAATCAATCATGTGCCATGCCGGAAAGCGTGTGCGGTCATGATTCGCCATTTCACTCGATCACCAGAGTCGTGGATCAGCTCAGTGTTCCTGTCTCGTCCATGCCATGTGGCCAAGCCATCCAGGTATTTTCCTCTCGGTCTTCCTCTTGGTCTGTTCCCCTCGATCTTGCCAGCTGTCACCAAGTTCTCCATACACATAATTACCATACACAAGTAAAATTTATGTCAATCTCTCAGAATGATATCTCACACACAGACACATACACATACCAACAACAACAACAACAACACACACACACACACACACACACACACACAAACACACACAAACACACACACACATACACCACCACCACCACAACCCCACCACAACCAACAATAACAACAACAACAACAACAACAACACACACACACACATACACCACCACCACCAACAACAACATCAACAACAACAACACACACACACACACACACACACACACACAGACATATAGGCGGACACGCAGTCATAGATACCAGTATATCCACATAGAGAAACAGAAACCCAACGACAAATAACCAGATACACGCCTACACACAGACAGCCAGACACAGACAGACACACAGACAGCCAGACATATAGATAGACAGACATACAGACAGATAGACAGTCATACGACCCTTTAGTCGTAGCAGCAAACACTGACACAAACCATTAACAAACTCTCACGCAAATAGATAAATGAAACAGCAAACAAATTATGCACACGGCCAGGAAGTGTTCCCATCACAACATTACGTTCTTACTTTTCAATCCTTGTGCTTAGAATATGGTGAATTTTAGATTTATTCTGATGACATCAATCTGATTATCATGTAAGTGATTACACATCTATCCATACATCATGTCGCTAGGCGTGGGCGATCATGTTCTACCATCTCACTCGAGCAGCAGAGTCGTGGACCAGCTCTGGTCTCGGCCATACCCCGTTTCCAACCCATCCAGGTATTTACTTCTCGGTCTGTTCCCTTTGATCTTTCCAGTAGTCACCAAGTTTAATTCTTTCTCATAAAATACCCATCATATTTTGTCTACGTCCAAATTCTCTAATCTATTTGCGATTTTCATTTTGTTTTCTTGTAGGGCGTGGTTATTTTCTGTCTGCCCGTGGTATTTGCATTTTTCTCCACGTTTCCACAACTATCAGATGTTTTTAAGCCTGCTCATTAACAATGCTACTCATCCATCCAAAAGTATAGGCTCTAAGGATCACTTCAACACGCTTTTTTCTAATTGCAATTGATATCTTTTTTTATTGGTCAGTGTGTTTTTCAACTTGCTAAAGGGTACATTCGCCGTGGTGAATTTTCTTGTAATCTCTTCAAACCACTTCCCAACAGTTATTATAACTGTGCCGAGATAAATGTACCTACTCACTTGTTTAAGATTACGCCTATTTACTTGTGGTGTTTCCTTTTTCCTAGTGATAACAATAATCTGTGTCTTTTTAATTCTAGCCCAAGTTGTTCACTGCGTGCAACAACCGGATGTACTAAATTTTGCAGGTCCTGTTCATTGTCTGCAATCAACTGCATATCATCTGCATATCAATTGTTATTGATGTTACGTCCTTCAATGATGAGTCTTTTCATATCTTCTATATTTCTGGTGTACAGGGAAAAAACATTACACATCCCTTTCTATCTTAATAGGCTGATAGTAGCCTATTTCATTATCAATACTTATGGTAGTTTGTTTCCAATATGTATATTTTACAAGTCTAAGGTCTTTCCCAGCAATTTGTAGATCTGCAACCACATCTATCATGCTGCAATGCCTTACACTATTGAAAGCCTTACACATGTGATAACATTCACACCTGTTTTAGTGTTATGTTTTTTTTTTTAAAACTTTTACTGTGTGTTAAAATCATTGTGTTTGCATTGTTCGTGTCTTTTACAGAACGATGATTGAGGGTGTATAGGTGACTTTTGCGTTATTTTACATTCTGTACCTTTGAAATGGAGGTAACGAAAACAAATACAGCACCACCGAATAAAAGGGAAAATAAAGAGAGCAAGTAAAAACAGATAAAAGTACGACAGAACTTGTGGCTCCTGACCTCTCTCTTTTTCACGTGCCCGCGCGTGAAAAAGAGTTTAGGCGAGTTTATCATAAGAGAAACCAGAAAGAAGCCACGAATACTAATCGGGAGATATAAGCAATTTAATGACACAGTTTTGGTGGTAGATAATGCAACAGATCTACAACAATTGTTGGACCTTGTAGTAATATGGAGTGCAATGGACTCTATTTCAAGAAAATAGTAATAATGGTGATCTCAAAGAAAGTAAATAAATACATGTTTTGGATATCCTTTACAGGACATCGCTATCAACATTACCATCTTTCAGCTGATTGTTGATTTCTAGGCAAGCTTACGATCAGTAGTTTGCCATTGCTTTCTGAGCGGCCGGCTCACATACCCCCATATGTTACCGACGCGGTTCGAACCAGTGCTGATTCTCGCAGTCGTCACGTTACTTACGAGACTATACGAGATTACGGAGAAAATTCGCTAACCTCTAGGCCAGGATCAAAGAAAGTGGTGACACCAAAATGTGACATAGAAACATTCTGAACCAAGTGGATAAATTATCTAGTGGCAATTATCAGATGGAAGGTGTACAACAGATATTAATGAACAGAATAGGACAAACAAAAGCCACATTTCAGAAAATGAAAAAGTAATGTAAGAAAGAGAGTGGTATATAGAACAATTTTTGGTGTATGTGAGTGAATCTTCGAATGAGCCAAATTAAGAAGAAATTAGAAGCAGAGGTGTGGTTTGTAAGGTGAATTCCCTGCCAGAGTAACTAACAACGACATGAAACTAGAAAAGAAAGAGACAAACAGCTTTCTTCGCCCATGTAAGAGACGCATGAACAGCGTGGCAACTGGAAAGCTTGAGGGGAAAAAAGACAGTAACAGACCGAGATTAGAAATTATGCTGGATGGATTGCAACAGTGTCAGCAAAGTTGGTTTCAGAACACCAAAGACAGCGCCATGAATGCCTACAACACGGCACTTGATGATGAATGCATCACGTGTTGCAGTCGTGTCCCTGTGAGGAAAGTAAATTTAAAAAAAAAACAGCTGTGTGTGGCGTGTCGGGCACGCGAGAGGAACGAGAGGTAGAATGTACGAGTGTGGCTTTGTACAGAGTGAAAAGAAAGTCGTTCTTTAATATAACCATTCGTTCTGCTTACACTCAAAATATGGCGAAATATGATGAAAGTGGTTCGATCCTCAAAGTGAAATTTAAAAAAAAAAAAAAATAATAATTTCGTTCGCACGCTTTAAACTGCTGTTCATCACAATACCATACCGTTGTGTACTTTTGTTTATTTATTTTCTTTTTGGTAAGTCTTTCGCTTACACACCACAACTAAGAAGATAGACACTTTGTAACGCCGCAAAAAGAATACATTATATATCATTGTGGTAACCGCTCTGGGTCTATCATTATCATGTGTCATGTCGATTCTTCTTTTCTTTCGTTCGCTTGAAATATGTCTATAGTTGCGATATTGTCTCTTGTATGAATTTAACTGTCTTTGTCGATAAGCCTTGTCACTCAGCTATATCAATGTTATCACTATCATACCGCGCGTTTGTAACGAAAACACATAACAAAACATTACCAACCTAGTTGTTAATTTACATAAATTAGACGGTTTTGTGTGTGTGTAGGGAAGTAATTCTTCAAGCATCATGTACCATGTCGCTGGGCGTGATCAAACGTGGTACATTTTACCATGTCGATAAGTGTAGTAAAAACAGAGTACCGCACACAAATCTGTCAATCATATATATATTCGAGTTGAGTTGTAAATACATTACAGCTTTTCTTGCGAGAAACATTTCCACCATCAGAGCTTCCTTGGGGACCGTTGAGTGAAAAACAGATCATCGAGGCTGTAAAAAGTGATACATTTTTCGGGTTGTTTGAATGTGATATTGAGACCCCGGCTGATTTACAAGAGTCCTTTGCCGAAATGCCCCCTATTTTTAAGAACACGGAAGTGTCGAGAGACGACATTGGGGAGTTTATGAAAGAATACGCCAGAAAAAATAAACTACCGAGTACCCCACGACGGACATTGATCGGTAGTTATTTCGGGTAGAAAATATTATTAGCAACCCCTCTTTTAAAGTGGTATCTAGCCCATGGGTTGGTGGTTACCCACATCTACCAGACAATAGAATATCGACCGATTAGTTGTTTTAAACAATTTGGGGAAACAGTGTTTAATGCCCGTCGCCAAGGGGACAAAAATCCGGCCGAGAGTATTACAGCCGACACGATGAATTTGTTAGGTAACGCTGCTTACGGCAAAACGTTAACTAATAAAGCCAAACATACCGACGTCTCCTACTGCCAGGGAAAAGACACTATCAAAGTACTCAATAACCCCAGGTTCAAAAGCATGACTGGTATTACAGACGATCTCTTCGAAGTTGAATGTTAAAGAAGAAAACGGTCTGGGATCTACCTCTACAGATTGGCTTCTTTGTCTATCAGTATGCCAAGTTGCGAATGTTAGCTTTTTATTATGACTTTCTTGACAGATTTATCTCTAAAGACGATTATCAACTAACTGAAATGGACACTGATAGTTTGTACTTGGCACTTAGCGCCGATTCACTCTCTGAAGTAGTTAGACCACACCTACTAGAAGAATATGACAGAGTCTACAATCAGTGGTTCTCTGATATTTCTAATTATATTTTCGGTATAAGGTTAAACAAATAGGGTGACAGCACACAGCCTTGACGGACTCCTTGCTTGATGTCAAATCAATCTGATGTCTCACCATCTATTCTAACCACTGCTTGTTGGTCTGGCGAATTTGTATGAGTTGTATTACATATGATGGAAAGCCCATATTCCTCGTGATTTCCAAAATTTTTCTGATGCTGTACACTACATGTGTCAAACTCAAGGCCCGCGGACCATATCAAACCAGGCGTCCAATCATATCAGGTCCTCAAGGTCTCAACCGACGTACAAATATATTCGGCCCGAGAGAGAGTTTTAGGCAAAACTATATTTTGATGGCCACGATATAAAGTGCAAATCAAATTCCCTAATTAGCAGCCTTGCCGAATGATAAGAATTACGAGATACGACATAAGGGCCCCAAATACAACCAATTCTGTACAGCCTATAGTTGAACGGGGCCATTCGTCTCTTGAGCAAGCTAGCAAGCATGTTAAAAAAAGGTTTAATTTTCGGCTTATTGAATGTTTATCCTGTTCGGCCCGCAACCTTACGTGCGATTTGAGTTTTGGCCCGCTGAGCGGTTGAGTTTGACACCCCTGCTGTACACAGTCAACTGTTTTTGAATAATTCACAAAGCATGAGAATAGGTTTACATTAAATTCTCTGCACTTCTCTATTATTAAACGCATATTGAGTATGTGATATCTTGTTCCTCTTCCTTGTCTAAATCCAGCTTGAACCATGTTAATTTCTTCTTCCATTTTCTTACAAACTTTTCCCATTATGATTTTTAGTAGAATTTTACTTTATCATGGCAACAGTTCTATAGTTGGTGCATAATTTCAGGTTGCCCTTTTTTGGTATTGGAATGAAGATAGTTCTCTTCCAATCTTTTGGCCATGTACCATATTTCCATATCTTTTTACACAATGCGTGATATATTTGTATGTTTCTTCCCCTCCAGCTTTAATAAGTTCAGGTGGTATCTCATCACATCCAGGTGATTTACCATTCTTCATATTCTGTATTGCCCATGCAATTTCAACTGCTGTCATTGGTTTATGTATCTCATTCATATTCTCACTGTCATTCTTATCATTCATTCTACTGCAGTATTCCTGACATCTTTCTAGAATTTGTTTAGATTCTGTTAAGGTATTTCACAATTTGTCACAGAAAACATTTTATTCTTGTTGAACATTTCTTGTCAATAACTTAATTTCTTTAAACATTTTGTAATCTCTTCCAGTCTTATGATATTGCTCTATTCTGGTACAACAATCTTGTATATGTTGATTTTTGTCCTTTCTTGTGTTCTTTCTTATTTCTCGAATTAAAGATTTATACTTCATCCTGCTGTTATCGGATTCACCTCCTTTCGGTTTCAGTTACCTTCGTTGTTTTATTAATTCTAATGTGTCTGATGTAATCCATGGCTTATGCTGCCTTTTCTTGGTCAGAATTAAATCTTTGGCTGCATTTATCAAGAAATCTCTAGCTTGTACTGCCAATTCATCAGGTGTTGATTCCTCCTGTATAGACATATAGACCCCAAAACGATTCTTCACTTCTACGTTGTATGCATCTGGTATTTTTGTGAGATCAAAAAACGAAGTGGCCTTGGTCCTTCTGTAAACTGTTTGAATTTTACTTCCACATCTGCTCCTAATAACTAATGATCTGTATCACAGTCTGCTCTTCGTAAGGTTGTTGCCGATGTTATGCTTGATCTCCATCTTCTTTGTATTAAAATATAATCTATCTGGTTTTTTGGTAGTACTGTCCGGGGACTTCCACGTGAAGTTGTCTTCTTGGGTGTTGTTTAAAAAGTGTGTTGCCTATCGTTAACTCATTTTCTGTGCAAAATTCGATTAATTTGTCACCTGCATCATTTCTATTTCCGAATCCAAATTTTAGTATAACGTGTTTCTCATGTTCAGCTCGTTTATGGGCATCATATATCGAGATTCCCATGAACTCTGTCAGCCTCTTCTTCTCGTTCAATTTGGTATATGTCTGTAAAGTAATGAAAAAAATAACAAACTACAAAGTCAATATTTCTGTAAAGTAATGCTAATACAACAAACTAGTGTCAGTGTTTTTGTAAAGTATTGCTAATGTAATAAACTACAAGATTATGATGTCAATGTTTCTGTAAAGTAATGCTAATATAACACTCATATAACAAACTACAACAAAAGTAACAAGTCAAGATACTCTTGTACACATATGGAAATGTACTGAGCATATGGTGCTAGCACCATATTTGTATGATTAAATTCTCAATCGTGGGCTTTTGTAGCCAGTGTCACACCAGCCATGTTCAGATTTTCAGACATTTTCTGGCACCAACTTTAGGCTGGGTCATCCTCGAAGCCAAGGTCAATATTAAACGTCGGCCTGTATTAGAGTCCGAACCGACGAGACCAGGTCGGCAAGCAAGCTGCAAGTACTGGCCTAAAGCCGCTTCCACAAATGGACATGTCAATGTTTGTATGGGAGTACGTTTTGGTTAGAATCATTCACATTATGGAGAAAGGAAATAGCACGATGAGCTCTCAAATCTGGTAACTGACAAACTGTGTCTGTCATAGTTGTGTGTATTGATACTAATGCAGGGGAATGGCTAATTAAAGGGTGTGGACACTAGGGGTGTTGATGATGTGCTTGTGGAGAAGAGTGGTGTGACTATAGTAGTCAAAGAAGGAAACATGGGGTGAGATAGTGATGACTGTGTGACGATGTCAGTTTGGCACTGTTGAGGTCAAGGATGAAGCACGGGTAAAAGGAACAATCGGTAACGTTCAGCAGCTCCTTTGTCAAATATAGTTCTTTGTTCCTGCCAAGTGCCAAGCATCTCCGCTAGTCTCTATATGCATCCACGCAGTTAGTTTGACACTGCACAAGGTAGACACATCAGGACCACACGTAACATCCATTTAGTGTATCGCCTCATTGCATGATAAGGCAGATGTGGTGAAGGCCTTCTGGAAGAATGTGATTAATGCAGAAGAACAGATAGACTATCATGGTCTAGAGAGAATGCAGCAGCAAGTGGTGGTCAGAGGGTCTAGTGAACAGTCGTCACTCAGAAGTAAAGCAAGAAGGGCATATGATCAGCTTGAAACGAGCACCATTAGTATTGGAACTCTTTGCTGAAGATGAGGACTGAGCGCTTATGGTAATTCCCAGAGTGGAATGATGTAGGTTCTTGACTCAACTCAACTCAACTCAACTCAACTCAACTCAACTCAACTCATTTCACCTCAGCTCAACTCACTGACTAAAATACGGGTTGTGAGATGAATTTCTAAGAGCCCGTTCAATAATGCTGTCATGATATCTGACTCTCAGTCCATGGTCAATCTACAAGGTGTGGTCAGCGCCTGGCTCTGCAGCCAGAAGAGTTAGGATCGGCTAGCCTCTCTCAAGAGGGGTGAGAAGCGATAATTAGTAATCTGCCGATGCCCCGCAGACTACACATGTCAACTCCACCTTCCCGTGGTGTAGACCGGGAAACCATGATCGCGAGGTCATGGGCCATCGCGGCTCTGGCTCGCCAAGGGGACGGACTCCCTTTGGTCAGATTTTCCTGTCTGAAACCTGCGACTGGCCTAGTAAACCAGTGGGGGTTTTGTCGTACAGCTCGAAGAAAAGTAAAGAAGCAATGTCGGACTGACCAAAACGGAAACAGACCCAGAAAATCGTCCAAATGGAACCAGAAGAAAAGGCCGACCATGCAACGGATGACAGACATAATATCAAGAGTACATGGGAATGTCGATATAAGAAGCCCATAATTCAGGGGACCAGTTCCTCAATTCATTGCCTAATTCAGGGGCATAGTTCGGCATTAGCAGGAAGACTCGAAGTAAAGGCGTGCCTATCCAACTAGCTACTACCATCATCATCATCATCATCACTACCTTTATCATAATAATCACTACCTTAACCATCATAAACATCATGATCACCTTCATCAACGTCATCACCATCAACACTACATGCACTATCATCATCATCATCATCATCATCATCATCATCATCATCATCACGTTATTATCATGCGCCCTGCCAAAAGACATGAACGTGCATGCATCTCTACAGGACGCAGTCTGTGCTGTTCTCGTTCAACTCCACCGATGACTTTCCTCAATGCCCCCGTCTCAGTCATCCAGCTTCATTTATCTGGGCATGTCCCTCTCTCATCACGACTGATGCTTTCACTCGACACTATGTTCTCTAATGTCTCTCGCGTGTCCCTGCCTCATCACGGCTGACCCTTTCAGTGTTCACTATCTTCTCTAACCCCTATCGTCTCATCACATGACCAAAGAGCTGTTTGTGTGCTTCTGGTACGTTTACAATGTTCCGAAGAGCCTCTTCCACGTTGTTAGTTACCCCGGCAGTGCAAGGTATTCACAACATTCGTCTCATAAACCACATCTCTGTTGCCTCCAAGCACTTCCTCATTTTGTCATTCACGTTCCGTGATCGACTGCCACTCAGCTACAGTAGAGCAGTTTATATATAACAATTTAGCACTCTTTTTACTTTTACATACAGTGGCATGAGATATATTTCATTTCCTGAAACGCAGCTTTAGCTTGTCCTGTCCTGCTTTCTGAATGTCAGTCACGCTTATTTCAACTGTCATGCTTCTTCCATCTGTCACTATTCTTCCATCTGTCACAATCCTTCCATCTGTCACGATTCTTCCACCCGCTGTGATGATTGTTCGCTCATATTTGAATGCATTCGTGTACGGAAGCACGCTGCATCATATTTTATATGAAATTATTATACAGAGTTCTGCCAGGCACCCACAGTCAGAGGCAACCCGTAGCGCCTCATGTCTACGCCAATTAACAAGGACTTATAACCCGTAACTGCTACCACTCGCTTTGATTTCGAGACCAGTTAAGACCAGGGATGGACTTATACCTCTCCATAGCACAAAGCCTGGGCTAAATTGTAGAGACCATGTGTTGCTCATGCAGCACGATCCCTCTATCGGCCTGCCTAGTTCACTCCAGAGGAAAGGTAACACCAATACATCAGGAACAAGACAAGCTGCAGAAGCTGCCGGATCAGCAAAGCAATGCTCTAACTGTCCGCCTGTCGGAGCTGCGATCTAGACCCGCTGCCAACCAAGGCTTAGGGCCGGTCTGCCCTGCCATGACATTTTGTCTTTAGGTTGCATTTCCTCTCACCAGGGTAAGGCTTGTGTCAAGAGGTAACGTTAGACTCTCTCCACAATATGATTTCATGCGCTACAATGCATCAACGTTCACCTCAAGATCTATCTTGGCTCTAGGGTACCATGACTCTCTGCGACCATGAGTGGCTTGCGCCGACATTACTACACAGCATATATAACAGCTTCACCATGCATTCCAAGAACCAATCAACAAATGTGAGGTAGAGCGAACTATGGTATAATTACACATAGGTGACATCAGCTAACGGATCCAAGTGAGTATGCGCATCCAGTCTTCAGACTTTCGCGCATTGCAAGCACTCCCGTCCTTCCTTCACTAATCGTCTCCCTATCCCACTGTTAATGTTAGGAATCAAGCTGGCTGTCTGCTATCATATTAATGCCTACATGATCATCTCCTACCTTACTTGTACCCGACTGGTAACCACTGTCGATTAGCCAACGTCTATGGCGCGATCATGATTCGGCCAGCACGCCTCAACATGCAACTCCAACGAATGCCAGCGATCAGTCAAGCCCGGACGATCTCCGTTGAATGGCAATACACAACCCGATCTACTCCCTGCAAATATCGAAGACTGGCCGCCGCGTCCTGGCTGGACTTCTGTGACTGGGGGTAGAACACTTCCTCTCACTTCGCAAGCTGGAACCCAAACTAATGCTTAAGCCGTTATGGCGTTAGGTGACGTCCTCGCATGACGTCTCAATTGCGTTCAATGTTGGTGTCACAATGTTCACCATTTGTGACACCCTTTATCTTCTTCTTTGATGCACTAACTCATCCATTCCCTGCATCACTGTCATTTACTACATGACAGCTTTGCCCCCTCTACAATGAAAATGATCGTTAGACCATTTTCTATGTTATCTTGACATGCAAGGAAATGATGTCCACGACGTAAATTACATCCTATTGTGATAGACAACGCATTCACCGTCCTTGGAACTTAGTTTGTCAACATGAACCAATCTAGATCGTGGGATATTGAACACCGGACTAAAATACAAGTCCCGAACACCGCCACCTCTACATTCTATAAATGATCCCTGAGATGTTATCGCGTTACCATGCCCGACTACTTGTAACTAAACTAAGGCTCAAACACCGCCAGTTCATATATTAAGATCTGTTATCGCGTATATATGTTGACACCCTAAAACTACTAACAGTCTCTATATCCCCGAGTTCTGTCAGTTAAATAAAAACACCATCCAGTGTTGCATACCCAACGATCACATGATCCGTAGTCTACAACTTATTGTCCCTGACGTGAATACATATATCTCCACAACTGCATGTCGACCTGGCACACCCTCATTTCTTTTCGCTATAGCATAGGGAAAACTATTCTCAATATCACTGTGTTATATAACTATAGTGTTTTGTTCATTTGTTATATGTATTTATGTATCCTATAATGTGTAATGTTTACTATATGTTTGTGTCTATTAATTTTCTTTCATTCCTTTCTCTTCCTTCATCCATCGTGAAAATGATATGTATGATGATCAATAGTTAACACAGCACATACTACTGACCTTACGAACTACAACACATCAATGTCTGGATAATTAAAATAACAAATATCAATCCTCATAATAATTATAAAAACAAAATATATAAACATAACATTAAAACAATAAACATATTCATTTATGAAACTTGTATATCACTTAAGATATACTTAATTAATTTGCTCGAAAATCCGCACAGACTCTGTCCTCGAGTTTATGTCCTCTATTAAAAATTCCAATATAATTAATTTTCATATACTAACACAATTAAAATCATCTATAAACCACCACTGATACTACCATATTGGCTTGTGACAGAATGAAGCCACACACATCGGTTATGCCACGTGAACCTTTTCACCTGTTTCTTATATTGGCTTGTGACAGAATGAAGCCACACACATCGGTTATGCCACGTGAAACTTTTCACCTGTTTCTCTGAAATAATAATAACAACAAGTGACTAAGTTACGTCTATACTTTCTTTGTACAAAAAAAAAATTCTATATTTATCTGTGGTAATTCAGACTTAGCCACAGTCATTCTACCGTAATGTTACACTAAAAAAAATAAATCAGAAAACATAAATATATATATATACATACAACTTTCATAGTTTATTTATAGTCTACTGAGTAGATCCGCTAAATCATTTTGTGTTACAGAAATTGAATTTCAGTTTTACTTCCGTACGACCAAACATTCGAGTGTGACAAAACAAACAATCTGTCTAGGACTGTACGATGATGTACTATTTTAGTTTTATGGCTGCCACGTTTGTGATGTCTTTAAATAGTAAATGTAAAATGATAACGGATACTTCTGAAAACAAAAAGAAGGTATAAGAATTCCTATAAACAGAAAGGCGCTACTGGCGCGGTCATGTGTACAGAATCCTCCGCCATCTCAGATATGATCTATAAAACTATATAAATTTCGCCATGCTCGCTATTACTAAGTCTATTTGAGCATAGGTTTTAGATAAAGATAATCGCTCATAAAAAAAAAAAAATATGATTGTTAATATGAACAAGACAACGATACGAATACAGTACACTCCACTTATAACAATATTTATGATGACAATACAATCACAATGACGCTACATGTTTTATTTAAGGTTAGTGAAATTCATTTTGAGATGCCCAAGAATTTCTTCCTAACAGATATTTAGCCAATTTCTGACCAGAATTCACCAATGATAGAGTAATTTTATAGCGTTTGTGTGATTCGTATACCTTTCTCCCAGAGTACACGACAAGATGTAATATTTTCCTACAATCTTGTGGAAGAATGTACACGATAGACAGTAAACCAGTACCATCCACCACCACACCATTATTTGCTGCGAGAATGATCTTAGAACTGATCATTGAATGTGCTTCCTGCAAAGGAATTTCAGATTCGCCAACAGGTGCCGTTCGGCGGACTGTTCGAATACATTGTACAGAATCATCATATTGCAACATCTTAATCAAACTCCCTGTAGCCTTAGCTATACATTTTATTACTTTGTTTGTTATGATAGATAGCAAGAAAATCAACCAGAAGAAAGTATCGACCAAATCAAATGAAGTATCTGTTTTTATACATATCTTCTTCGGATCACCAGACGGAAATGTTACTGATATGCCATATGTCCGTGGTTTTCTATCCACCTGTATGATGTCATGTTGCAGCCTTATAGCTGCGGCTTGAACTGTCTTACTATCTTTAGGTTCCACCATAACTGGATTTGACATGTGTGTGTTTGAAACCAGATTCACATGAGGTAATTGATTCTCTTTATGTATTTGTGTGTTTGCAACAATATGCTTCCTTTCCCATTCTGTTATGTCCTCATGCGAAACATCACATAATTCAGGGATGTTTCCAATAAAGACATCTACAAATGGGTCGGGCAGCGCAGCTACCTTTATTTTCCTAGAAAAATATGGGCAGTTTATATCAGCCCAGGCAACTGGAAACTTTTCTCTTCTACCTCCAAAAGTTCTACAGGTCACATGTTCTCCAGTATAGTCGGTTTCATTAATCAGCTTTGTATGTACCCTAACTATACTCGACCCGGAATCGCGTACTAAGCTACATTTCTTTCCATTCACTATGGCGTGTTGTACGACCAGTGATCCATTGGTAATTTGGACCGCATTAGCCTCCTGCACGTGTATTTTATGACCGCACGTTAAGTTGCCCTCTTTGTGAATGATCTTGCATGTATCACACGTTTGGTCGATGGGAGAATAATCCACTTCTACCGTATTTGCATGACTAGTCTCGTCCGAGTCACTGTCACTACTAGATGTCAGCATCTCTATGTTTGCTTCTTTATACAGTTGTCTTAAAGGACAAGATACAAACATATGTCCAAAACTTTTACATTTAAAGCATTGTGTTTGTCTTTGATAGGTGTTAAATCTGTCTCAATTTCTAAGTGCTAATTTCTTTATGTAACTGTCAAACTGCGGATGTTTGTCACACATCTGATTTGAGCCGTGGGTAAAACCACAGTATTCACAAGTTGTCCACACACCCTTTTTCTCGTGTTTAACATAAGGTTGATACTTTGGTTGTTGTTGTTTTTCCCTCCTTAGATATTGTCCTCCAGACTGTTGTTGTGTTTTGTATCCCTGCCTCCTTGATTTATGAGGGAATCTATCACATGCGTTTGTTTCTACCAATGGGGAAAAACTATTATTAAATATGTCTTTATGGGCGTCGAAGAAAGACTCTCCCTTCTCATCCATCTGCTGTATACTCGAACATTTCTGTTCAATAAGAAAGGTAGACATAGATGGAGGAACCGCCGAAATCAGTCTGTCTCTAACAATCAAGTCTCGTAGCTTCTTGTAGTCATCGGTAACATTGGCTGATCGAGCCCATTTATCGAATGTTAATTGAGTCAAAGAGGAGAAGTCAAGGAACGTCTGTCCTGCTTTAGGACTAAGATTTTTGAATGATGCACGAAGGCCAAATTCATCAAGACAAAAATGAGACAGCAGTCTCTTACGAATGTATGAGTAATCACTACGTAACTCATCTGGAATTAGTTCTACAACTTGCAAAGGTTCACCACTTAAGTGCCTATGTAGCAAAACTGCCCATTCAGTCTCTGCAACTCCATAGTGTCTTAAGATTAGTTCAAAATTAGTTAGCCATGCAGAGACGGAATCGGAGTTGGAGTATGTTTTTATCACCCCATTATATTTCTTAATGGCATCTGTGGATTGTGCCTCCACTTTGTTTCTAGCAATCTGTTCATCCTTGTCCTTCTCGTATTGTTTCATTTTGAAGTTATTCTCCAATTCTTTTTCCTTCAGAAGCTTTTCTGTATTCAATTTCTCAAGATTAAAAGCCATCTCTTTTTCTCTTAATTGTGCTTCTCTATCTAGTTTTTCCTTATCTGCAGCGATTTGCAATGCCATCCTTTCTTTATCTGCTGCAATTTGAGCTGCAATTCTGTCATTTTCTGCGGCTATCCTCTCTTTATCTGCTGCAATTTGAGCTGCAATTCTGTCATTTTCTGCGGCTATCCTCTCTTTATCTGCTGCAATTTGAGCTGCAATTCTGTCATTTTCCATAGCCATTTTTTCCTTCTCAAATACTCTTTGTCTCTCTTGTTCATCTAGTCGATCCTTTTCCAATTGTCTAATCGCAACTCTTTCGTTCCTTTCGTGAGCTTGAAAATCTGTAAATTGTTTCTCCGACCACGATATAAGATCTGCTCCTGTCAAACCTGCATCTTTCCCAATTGCAACAAAATCCTGTAATGATGACATGTCTTTATGTTTCTACAATATTTAATAATAATACTCAAAGTGTGAAATGAATGAAACGAACGAAAAAAAAAATATTTTACCAAACCATAGACATGGCTTATAGGTATTAAAGTCGACAGACAAAATCGAAGAAAGTCGAAAGAAATAATTAATAAATTACAATTAGATACATTAATAATGAAAATGACACATAATTTTATAATAGACACGACCTATAACTCAGCAGTTACAGTATAGACAGAGTTAAAGTTCTTTAGATTCCAGCATTATGTAACAACTCAATAATGCACCGCTCATAAGATCTCACAAGACAAAATAGCATAAAATTGTGTATCACGCTTATGACGTCATCACACTTATGATAATACAGACAAAATAAATGCGTGCAAAATTACAGTATTCTGACCATAACCAATTACTGACAAACCACAAACAAATAGAATACTTAGCTCAAGAATAAGTAAACCTTTTCCAACAGTCCGACAGTAGAACAATCCCCTCGATTTGATAAATAATTTTGTTCGATGTTACTCCGTAAGCACGACTTTGATGAGTTTATCTGTACGTTCCTGAAATCCTGGGTCTGCGTACCTTCCTAAATGACATTCCTGTGTCCATTTGTTGTACTTCGGCGTTAATTCATCAAGTTTCTGTGTATGTTTAACATGTTGAATTGTCGTAGGTTAAACAAATTACGAACAAGAATAACACTCTAGGCACGATGCCTGTGATCAGCCTTAGAAGGAGCCTGACTGATGTGAGTGTTATTTGCTACTCAATGTAGCTATCAGGTTTAGCACTATTTTGTAATGCTTTGTCGATCTGCACTAAGATAACCACTGTGTTGATACAGCCTCAGCTAAGCGTTGATTATTCCGTACACCTGAATAGCACTGGAAAAGCCAAAATTCGATTTCTGTAGAACATATGTCCCTGTGACAAAATGTTGTTGGTATATTCGACACAATCAACCAGAGCAGGTGACCCAATGAAGATCCGATAATCACTGACTCTGCAGATCTTGATATCAATCAGTTATTAAAAATCCTCCATATCAAGTGCTTCTCCTCAGTGCTCTTAGAATGAGTATAATACCCTGCGAGCAAATGTTCTCTATCTGGGCCAACAATCAGAGCGATAATGTCAATATGCGGCCTCAGATAATCGAGTATCACACAGATGTCCTCTCCAGCATCAAGAAAACGGATCCAAGTGAGTATGTGCATCCAGTCTTCAGACTTTCGCGCATTACAAGCACTCCCGTCCTTCCTTCACTAATCGTCTCCCCATCCCACTGTTAATGTTAGGAATCAAGCTGGCTGTCTGCTATCATATTAATGCCTACATGATCATCTCCTACCTTACTTGTACCCGACTGGTAACCACTGTCGATTAGCCAACGTCTATGGCGCGATCATGATTCGGCCAGCACGCCTCAACATGCAACTCCAACGAATGCCAGCGATCAGTCAAGCCCGGACGATCTCCGTTGAATGGCAATACACAACCCGATCTACTCCCTGCAAATATCGAAGACTGGCCGCCGCGTCCTGGCTGGACTTCTGTGACTGGGGGTAGAACACTTCCTCTCACTTCGCAAGCTGGAACCCAAACTAATGCTTAAGCCGTTATGGCGTTAGGTGACGTCCTCGCATGACGTCTCAATTGCGTTCAATGTTGGTGTCACAATGTTCACCATTTGTGACACCCTTTATCTTCTTCTTTGATGCACTAACTCATCCATTCCCTGCATCACTGTCATTTACTACATGACAGCTTGTACCCTCCCAATTGCGCTCTTCCGCCCGAAGCCGTAGGCACAATGTGGGGTGTCGGGTTTGGTAAGCGCCGCCCAATGTTCGGCGCTAACAGAAAGCAGGTAGCACCGTCTAATGTCATACGGTAACTCTGTCATATCTGACTAAGACCTGACTTCCCAGCAATCGGTGCAAACAGAAAGCAGGTAGCACCGTCTACTGTCATATGGTAGCTCATTCATATCTGACAAAGATCTGACATCAGATTATTTGGCGCTAACAGAAAGCAGGTAGTACCTTCTTCTGTCATATCTGACTAAGACCTGACAATAAAGCTCAAGCAATGATTAAAACAAAACAAAAATCAGTGAAAAACTGTACACTCCAAAATACAGCTGAAATACAGTTTTATAGCTCTTAGAATAAACATGGCCTACATTGTGAGATAAAAAAAAATAAAGCATAATTAAATAAGCCCAAAATAAACACCACGTTTTTGGAGAGTTTAAAAGCAAAATCTGAGCTAAGAATAGCTTGCAACAAAAGTTTGGTGTCACAGTAAAACTGTGGGACACAGCATGAACATAATTTCAGACATGAATATGTCATCTGTTTGTTATAGTCAAGCACGTGAATTGTATAACGGTAAAGTAAAGAAAGGATGCTAATCTAAAACATTAGATTTCTTTTGGACATAAACTGCTATAACACATGACTATCAAGAATTGTCTCTCACTGTCTTCTTCTATATATTTGTCTACAAATCGTTCCAGTTTTTTCTTCCCATAACGTAGCAAAAAATGATGACTTCCTCTTTTTGATGTTTGTGATAAATTGTCTTTGCGGCTTAGCCTAACCTCAAAATGTCCCGATTGCTAATTTTGGCTGTCTATGAAATTTTCAGCATTCTTCTGTAAAACCGCAAATGCAAAGTTTTCAGGGAAGTTTCTTAGCTTGTCTACTAATTGTCTATGAATAACAGCCATATGTTACAAAAATTACATGTGTAACCACTGACGACAGCATCCCCTACATAGAACCATACGTAGAACCCTTACATAGAACCATGGCTGACAGAACAGGGCCAGCATTACACGAGCGATGTCTTAGACACTATCCCCTACGTAGATCCCCTACGAAGAACGGAAACAGAAGCCTGGCAACAGACAAGACAGCAACTCTGCAGACGGAGTTGTACGTATACCCATGGCTGTGTCTTTCACTGTAAGAGCGATGATGATGATGGATTTTCTGTTAGTTAATCAATAGATTGTCCTCAAACACACATCAAACTGTTAGTCCATAAGTGCTCAGAACCTCTCCTCAGTATCTCCCTCTGCGTGAAGCGGCTGACGACCCCACTTCTGTGTAGGCTACTGATCTTCTTGGGCTTCCCACATGACGCTCTATTATAGTTTGATCCCGTGTGACTTCATTTTCTCACAGTCTGGCCATAGATGCCGAAGCACATCCACCCATTGAGCCATTTATTCGCTCTACCTCCCTGAGCAATGTCTCCTGATCTATTGTTCTCCCACTCCCCACAGCAGGGAAACCCGCGGATCTATTTGCTCATAGATCTCTTACAACCGCGCGCCCCGACACTGCAATGACACAGATATTAGTCGGCCTTGACCTCCTCGGCTATTCAAGCATTTGCCTTCTGGCTCAGCTCATCCAGAGCATACTCGTGGAGTCGCTGAGAAGACATGCCTGGGTGAGCGTCTGTGTCTCCAGCCAGGCTGGTGTCTGTGTCAGTGCCATAACCCCTATGGTTATACTGTTCATGTCTCCAGCCAGGCTGTTATCTGTGTCAGTGCCATAACCCCTATGGTTATACTGTTCGTGTCTCCAGCCAGGCTGATATCTGTGTCAATGCCATAACCTCCATGGTTATACTCCTCGTGTCACGGTAAGAGCTCCACTGTCTTCCCGAACATCCCACCCGTGAAAGTCCATAAGCTCCCCGTGTGCCACACAACTGACCCATGTTGAGATGATTATACCACCTTGGGATTACAACAACCAGTGCCTGTACTTCTATGTCAACGACCATCGAATGGTGTTGTGTGCATTCTGTGTCCTGTATAATACAGGCTGACCACGATATACCGCAACCTCCTGGCACCTCAAGTTGAGATATTCCCACACCAGACATGCATTTAAGTTGAGACATCCCCACACCAGACATGCATTATAGATGATAATGGAAATGATGGGGATGATGATGATGATGATGGGGATGATGATGATGATGATGATGATGATGATGATGATGATGATGATAGTGATGATGAAGTGGATGATGATTATGGGTATGATGATGATCATGGTGATGATGATGATGATGGGGATCATGAGGACGATGATGGGGAATGATGAGGATGATGATGATGAAGATGATGATATGTTGACTGGTATTATGATGATGCTGGGGATGATAATGATGCGGACGATGATTATGGAGATGATGAAATAGATGATGAAACCCCGAAATTCACGACTCCCTGTGTCTCTACCCGCAAGGGATCACGTCAAGGTCATGCTGTAAATCATGCATGCAGGTGACACGTCAGCTACAGTTTCCTGTCCGTGACTGTTGTGGTCGGGAGAGCGCGAATATCTCTTGTTTCCCCGTGAACCGGGACAAAGGTTATGCAGAACACGGAAAGTAAATGTGAACAATTCCGTGGAATAGGGAGTCAACTTAGGGGGAGGGGATTGTTCTTCCTATAAATAAGATCATTCTCAGAGTTTGGTTGCCAGCTCCAGGTTTACCCAGAACGTGACGTCATAGCTCCAGTCTGAGGGAAAACAGTGCGGTCTGGCCACGAGATAAGAAGCTTGTATGCTACGCTGTACCTCTTCAAACAAGGACAGATCTACAACATACAATAGTGGGCATTCAAAATACTGTTAAAGGTAAGAAAGAACCCATTCAATATGTAAATATTTCATCGGTCAACCTTTCGGTTATTTTCTTGGAACAAGTGATACAGAAGCAACAGAGATATGGTTTTTGAGACGAATGTTGCGAATTCCTTGGGCTGCCAGAGTAACTAACAACAATTGACTGAAATAGGCTAAAGAAACCAGAACAATATATACAACAATAAGAAAGAGACAAACAGCTTTCTTTGGTCATGTGATGAGAAGAGAAACGTTGGAGAACATCGTGACAACTGGAAAGATCAATAGGAAGAGATCAGACCAAGAGAAATGATGCTGAATGGATTGAGAGGGTGACATGGAGGGACATCATCAGCAGAGTTGCTCCATAACACCAAAGACCGAAATATGTGGATAGCCATGAACGCCTACGCCAGCTGGCAGGGCACTTGATGATGATGATGAAGTAAAGTGATACAATCCACGGTGACAGTGTTTTGACTTCAGGGACTGGGTCAGCCGTGCGTGGGCGGGCAGGACAGAAAATGGCTAGGCATGTCTATCCACGACTCTGGTGATCGAGTGAAATGGCGAGTCATGACCTCTCACGCTTTCAATCATGGCACATGATTGATTGATTGATTGATGTCTAAGCTGCATCTGGCTGAACAGTTTTTATAAACTAGTCTGAATCCTGTAGCTTAGGGAAAGGACTGATCGGGGAAATACACCTGAAGTATACCTCATCAGGTCCAGAGCATTCGATGGTATCCCATCATGGGGAAGTTACATCCAGTACTCAGGTCATCATCATGTGGCGCGGCAGAGACTAGGCACCGATACGCTCAAACACCAATATCGTCTGTAATTTACCTGTGTTGCTGGACTGCATACGGAGTTTTTTTTTTAGTTATACGACGATTAGCGCCATAAGGGGTGCTGTCCTTGTACACACACCTACCCTTTTCAGTGTAATCGAGTGCGCTAGTCTCTGATGTCCTTGTAGACACACCTACCCTTTTCTGTGTAATCGAGTGCGCTAGTCTCTGATGTCCTTGTAGACACACCTACCCTTTTCTGTGTAACAGAGTGCGCTAGTCGGCGACGTCCTTGTACACGCACCTAGCCTTTTCTGCGGAACCGAGTGCGCTGGTCGGCGATGTCCTTGTACACACACCTACCCTTTTCTGTGTAATCGAGTGCGCTAGTCTCTGATGTCCTTGTAGACACACCTACCCTTTTCTGTGTAATCGAGTGCGCTAGTCTCTGATGTCCTTGTAGACACACCTACCATTTTCTGTGTAATCGAGTGCGCTAGTCTCTGATGTCCTTGTAGACACACCTACCCTTTTCTGTGTAACCGAATGCGCTAGTCTCTGATGTCTTTGTACACACACCTACCCTTTTCTGTGTAACCGAGTGCGCTAGTCGGCGACGTCCTTGTACACGCACCTAGCCTTTTCTGCGGAACCGAGTGCGCTGGTCGGCGATGTCCTTGTACACACACCTACCCTTTTCTGTGTAACCGAATGTGCTAGTCTCTGATGTCCTTGTACACACACCTACCCTTTTCTGTGTAACCGAGTGCGCTAGTCGGCGATGCCCTTGTACACACACCTACCCTTTTCTGTGTAACCGAGTGCGCTAGTCTCTGATGTCCTTGTACACACACCTACCCTTTTCTGCGTAACCGAGTGCGCTAGTCGGCGATGTCCTTGTACACACACCTACCCTTTTCCGTGTAACCGAGTGCGCTAGTCGGCGATGTCCGTGTACATACACCATTTTCAGCATAGCAGTGAGTGCTGGTATGTCATGTTCTTATAAACACACTTGACCTTCATAACTTAACAGAGTGCGTTGACCGGTGTGGCCATACATGCCTCCATGGCCTTTGATATTTAAAGGTGTTAGTCAGTCGTGGCCGGTCTCTCTGGCCGAGGGGTTACACCACTTTCTCCGTAATCCCATTTATCACGCAGCGTCTCGTAGCGGGCGAGAACTGGAAGCGGAAACTGGAAACACACGGGCGTCCGATCTCACTACCCAGAGGCCAGGGGAAAATTTGTTACCAGAAGTCCACGTGAAAAAATCCCAACCCTCACCGGGGCTTGAACCTTGGACCTCCAGCACTCGAGGCGGACACCATACCTCGAGACCACTCAGCTACTAACCTTGCTCTACGGTAGTCTTGGTGATGAGACGGTTCAACGAGACAGCTCTCACTTGCCAGTCATCCTTTATCATGACTGTAGAGATTCTCATTCATCCAGCAGCATGTCCCTTGAGAACTTCGCTCCCGTAACAACCGCTCGGAAAACTTCTCTGTCTGTAGAAATACTAGTTCTATAAATTGATATTCTTTTGTTCTTTCTTGAAAAATGAGTTGGGTTCAGTCAGTCATTAGAGGGGTCTGATATAGATTAGAGGTAGTATTCGAATAGTTTGTAATCTTTTGCCCATTGTGTCGTGTGGGACGACGGGTGAAGAAAAAGTGGGACAGAAGTACATTTCACTAGAACCCATAAATAACGGCAGTTAACTGGGAACCCACCCCTCCTGTAACAATGTGGATGATGATGTGGATAATGATGTGGATTATGATGTGGATGATGATGTGGGTTATGATGATGATGAGTCGGTGGTGAGATGGTGATGATGATGATGACTATGGTGGTGGCGATGATGATGATGGTCATGATGATGATGGGGATATGATGATGATGGTTATGATGATGATGGTGAAGATGATGATCACAAAAGGATGATGGTGATTATGATGTATTGTATATAAATTCACACACGGAACATCCCCAATAGTAACAGCCACCTACAAGGAGAGACACGTCAAAGTGTAACAAACAAGCAAAATGTATTTGATTTCTGTCATTGAGTATGGTTTGGGATTGCTGGAAGTATCAAAGAACCAGCTTCAAAGGTTAGAGCGCATACAGAATATGGCAATGTGGGCGATCCAGTTCAGCACAACAGACACACCATTTACATGCACGAGACACATCCTTGCGCTATCAACAATAGGGCATAGGGTCCTTCAAGCCAAATTCATAACGGATTAAAGGAGTATGCATAGTAAGGTGGAACAAGGAATGTTTCGTTTGCAATGGCTATCCTCGCTTCAGAGGTAACAGATTGTGAGAATTGTATGGATATTTTGTGACAGTCTACAACATTGTGATGTCAGTGATTGTTTAATGTCATCTTAATGTGACAGTCTTCAATACTGTGATGTATACATCTTAAATACCTTTCCACAAATGTGAAGATCCAATCTTGGACGATTCGCAGCTTAGTTCGCCTGGACAGGGTAAAGAACTGTCTGTAGCACATTCCCTGTGCAGTTGGAGCTTTCGGTGAGAGAACTATGTCTCCCCCAGCCTCATCTAGACTGTGTCTCAACCAGCCTCAGCCAGACAGTGTTTCCCCCAGCCTCAGCCAGACAGTGTCTTCTCCAGCCTCAGCCAGACTATGTCTCCAACAGCCTCAGCCAGACAGTGTCTCCACCAATCTCAGTCAAACAGTGTCTCCACCAGCCTTAGCCAGACAGTTTCTCCCTCAGCCTCGACCAGACAGTGTCTCCACCAACCTCAGCCAGACAGTATCTCCACCAGGCTCGACCAGTGTCTCCACCAGTCTCAGCCAGACAGTGTCTCCACCAGCCTCGGTCAGACAGTGTCTCCATCAGCCTCAGCCAGACAGTGTCTCTCCCAGCCTCATCTCTACAGTGTTTCCCCCAGCCTCAGCCCGGCAGTGTCTCCTCCAGCCGCAGACAATGTCTCCCCCAGCCTTTGATATGACTCCCCCAGCCTCAGGCAGTGTCTCCCCCAGCCTCAGCCCAACAGTGTCTTCCCCAGCATAAGCCTCACAGTGTCTCCACCAGCCTCAGACGGTGTCTTCCCCAGCCTCAGACAGTGTCCCCTAGCCTCAGACATTGACTCTCCCAGCCTCAGACAGTGTCTCCCCAGCCTCAGTCCCACAGTCTTTCCCCCAACCTCAGCCCCACAGTGTCTCCCCCAGCCCCGCAGTGGCTGCCCCAGCCTTAGGGGTAACAAATGCTCCACAGCCGACAGATATTTGTTGGTTATGGTTTCAAGTTTCGAGACGGCAGGTAGAGGATCTCTTTCCTGAGACAATGGCTGCGGTCAAACGACCAGTACGGTTACTGCCATAGAGGAAAGCACCGGCAAACTACCTCTTTAAAAATGCCTAGTACATTATGATTCGCATTAAGACTGATCATCGCAAGACAAGGACAGAGACAATAAAATTAGCAACATGGAACGTTAGGACGTTAAACGACGACGAAAAATTAGAGAACATAAAGCAAGAAATAGAAAGAGAAAAAATTAATATTTTAGGGATGTGCGAAACGAGATGGACAGGAGCAGGCATCAAGATAGATGAAGATGTTAAGATCATTTATTCTGGAGGTGAAGATCGACAAAGGGGAGTGTCAATTATTTTGGACCGGAAAACTTCAAAATCTGTTCAAGAATATAGGGCCGTGCCGGACAGTTCTACTAGTTAAATTGAGTGGCAGACCTTTTAGCATAAATGTTATTCAAATATATGCCTTAACAGGAGAATCCAGTGAAGATAGTGTAGATTTTATAATGACATAGAGTCTGCCTTAAAGAAATGTAAAAATTCAGAAATAAACATCATGATAGGGGACTTCAATGCAAAAGTAGGAAATCAAGGTAATAGATACACAGTAGGAAACTATGGTTTAGGAAAGAGAAATGAAAGAGGATACAGACTCGTAGAGTGGGCAAAAGAACAGGAAATGATTGTAGGAAAACCTGGTTTAAGCAATACCCTAGAAGATTATGGACATGGAAGAGTCCTGATAGCAGGGTCAGAAACCAGAGTGACTACATTCTGATTAGCAGAAGATTAAGAAACGCGCTAACAATAGCAAACACAGTTCCCAGTGCTGATTGTAATAGTGAGCACAGACTACTTACAGGAACACTGAGGATAAAGTTGAAGAAAGTCAAGTATATAACAAGAAACACTAAATATGATTTGGGTACATTGAGTAATGACAAGGAAATACAAAACAAATTCAACATAGAAGTACAGAACAGATTTGATATATTGTCTGATCTAGAGATATTATTCCAGGATGTGGATGATCAATGGGAAATGTTGAAGAATTCAATCAGATTGGCTGCAGAAACAACTATTCCACAATTAAAGAAGGTGGGTCGTAAGAAATGGATGACAGAAGTAATTTAACTTCTAATGGAAACAAGAAGACTCAACAAAAATAATTTTTCAAAATATGAAGGAATTCACAGACAAGTCGGAATATTATGTAAGGAGACAAAAGAAGCATGGCTTGAAGAAAAGTGCTTAGACATTAAAAAACAACACAACAGTCAAAATACCAAATTAGTGCACAAAAGAATTCAGGAACTTACTAATAAAAGAACAAGTACATGAACAGGCTGTCTAAAAACTGAAGATGGCAAAATCATAATAGAAAAAGATCAGATTCTACATGTATGAACAGATTATGTGAAAAATCTTTATAATGATAACAGAAAGGAACAGTATGATATTAGATTTAATAATGAAGGGCCGCCAATTTTGAAGATGGAGGTTCGAAATGTTCTTAAGCATATGAAAGCTAGCAAGGCCCCAGGTGCAGATAACATCACAACAGAAATGATTAAAGCTTTAGAAGAATTTGGACTAGAACAAGTCACCAGACTGCTGAACACATTATATGATACTGGAGATATACCTTCTGAATTATGTAACTCTGTATTTATTGCAATCCCAAAGAAATCAGCAGCCTTAGAATATGATCAACATCGAACAATTAGTATAATGAGTCTCATCACGAAGATTTTGCTTCGAATTATCATGCAAAGAGTGAGGAAGAAAATACAACCTGAAATAGGGGAAGAATAATGTGGGGTTGTAGAAGAAAAGGGTACAGTAAATGCTGTGTATATGCTAGCCACTTTAGTAAAATTTTATAAATTGCTTTTTAAGCATATAACCTGCATAGTTGGATACATCTTGAAAAAAAAAAAATCCAACTGTACCTCATTCAAGTCTGTAGGTCATTTCTAAGCCGTGATACTAAAGTTTGTGTGTCGGTTTATCAGTTAATATAGACATACAGAAGAAAAAGGTTTTGACCTTTTCACTTTCTGTGACCCTACCTACACACTTACACAACTGTGGGTTACACTGTCGCCAAGGAGATTAACACTGCCGATCTCTAACTCAAGTATACACACACACACACACACACACACACACACACACACACACACGCACGCACGCACGCACACAGATATATACATAGTAGATGTCAATTGGGGGTTTGGGGCCAAAAAGGTCGGGGCACTACAGGAGCGCCAAAAGAAAGCCCCCGGGGACCAAAAGGGTCGGGGCACTACAGGAGCGCCAAAAGAAAGCCCCCTAGGGAACCAACCCCCGGGGGCCCCACCCCCCAGGGCCCCGGGGCGCGACCGCCCGACCGGGCCGTCCTCTGTATCCCGGAGCGCACGCATGGCGACCGAGCCATCGATTTAGAGTGTATCATCTACAGACATACCAAGATGCGCACCGCGAAGAACAGTTGTAAGTGGCTACGGCTACGTTCCACAGAGCCCTGCAATCGGAGTTGTATGAGGGACTACTGCAAAGTCCATGCAGTGCTAATACGGAAGGGTTCATGTACCAAACCGTGCAGAAGCTGTGGGAGGGGGGTCACAAACTATCTATCAATTTGTAAGGAGTGTGGTTATAACGCAGCCAATCGCCGAACATGGTACCATGAAAAGGTAAAGCCTTTTAACGCCGAGTTTAAGCGATTGGCTATGATCACAGAAATATAAAAGTCAATTAGAGACATGGAACTATCCACTGTACGTACACACTCACCTGTTAGAGACTGACAGATCTGTGTATTTAGCCATGCCTACGCTGATTCAGTTGAAACAGCAAGCCCGCGAGTATGGCATGCCATACAGTGGGAGGAGGAAGGCCGTTCTTGAGGGGGAAATATCCAGAGCGCGTGAGATGGCTCGGGCCACCCTGCTCGAGAAGAACCCCAACCTACAAGGGGCACGACTTGAAGCAGGGATTACCACCGCCCTGAGATTTGTATATGGTACCGCCGCGGACCGAGCCGCGATCGTCGCCGAGCGACGACACCGCGCCCGGCAGCGTGCTCAACGCCACGCCGACCTCGAAGCAGAGTTCCTTGCCCGAGCTGATAGTGTGCGAGAGGAAACGGATGAGGAGTTGGCTGAGCTAATTCGCAATGCACCCGAATTGAAACTCACCCGGGAGATTGAGGGGAGCCTGAGAAAATATGAAGCAAGCGTCCCAGAAGGTAGCGTCGACTATGATGAGCCTGGACTATTTATGTTTTCGATGGAGCCCGCCATCAAAGCCCTGGTGGTAAAAGGGTTGGGGGATTATGGCAGTGTTAAAATGCAGCTGTATCTCCATCTAAAATACTATCGCACCACCCCAGAAGGCGAACAGATTACGGCAATCGCCACCCATGGAAGCAGGAACTATGAAGTACTGCACGAGGGGGAAATTGACGAGGGGCTGAAGCTCGCCAGAGCCAAGATATTCGCTGACAGTGAATGCTTCACCGAACAGGGCTCGGATTGGCACTATGATGAGTGTGTGCAGCTCGACCTCTACATAGTAAAATACCAACCATTCCGAGGCTCTAGCTACTTCGCGACCCCCAGCTTCATTCCACCACGTAGTGTTGTGAATGTAAAGAATGAGGACAACCGCTGCTTTGAATGGGCCATACTCTCAGCGCTCTACCCAGTAGCGCATGGAGAGCATCCTGATAGGCTCAACAATTATAGCGCCCACCTGGGAGAGCTAAACTTTGAAGGAATCGAGTTCCCAGTGCAGCTGACCAGCATTGCGAAGTTTGAAAACCAGAATCCTACCATAGCCATCAGAGTCTTTGGGTGGAACAAAGGACCAACCATACTCCGGACCAACACACTCCAGCGCAACCAAATCAACCTCTTGCTCCTATGTAAGGATGAGAATAGGCACTATGTCTGGGTCAAGGATGTGGGGCGGCTTCTATATGGAAACAGCAAACATAGGGGTAAGAAGTATCCATGTCTCAACTGTCTCCATGTACACTCCTCTCAGGAAACCTTGGACCAACATGTGCCACTCTGCCAAGGCATCAACACAGCCTGCCAGGTGAATGTCATGCCTAAAGAGGGAAAGATGAATTTCAAGTCCCTCCAGAAACAGATGAGGGCGCCATACATCATATACGCAGACTTTGAGACCTTGAACGTTCCAGTACATGGTGCGGCAATGGATCCAAGCCAGAGCAACACGCGCCAACTTGCTGAGCAGCCCCCCTGCGGCTTCGGCTACACCATTGTACGCTGCGACGGGCTCACCACAAACCCTGTCGTATATCGGGGGGAGGATGCTGCAGACGAATTCCTCAAACGCTTGGGACAAGAGCAGGCCACCATCCACCACAAGTTACAGCGGCCGGCTCTCATGGTGCTGGGGCAAAAAGACCGTGAAGACTTTGCCTCCGCCACCACCTGCCACATCTGTAAAGAGCCGCTGGAGGAGGACAAGGTGAGAGACCACTGCCATATTACAGGCAAATACCGGGGCGCTGCCCACAATGTCTGTAATCTAGCATGGCGCATCAATAGAGACAAGCTGAGGATACCTGTAGTATTTCACAACCTCAGAGGATACGACTCCCACATCATCATGCAAGCGGCCGGCCGTCTGGACTGGGGAAAAAGAACGGTCTACAAGAAGAAGAAAAACAGCCAATGGCAAACCAAACAAGTAGACAACACAACAATCACCTGCATACCAAACACCATAGAGAAGTACGCCTCCTTCACCATCGGTCAGCTGCAATTCATTGACAGTCTACAGTTCATGAATAGCTCTCTAGACACCCTGGTAGGGAACCTCAGCGAGCTGACACACTGCGGTAAATCAATGGCTCTGACACGTAGAGGCAACGATATAATCTCAAGATGTGAGACGTGCAACACTGAGAAGCACACCCCCTGGGCTGTCTTAATGAACAAGTTCAGGACCACGCTATGCCAGAGCCAGTCACATCTCCTTCTCCGTAAGGGTGTATACCCCTACGAATATATGGACAGCTTCGAGCGCTTTGCAGAGGACCGCCTACCACCCAAAGAGGCATTCTACAGCAAGCTCACCCGAGAAGGAATCAGTGACTCTGACTATGCCCACGCCCAGAAAGTGTGGCAGGAGCTCGATTGCAAAACACTCGGAGGCTACCATGACCTATACCTGAAAACAGACGTCAGTCTGTTGGCTGATATATTCGAGGCATTCCGAGACACCTGCATGGAGGTATATCAGCTCGACCCAGCCCACTACATCAGTGCACCCGGCCTGGCATGGGACGCACTCCTAAAAAAGACGAAGGTGCAACTCGAGCTCCTAACCGACTTGGATATGCACCTCCTCTTTGAGAAGGGACTCCGAGGGGGTGTGGCCATGGTCTCCAAGCGGTATGCTAAGGCCAACAACCCCAAGACTTCAGACTATGACCCCACAACACCCAATTCGTGGATCATGTACCTAGATGCAAATAACCTGTATGGGTGGGCCATGATGGAATACCTCCCCACCGGAGGGTTCCAATGGGCCAATCCAACTCTCGAGGAGGTACTCAACACCCCCGACAACGCCCCAGAGGGATGGCTTGTTGAGGTTGATTTGAAGTACCCAGCGCACCTACATGAAGCCCACAGTGACTATCCGCTAGCTCCAGAAACCATGACCATCCCAGAGGCCTGGTTGAGCAGCTATCAGCGCGAGCTCCAGAACAAACTGGGGGGTAAGTTCACGGAGCAAACAAAGCTGGTACCTCATCTCCACAACAAGGAGCGATACGTCGTCCACTACCGCAATCTCAAACTCTATCACAGCCTCGGTCTAGAGGTCACCCAGATCCACCGAGCCATCAAGTTCAATCAGTCCCAATGGATGAAGCCCTACATAGAGATGAACACCTCTCTACGAGCCCAAGCCAAGTCGGAATTTGAGAAGGACTTCTTCAAGCTGATGAACAATGCCGTCTTTGGGAAGAGTATGGAGAATGTTCGCAAACGCATCAGAGTCAACCTTATCAGAGGCACCGAGACTGACCGACTCCGAAAATTAATCGCCAGCCCCAACTACGAATCGTGTAGAATCTTCAACGGTGGACTGGTGGCGGTGCACAGCATCAAGAACAAGGTCCAGCTGAATAAACCAGTCTATTGTGGGCAGGCCATCCTGGACCAATCCAAGTACCTCATGTACGACTTCTGGTACAATCGGCTTAAACCCCAATACGGTAATAGACTCCAGCTCTGCTACACTGATACTGACTCCCTTCTACTTCAGGTGGAGACTGAGGATGTGTACGCGGACATGAAGACTCACCCCGACTGGTACGACTTCTCAGATTATCCGCGTGACCACCCCAACCATTCGACTGCGAATAAAAAGGTGGTCGGCAAATTCAAAGATGAATGCAACGGCCGCTCGATAGCTGAGTTCGTCGGTCTCAGACCAAAGATGTACTCAATCCTAGAGGAGGCCGCCAACATCAAGAAAGCCAAAGGAGTGGCTCGGGCAGTTGTGAAGAAGGACCTCAGACACGAACACTACAAGGACAGTCTGTTCGGTCAGCGGGAATACAAGCACACACAGGTTGCCATACGAAGCAAGGGCCACCAGATAGGGGTTTATGAGATGAACAAAACATCTCTGAGCCCCATGGACACGAAAAAATGGATTTGTGCTGATGGTATCAACACTAGGGCCTACGGCTACCTAGAATCCTGCTAGGGAGTAGCTGTGGAGCTCCTCACATCCACGAGCTGGTCCATCTACGAGGTAGAAGTCCATAGAGTAGAGAACCGAGGGATGTATAACGGGCAGATCGCCAGCCTGGGCCTCATCGCTTAGGGAGGATCCGGTCAGGAGGCATTTGGGTGTCGGGAGGAACAATCATCAGCTCTTCGCGAACGAAGCCCCGCGCTGGCCCATCCACCAGGTAGTACAGCGCAGGCCGCCCATCCTGGCATACTGTTCTACGAATCTCGTGTACTGTTAATGACCACGAAGGATCAGTCGCCCGGCGCCGGCCACCTTCAAGCTCATGCTCCCCAGGCGAGCTTGCATACAGATACCGAACTAGAGCCTCAGACGGAATCACAGGCTCCTTGAGGCCGATAGTACGGTGAGCAGGAGCGGCCGGTGAATGGGATACTGAAGTGTCCTTAATGGCATCAACCGGCTTCCGACCCGTCAAACGAGTCACCTCACCGTTAAGAGCCGCGACCACCTGAGGAAGAGCCCGAACCCATTCAGCTGAACGTTCAGAGGACCCTCGAGCCGCCAGTAGTAACTCTTGGGCGTACTGGGCACCGAACAGTCTCTCCGCCAGAGTGCGATTGAACCTCTCGACGATCGCCTGCTGCCGGTGATTCCCAGCTTCTCCACGCCGTATCTGTGTCTTATGCTTTGCTGCCAGCTGGCTCACAGCACCCATAAACTCACGCCCCGGATCAATCTGCAGAAGCCGTGGCCATTTGAGTGGCCCGCGTTTGTAAATTCGCTCTAGGGCCAAAGCCACCCCTTCACTGCTCTTGTCTGTCAAAGCCTCTGCTTCCTTAAACCGTGAGGCAACATCCACAACTGTCAAGGCATACTTAAATGTCTTACGACCAACCCGGTCATGTGGTAGGTAGAGCAAGTCAGCCTGATGGACGGCATTCGGTCTATCTTCATCAATAGATGGCCGCGGAATGTAACGAGGAGCGGGTAAATAGATCTGAAAAATAGCTTGCTTCTTGAGCCAGTCTCGGGCAACATCCTCCGAAACATTAGCTGCAGCAGCTAGCTTCTTAATGGCCGCCAAGCCTTTCCAGTAGCCCTGAGGGCTGTAGTAGATATCCTCCAGATCTTTCATTTTGGTAGTAGCGGTCAATCTCTAAAGCAACTTGTAAGCAACAATACCAGTCGCTGCCAGCCCAAGAACGATAAAAGTGATCTCGCGGTCTTTCTGCGGCTCGGATGGCACATAGAAATCCGACAGGCGAGGTTCAGGCTCGAGGGGCTCGACACGTTTGCCAGAGATCAGGCTGTATTCCCGCATGGCCTGGTCGACATCCTGGAAAGAGTGAACGGCGTGGCCTTCGCGCTGTAGCTCATCGTTGAGCCAGTCCAGCCGCGCGGTTCTCTTTCTCATCCACTCAGCCTGGGCCGCCTGTAGCCGCTCGACAGCCTCATCGTGCCGCCTCATTTCTTCATGGGCGTCCGCATGCCCTAGCTTGGAAAAGAGGTAGTTGCCCCCCGTAAACGCGAGGGCATTGACAACAGCGCCCCCTATCATCATTGCGACAGAGGCCATAGCTAGCGGGGCTGATACTGTAAGGGTTTATGCAATATATCAGCGGGGATCAAGCCCTCTTTGATAAGCAAATCTCGGAGTGCTAAGGCGATGGACGTGTCTAAAACCATCATCCCAAGGTCATACATATCAGCGTCTAGCTTGGGCAAGGTTGCCCCTTTGAAAATCACCTTGGTCAGTTTTGCGGTGCCTACCGTAAGCGCGGCCACCACAGCGCCGTGGTAAACGGCGTTAACAATAGCTTTCCCATCAACGCCTGCCATTATTCCATATAAAATGGATCTCTATTCTTTAATATGTTAGTCTCCGGCCGCTTGGAGGGCACAGGTGGGGCAGGTGCTTTAGTCCGCCGCATTTTCTGCCTAATTACTCCGACGACAACGACAACGCCAGCCACTCCAATAATCCAGGGAGTCCAGCCACGGTAATCAACTGGCACCATTGGAAACAGCGGTGGTGGGGCCTCCTCATGCTCGGGGGCTAACTTTCGTTTCTTCTCACGAACAGCCTGCTGCAGAGCTAGAGACAGCCTCTCTGCTTCACGACTCTTTCGAGCAGCAGCTCCTCTCTTCCCAGCCGCAACTTTCCTGGGGTCCTTCGTCACTAGTTTCTCCTGTGGAGCAATTTCGGGGGTCTCCTCCTCCATCTTGTTCTTGCTTAGGACAGATATGTCCAAAATGGCAGTGCCTAAAAGTTGCTAGTGCGACAGTTGCAGGTGCTAAGCACATACCGAACTTATGGTAGAGTTCACATGTAACTGTGTTTAGCGCATGCCCTAGAAACGGGTCGGCCTCCAGGTCTGTCACCAAAGCTTGATTATCAGCAATGGGGAGGAACATACTTGCCACTTGTGCGTACATCTGTAGCATAGCTGTGCCTAGGGTCTTTGTTATTGCAGCTCCAAGCCTCGCCTCATGCCTCGCATATAGCTTCTCAATTTCTTGATCAGGCAAGGCCTCAACCTGTTCCATTGTAAGTTTGGAGTACTTACCACCTATGTACTGCCCGGCACGTCCCCCAGCCGCAAGTGCTGCCAGCCTTTCACGATGCAACTCATGTCCGGACTGTGGCGTTGTGGTAGGTGGTGATGCATGTCCGGACTGTGGTGTTGTTGTAGGTTCCGGAGCAGACTCTACCGGCTTTGCCTCTTCACGTAACAGCTGGTCGAGTATGGTGTCACAATCCATCACAGCGTTTGCAAATACCCAACGTCTAACTCTAATATAGGAATGCACAGCCCATCCAAGCACACAACATGTGCATATCAGTTGTAATACAACTAAGGCTGTTACGGAGTAACAAAGCACTGCTTCATACATGCTTAGCTGATGCTTAACATATGCTTAGCTGATGCTTACCATATGCTTAGCTGATGCTTAACATATGCTTAGTATCTAACAAACCTCACCAGCTTTGAGCACTTTATAAGAAAATGGGAACTTGGTCCTCAGTACCAGCTTTGAGAACTCATTGGTTTCGAGTTGCTTTCGCACCCCATCACGTTCCTCCCTAGAGTGGATGATGTAGTTCTCATCCAGGCAGTCTTCAAAGCTATCCTTATCCTTGGAATGGAAGAGCGCCACCCATTGTGTCTGCGCTCTGAGGCCTTTCGCAACGGCGTTGTACTTCTGGGTTTGAACCCACAGACTTTGCTGGGCATGTCGCCCGCTAAAAGCTAGATAAGTCAACATAGTCCGCTTCTGCGCAATAGCGTCCTCTGCGCTGCAGTCATCAATGATGTATAACGTTGGTGTCCCCTGAAACATTTTATAGAAGGCCTCTAGCCATTTGAGCAGCCGATCACCGGGGTCAAATATGAAGACCTCGCGATCTGACCACACCCACGGCCGGGCCCGGTATGTTTCATTGTATCGTACCGAAGGGCAAGCAATTACAATATGCTCGAAAACACCCCTGTACGGGCCTTCCAGGAGGTCGAGAATGAATTCTGTTTTACCACACGATGTGGGGCCTGTGATGATGGCCGAGTGTGGCTTAAGTGGGAACTCCATTAATAAACAGCACTAACGAATCTCCCGGTGTCGATGTTCAGCTGTCCGTCCATAACCAAATAAACGTAGCAGTACAGGGGCCCCGCCGGTTCGGCCTCTTTCGTGATCTGGAGAGTGATGCCCTCAGAGCCGTTCTCTACACGCCGGCCGCTGCCGTGAAGATGGTCATCGTCGGAGGTCCGGAAGTCCAGCCACAAGCAGAATTTTGACGTCAAGTACTCGCCTAGACTAACATCGAACAATCCTAGCTCTTTGGCGACTGCGCTTGTCTCAGGGTGCCTTTTGAGGCCACCAGCGAAGAATTTCCTCGCTTCGTCCCAGAGCTGATGTGGTGCTAAGCCGTGCGCAAATAGCTGATTGGCTTGTCCTTCTACGATGACTTCAACTTTGGTGATCTGCGGGTTGTAAAACAACTCTGGTTGGCGTGCAAAATCCTTTTGGTTGGCGGGATCTTCCCATAATAGGAGAATGCCTTTCAAAGACTTACAGGGTGTGTTCAGATTGATGTTCCATATCGAGTCCTCCTTTTTCTGAGGGATCCGTCTATGTCGTAGGACCCGCTCGTATAACACCACCATACGGCTCTCATACATGCTCCGAATTAGCCGGGCCAACGTGGGTTCAGTGACTACTTCGTACTCGAGACAGATGTTTTCTAGGGAGTATGAGGAGTTGCCGGCATCTTTACCAGTTGCGCGAATCACACGGGAAGCGTCGTTAAAGGTCAACTCAATCTCCAGCCGATCACTAAGAGCAGATTGGTAGAAGGGCGCATGCGTTTCAAGCAGCTCAAAGTCTAGTGGTATGTAGTACCTGTTTTTGAAGGCCTTCGCGATGGCCACGTCTCTCGCATTGGCGAGGGGCAGAACAACAGCATCCGCTGCACCAACACGCGCCTTGGTCACATTCATGCCGGTACTTGTATCGATGCCTTGATACACAGCGCTCGCCCGCTCCGATTGGCTCTTCCAAAGATCCAGATAGACGTTGTAGACGTCACTGTCCACAAGAGAGAAGACTTCATTGCCCGATAGCCTGACGGTCAGCTTTTGAACCAGTGCTCGGCCGAGGTTCTGGACCACGGACCGGTTGACATCAGGGGAGCTGAGGTCGACATTGAATGCCAGCCGCACCGACCCAGGCACGATAACATCGTGTGCACCGAGATTGGGAAAACGAACTAGTAACTGCTGCTTCGGACCGATCGTAGAAGGATTGTTGGTCACGATTATCGTTTGCCGCAATCCTTTCACACCGAGCGGCTCCCGGAGACGGCGGTAAGGGTTAAGCTTACGACCATATGCACTTGAAGACATGGCTAGTTGTTTATTATTGCTTTGTAGCAATATCTAATATGGATAGAGTTGAGCTGACTGATTTTGGTGGTGAAGAGGGGAGGCCTGAAACGGGCGAGGAAGAAGAGACAGGCTTCATCGACGACGATTTTGATGTCGATAATCCCCGCATTGTTAATACCGAGTGGCCGTCACAGGGGGAGACGTCACAGGGGGAGACGTCACAGGGGGAGCGCAACTTATTCATAGAACTAGAAAACAGCGCTATTAACGACTATTTTAAAAGGGTGGAGAAGATGTGGGGTATCAAACCTATAACTGGTATAGATTATACAAAAATTCGTTTGGGTCGCCGGAATGCTCTCTATGTTAACCACCAAAGGATTACACAGTATGATAATGGCATGCCGTTAGCTGTGAATAACCTCAGAGTGAGTACCAGAGAGGTATTGGGGTTTGTGGACAAAATACCACCAAAGGTTGTCACCATCCTTGAGGAGACTGCTAGTGATCTGGCGGAGGAAGAAGCTGCTCTAAGTGGTGCAGATATTCAGGCTGTCCCACAAATAGCTTCAAATGTTGGCAACATCTTAGAACGGGCTATGTCGAGTCCAGAAGTGCAGCGGGTTTTAGAAACCTCACACGTAGACCAATACCTGGGAGAGAAAGGCTTACCTCCAGTGAGAGAACTCCGGGGGCTCATGGCGCTTGACAAAGCGGTGACAACGATTAAAGGTAAACTCACAAACTATCTGGTTATTCTCGACCAGCAAGATAAAGAGGTCGCCATAAGGCGGCGGAAAATGTTGATAGCACCCAATGAGGAGAGTAGGGACTTTCAAGAGCAAAAGATTGCCGATATTGAAGAAGCTAAGAAGAGGCTTTTAATAGAGGTCGCTGAGTTACACGAAGACTTACGCACCCAATTCAGTCGGATCCGTGAAACCATTCATCGGGTGGTCAATGAAGACACCACACTGGGTGCGAGGCTGCGGACTCTGTTCCGAGAGCAGGGTATCACCATAGCGAGCATTCTCACAGCGATCGGCCTCTTAATTTCCACTATCACCCTAGCCATTACTGGTGGTGGTGGTCCTACCCCACCGCCTGGCCCGCCACCTATCCCACCACCTGGCCCGCCACCTGGCCCTGGGGCTAAGGAATGGATTCGGCAGAAACTGAAAGACCTAGCGAGCCTTCTAGCCAGGCTAGCTGGTAAGGCTGCGGAGGCACTCCCAGGAATCATAGGCGGTATTATCTCCTGGCTTCTTAACTTCTTGAGTAAGGGTGTGGGATGGCTGGCTGGAAATCTCTGGGCATTAGTGGTTGCACTCGGTGGCTTGCTGCTGCTGGCTATCAGAGAGCGGCTAATTGCGGTGAACAAACCATAGGACCACTAGACCGACTGCGACACCCCCAGCAATGAGTGCTATCTTTTCATTTTGATGCTGCAGCCCAGCTGCCTTATCAGCTATGCTAGTGGTCGGCAGCGCTGGCTGAGCAATGCTGGGCAGCTCTACCGTCGGCTGTGCAATGGTGGGCAGCTTAGGGACATTAATGGTTGTATTCAGGCCACGCTTTAGGCCTGGTTCTGCGATGATGATCATGTTGTTATATCCAGCTATCTGGCCAATGCGGAGCAGCATGTCGCTGGGGGCCATATACAACCCCGTTCCAAAGACATAATTAACTTCTGAGCTCGCGTTTTGTAGCACATCCTGATATCTTTTGATGGCCGCCGCGAGATCGACGGGCGCAGAGATGGCTTCTTCTACTAATACCAGGAATTGCTTCTGGGCATCAAACGCCGTTCCAGTTCCCAGAATTCGTGTTCTAGTCTGAGCCTGGGCCCCTAAGATGGCCCACACATAGGTTCGAATGCTGTCATTTATTCGCTCAACACCGGGGCGTGTGAAGCCCTGTGACTTGTTAAGAATGAAAGCCTGCCAGCCAGAATCAGCGTGAATATCGTCTTGTGAGATATAATCTATGTGTAGTATGTCATTTGTGGTTTGTTGTGTGAATGAATGGCGCTTTGGGTCATATACACCATCATGTCCATCAGGCAGGACGCGATAACCAGTGTTCGTCCAGTAAATGTATACACTCCCCAACCCGTTATTCCTCCCGAGCCGTCTCCAGTTATCATTCTGGGGAATTCCAAATTCCGCGCATATACGCTGATAGGCTCTTACATCGTAGGGATTTTCAAAGGCGTTCCAACCCTGGTCTTGTGGTAGAGCCACACGCATCTCTTTGAGGATTCGGCGAATCTGGTAGTAGACATGGAATATGAAGACGGCTCGCGTTAGTGGGTCAGGGCCGGACAGATGCTCCTGCGCGGACACCCCACACCCCGCCGTGGCACACCATACTGCGAAGTTGAGTTGGTTTTGCCAGAATTGCATCGGATTGCTGTACCAGGCTTGCACGATCTGGTCTGACTCCACGTATGGCAACCGGTATTTTTCAAACATGTTGGGGAACTGTGTCGGAAAGGCTCCTTGGAGGTTGACTTGTATGTCCACCTTTGTGAGATCCTTTATTTGTGCAAACGGGTATACCCCACCCGTCGGGTATTTGGCGTCCTTATTGAACTCGTAAGCAGTCATTATTATTAGCTGTGCTAATATGTTTTTCACACTTAGCAACGTCCAACATGGGGAACCCATCCCCCTCAACCCGGTCCTAGACAATCGCGATGGTGACCTAGAGGTGGCTATCGTGGAATTGTTGTTCTACCCCGCGTGGGTTAATATTTCCGCGAAGCTGAAAAACAATTGGTTCAAACTTGATGATGAAGTTGTTACTATCCCCGACGGGTATTATGATGTCTGTGCTCTTAACAAACAATTCTTTGAGCCACGGAAGCTCTCTCTTTCTCTCAACCCCGCAACTGGCCTTGTAAGTCTCGGTGGTATAAAATCGGGGGTGGTCTTAGGGTTCGGAGGGCTAGGTGGTGTTCTTGGGTTCGGCATAGACTACAGAAGTGAGCGGTTCAATGAGGTGTTTACATTCCATGCGGAGAAGTTTCCTAAACTTATCATATATAAGGAGTTGTACATTCATCTCGAGGGTCTATCATCATATGAAAACCGTCATAATTCTCTTCCCTCCACACTCCTCCGGGCTGTACCCGTTAAAAAAGAGGAATGTAATCAAGGGAGACATGAGATTTTCTCTGTGCCTCATTATAAAAGGCTAGAAACTGGAACGGTAGGGGGTATAAGACTTTCGGTCCGAGATGAAAAGGGTAACGACGTGCCACTGGCTTATCTAAGCTGCGTACTTCACATCAGACATGGTTGCTCCGTCGGGTATTTACCACCCTTATGAACTCGTAAATTATTACACATGCTAATATGTACATCACATTAACCAACATCCAGCGTGGGGAACCCATCCCCCTCAACCCGGTCCTAGACAACCGCGATGGTGACCTAGAGGTAGCTATCGTGGAATTGTTGTTCTACCATGCGTGGGTTAATATTTCCTATAAGCTGGGCAATAATGAGTTATGGGTGGAGGGTAAAAAGATTGTTATCCCCGATGGGTACTACGACGTATGTACCCTCAACAAGCAATTCTTTGAGCCTCACAAGTTTTCTCTGACACTGAACCCCGCAACTGGTCTTGTAAGCTTCAATGGTGCACATGACGCCGATATAATGGGAGTAGGCTTATCCTACACTCTTGGGGGATCTGAGTGGGACTTGTATGATACCAAGATTGTTGGAAAAGAGTTTCCCAGACTCCTCTTATATAAGGAGTTGTACATTCATCTCGAGGGTCTATCATCATATGAGAACCGTCATAATTCTCTTCCCTCCACACTCCTCAGGGTTGTGCCCGTTCAAAATGTGGAATGTAATCAAGGGAGACACGAGGTTTTCTCTGTGCCTCGTTATAAGAAGTTGGAGACAGGAACTCTAAACGATATTAGACTTTCGGTCTGTGATGATAAAGGCAAAGCTGTACCGTTGGCATATCTAAGTTGTGAACTCCACATCAGAAAACACAATGGCTGATTCAGAAGGTCCAGGACGGCATCGCCCAAGAGCATGCTCTACCCTAACCTTTGCTGATTTGGCCGACACTATTGGGTGGCGGGAGCCGGGTCATAACTACAAGATCTATGGCCTCCAGCTCACTCCCCAGGGGGTCTATGCTCGTGCCGCCATAGACCATCCCGACGACGATGACTGGGATCTGCAGCTTGAGCTTCGCACGGGATATACTCACCTCGAGCCCAATGGGATACTTATCAGGTTAACTAACATGGGCAAGGTGTTTGTGAGTTATCAGGCCTGCAGGACAGTCACACGCCCCAACAAGTCTCCTGTTGTGACCTACCAGTCATTTCTGAAAATGCAGTGCGCCAGGGCTCTCTTCTATGCCGTATCGGTGACTGAGGCTAAAGTCCAGGGGACTAAATATTGTCTGAAGGCTGTTACAGATTGTAAAGCTGACCTTGATATGCTAGGTAAGCCTCCTAAGGAGTCAACCATCTATCTCGAGTTAGTTATTGGGCCTGTGGCACAGACAGGGTTAGCCCCAGTCCTTCCTGGGGTCTCTATTAAATGGAGTGCGTCATCACTCCCCAGGCATGTTGCTCTCGTCATTACTTCCGCGGCCGACGGAACGTGGGCGGCCCGGGCAACAGAGACGGACATTATAGTAGAGCTCGGTGAGGTTGCGGTAGATGAAATCATTTTTACTACCGTTACTGCTTTTGTCCGGCTTTTGTTCACTACAGGGTCGATTAGCACCGTTCGCATTGAACATTTAATATCTCAGTTGAAGAAGTAGGTTTGACGCGCAAAGAATAATGTCGCTCTATCCTACAATCGATACTAGTGACGGCGGTGCCTATCGTATTCAAGAGCTTACCCGTCTTCGGAAGTCTCTGGAAGATGAAAGGGACAAACGGGCTGCACTGTATAAAAAATATCGGCGTGCCGTTAATGCATTAGACGCTGTGGACAGCGCGATGCTGGCGGCTAGCCTTGGTATGGGGGTGGGGGGTGTTGGGCTTCTTACCACCGTTATCGCTGCCCCTATAGTTGTCGGGCTCGAGATAGCTGCCCTAGCTTGTGGAATCATGTCCGCTGGGAGCAAGCTAGCGTCCCGCAAACTAACATCAAAAGCTAAGAAGCATGATGAAATTTGCACTCTGGCGACGGCTAAGCTTTCTAGTATAGCCGACCTTGTTTCAAAGGCTTTGGATGATGGGAGAATTTCAGACGTGGAGTATAAAATAATTACAGCTGAAGAAAATAAATTTCACCAGTTGAAAAAAGATATTCGGAGCAAGGCGCCGGCGGATCTGGACGAAGAGACAAAAAAATCTCTCATTCTGAAAGGCCGAGACGCGGCACGGGCAGAATTCGTCAAAGCTTTAGGGTCGAAATAACCTGTATACACGATCAGGACAGTTTGGAACCACCCCCCTACTCCACTGAATGATCCGCCTCTGGGTAATGCGCGGAAGGATATACTCCTCAGATAAACAAGGTGTGTATGAACATTTTTTCTCTCCCGCGTGACACGGTTGCTCGCAATGGTGGTTGGCCGACGAAATTTGCGCTAAGCCACACCTATAGGCCCTCTGGGCTATATTGAGGATCTAACTTCACCCCTTTATAGAGTAGCAGTTTGATTCCAGTCGTCTTTTCAAACTTCCAAACCATCCTATGAAGTGCGTCTAGTGTGCAACGCTCACACATCTCATATGGTTTCCTAACACCCCTCTCACAGAATATACACTCTTCTATCACCTCGCCCCGCTTTGCCTCATGCCAAGAACAATAAAGGCCGACGGTTGGGCGGCCGCAATGAAGTTCTTTGCCGAGCTTCGGCCACTCACATCCATAGGTCTCCATCTGTATGTGCCCAATAAGTCAGCCTCTAATTCGACGCGCCCTAATATTTTTCAGATATAACACCATAACGAAGAAAAAGCCGCCTAAACCATCACGCGGATTTAAAAAAAAAAAAGAATTAAAAAAAATGCAAAAGTCGGCTTTGTGATTCGTTCCCCCACCCCTCTCAGAGGATGACAACAACCCGGGTTTTTATGCACACAACTTGCCATCCTCCGAGAGATGTGAGGTGTGTTGGTTAAACCACATGTATAGAGATTAGGCGACCCCCTTGTTGGTTGCTAATCGAAACGAAATACTAGCGAAACCTAGAAGGTGCCCGCATCCGCACTACGGCAGCCTAGAATATTGAATGGAAACCCGGGTTTGAGCATGCAAACCATTCAATTTCTAGACCTGCTGAGTGTGATGTGGTTTAACCAACTTGACCACGCCACCGACCGAAGTAACACCAACATTTTGTGGTTATATATCACTATTAAAATATGTAGTATACATTTGTATATAATTTTGTACATACATTTATATATAATTTTTTTGTACATACAATGTTTTTTTTTTCAATGTATGTTATAAAAAAGCAAAGAAATTAATAAAAGCTTATAAAAGTATATCACTGGCTCAACGCGCATTGATTAACTTCCACGTCACTTGTTAGCGGGGGAAATAAGCGTGCTGTGTGTAGCACATTCTGTTAACGAACGTGTGGTGGTAAAAAAAATAGCCCGCCGTTTTTTTTTGAGCTTTGTGGCTGCAGTGATATATCACACCGGCTTGTGTTGGGAGATATGACAGCTTTTTCAAAATATGTCTGAGTAATATATCGTGGCGGGCGGCTCGGTCGCCATGCGTGCGCTCCGGGATACAGAGGACGGCCCGGTCGGGCGGTCGCGCCCCGGGGCCCTGGGGGGTGGGGCCCCCGGGGGTTGGTTCCCTAGGGGGCTTTCTTTTGGCGCTCCTGTAGTGCCCCGACCCTTTTGGTCCCCGGGGGCTTTCTTTTGGCGCTCCTGTAGTGCCCCGACCTTTTTGGCCCCAAACCCCCAATTGACATCTACTTACATCTCCACGTCATGCTGTGATGACGTCAGACGCAGCGCGTAACTGCACGCGAGGACTTGTCAAGAACGCGAGGCTGACGGCGTAGATGCATTTTGACAAAAGAAGTCCCGTTGGAAAGATGCAAAATTATCAATGATCAGGTCTGTGTAGAGTGATGAAAAATTACGCATAAATACAATAAGGGTTTTAAATGTAAACATGCATTCAATATTATTGTAGTCGCTCTGAATATTCCATAACAATATTAAATGTTCCTAGCTGGATTAAAGCCGGTCTCCCTGGCCTAGGTGTTAGCGTCTTTCTCCGTAATCCCGTATATTCTCGTGAGTAATGTGACCTTCGCGAGAATTGGTAACGGTTCTCGCCGCATTGGTAACTTAGGGATATGTGAGCCGGCCGCTCAAAAAGCAATGGCAAATTATACTGAGCATAATCTTGACAACAAATCAACAATCAGGTGAAAGATGCTGATGTTGACAATGATGTCCTGTCAAGGAAATGTGGGGGGAAAAACTGGATTAAAACTGCCAATGAAATACCGCATTACAGCATGCGATCTTCATAATTTCAGTGTGACATTGATTGCCATCTTAAATGGTCGAAAATTATAAAATACACATAAAAATGGATGCTAAATTTAATAATGCATAGTTTAACAATTCAATACGTCTCATAAAACGGTATTTACGGTTTTACTTACCACTTAGAATAGACAGCCTCGTTCTCCGGTATAACAAGGATTCTCGAAGCGCCAGAAATGGGTGGGAAAAACTATATCAATTAATCGGTGTCTGTTTTAACTCGATCTTAAAATAATCGGGGAATTTAACACCGTGAGTACTCTAAACCTCATTAAATTGTTGACACAAAAACAAGAAACCAAAAATTAACGCAAAAAAAAAAAAAATAACTTCGGTAAAATTCGGCAAAACTAAAATGTAGTGCCTAGATCATATGCTGCGATCAGTTATTGAACATTCTATTGAAGTAAACAAAGATATACATCTTTGTTTTATTGACTACACAAAGGCTTTCGATAGAGTAAGACATGTCAACATGGTAGATATGCTTGCAGATCTACAAATTGATGGGAAAGACATTAGACTTATAAAAAAAATGTAATGGAAACAACAAGCTGCCATAAGGATTGATAATGAAGTGGGACAATATTAGCCTATTAAGAGAGGTGTGAGACAGGGATGTGTAATGTCTCCAGATCTTTTTCCCTATACAGTGAAAATATTTTCAGAAATGTAGAAGATATAATTGGAATCATCATTGGAGGACGAAACATCAATAACATTAGGTATGCAGATGATACAGTATTGATTGCAGACAATGAACAGGATCAATTAGTAGATGCGGTTGTTGCACACTGTGAACAACTGGGGTTGGAATTAAATTATAAAAAGACACAGATTATAGTTGTCACTAGGAAGAAAAACAAAAAAGTACTGGAGAGTTTTGGTCAGAGACCATAACTTTATGAAGGGAAAATCCCAACTGCACCTCCCCGCGGTAGAGGATGGAAACACACTACGGTGTGGCTAACACAGCTCTGGGGACCGAGTATCCACCGGAATAAGTGGACAACTCTGCAGCTAAGCAGAGCAGGGCACTCACTTGTCCTTACAGTCGGAAATGGCTGTCAAAGGCAGAGGTAAAAAGACCACCATGTGAATGTAGAAGGCAAGGGGAAACCACCACATTATCTTCCCAAGACTTCATGGCAAAACATATTTCAAAGTTAGTGAAGGACGTTAATGGCTGTCTTAGGGCATCCTCGTCCGGTAGGGACAGTCATGAGCCACAGGTGACACCAGACCGTCATCCAGCTACTGATGGCAAAAACTTAACTAAAATAAATAAATTTAGAGTAGGAACATGGAATGTTAGGACATTAAATGAGCTAGGAAAGTTGACCAATGTTCTAAGAGAGATGGATAGCATGAAAATGAATATACTAGGTGTTAGTGAGATGAGATGGAAGGGATCGGGCAAAATTATAGCTGACAATCACACAATAATTTATTCTGGAGGGGATACACATGAAAAAGGTGTAGGAATAATATTAGACGAAAAAACAGCCAAGTCAATTAATGGATACTGGTGTATTTCAGATAGAGTTATTATGGTAAAAATCAAAGGCAAACCAATAGACATAAATATTATACAAGTATATGCACCAACAGCAAGCAGTAGTGATGAAGAAATACAACACTTTTATGACGAAATAGAAATGGCGATGGCTCAAATTGGATCACAAGAAATAAAGATAATACTTGGTGATTTTAATGCAAAAGTAGGAAAGGGAAAAATGGAGGATGTAGTGGGAAATTATGGTTTAGGTACAAGAAATGAAAGAGGGGAAAAGCTAATAGAATGGGCAAATATCAATGATATGATAATTGGGAACACATGGTTTAAACACCATAAAAGACGACTGTACACATGGATAAGCCCTGATAAGAAAATACGCAACCAAATTGACTACATACTAATTAATAAAAGATTTAGAAATGCTTTAATTAATGTAAAGACAATGCCTGGTGCTGACTGTAATAGTGATCATGTACCACTATGTGGACATATAAAAGTAAGATTAAAGAGAGGGAAAAAATGGTTAAGAACATGAGACTTAATAAAGAGGTTCTGAAAATAGATAAAGAAATGCAAGAACAATACAGAGTGACTGTGAAAAATAGGTACAATGCAATAACTAAAATACAGAGTATAGATGAACAATGGGAAATGTTAAGGGACTCCATTCATCAAACTAGCAAAGAAGTATTACCGGAGAGAGGCAAAATAGCTAAGAAAAAATGGATGAATGAAGATATCTTAAAACTGATGAACAAAAGAAAACAGAGTAAAAATGACAAACAAGAATACGCTAAGATAAATAAAGAAATAAAAGATAAATGTGGGAAGGCTAAAGAAAGTTGGTTAAACGAGCAATGCAAAAAAATTGAATTAAAATCCATTAAAGATACAAAAAATATGCACAGACAAATCAGTGAGCTTACAGGAAGAAAAATAAGAATAAATACAGGGTGTTTGAAATCAAAAACAGGAAAGATAATATTAGAGGAAGATGCTATAATGAAGAGGTGGAATGAGTATATAAGAGAATTATATGAAGGAGAAAGGAAGAATTAACAGAAGATAGTAACCTAGAAGGTCCACCTATTCTGAAAGAAGAAGTCGCTGACGCTATGAAACGTATGAAGAAAGGAAAAACAGCTGGGCCAGATGAAATCACAATAGAAGAATTAGAAGTATTGGGAGAATTTGGAGTAGATATATTAACCAAAATGTTGAATGATATTTACAGCAGTGGATATTTACCCAGTGATATGCTGAAATCTGTATTTATAGCTATACCAAAAAGACCAGGAGCAATTGATTGTGAAGATTTTCGTACAATTAACCTTATAAACCATATCACTTAGCTTCTACTCAGAATCATAATGAGAAGAACCAAAAAGAAAATAAAAATGGAAATTAGTGAAGAACAGTATGGATTTGTGGAAGGAAAGGGCACAAACAATGCAATTTATACATTACGGACACTAATAGAAAGGTCAATAGAGAAACAGAGAGACATATATTTGTGCTTCATAGATTATACTAAGGCATTTGATAAAGTAAAACATGATGAACTGATTAAAATGTTGGAAGATATCAACACTGATGGAAAAGATTTAAGAATAATAAAGAATATTTACTGGAACCAAGTAGCAGCAATTAAAATGGGAAATAAAGAGGGTAGTTACGAACAGATAAAGCTAGGAGTACTACAAGGGTGTGTCTTGTCACCAGATCTTTTCTCCCTGTATAGCGAAGTAATAATGAGAGAGATCAAAGAGATGCCAGGAATACTAGTTGGAGGTTATAATATAAATAATATACGCTATGCAGATGACACAGTATTGGTGGCGGATAATTCAACAGACCTACAACAATTATTAGACGTTGTAGTAACAGAGAGTGCAAGGAAAGGACTCTCCTTGAATATCAAGAAAACAGTAACAATGGTAATATCAAAGAAAATGGTGACACCAAAATGTGACATAGAAATAGAAGGGAAAATCCTTAACCAAGTGGATAATTTTAGATACCTAGGGGCATTTATAACATCAGATGGAAGATGTACAACAGAGATTAGGAGCAGAATAGGGCAGGCAAAAGCCGCATTTCAGAAAATGAAGAGTATCTTATGCAATAAGTCACTATCACTGAATGTAAGAAAGAGAGTGCTGAAATGCTATGTAGAACCAGTTTTGCTGTATGGCAGTGAATCTTGGAATGTAAATGAACAAATTAAGAAGAAATTAGAAGCAACAGAGATGTGGTTCCTGAGACGAATGTTGCGAATTCCTTGGACTGCCAGAGTAACTAACGACGACTGCCTGAAACAGGCTAACGAAACTAGAACATTATATACAACAATAAGACAGAGACAAACAGCTTTCCTCGGTCATGTGATGAGAAGAGAGGCATTGGAGAACATCGTAACAACTGGAAAGATCAAAGGGAAGAGAGGCAGAGGTAGACCAAGAGACGTGATGCTGGATGGATTGAGACGGTGGCATGGAGGAATATCAGCAGCAGAGTTGATCCAGAAAACCAAAGACCGAGATCTATGGAGAGCCATGAACGCCTACGCCAGCCGGCACGGCACTTGATGATGATGATGAGGAAGAAAGAAATACCACAATGTAATATACAATTCAATATTCTTCAACAAGTGAATCGGTACAATTATCTTGGAAGTCTGATGGGTGATGCCTTGAAGAGATTAGAGCAAGAATGGCCATGACGAAAGTAGTCTTTAGCAAGATGAAAAACATACCGACCAATGAAAAGATGTAAATTGAAACGAGAAAAAGAGTGTCGAGGTGCTACAGAGAGCCTGTACTTTTGTATGGATGTGAAATTTGGACAATGAGCAGTCAAGCTGAAAAAAATCTGATAGCTGTGGAAATGTGGTTTCTGAGGAGAATGCAAAGAATACCATGGACAGACAGAAAAACCAATGACCAAGTACTACAGGAAACAAATGAAAATCTTAAATTGATTAGAGAAATTAGACGTAGACAGTCAAAATGTTTTGGGCATGTTATGAGAAGAAATGAATTGGAGAACTTGGTGACAACTGGCAAGATCGAAGGGAACAGACCAAGGGGAAGACCGAGAAGTAAATACCTGGATGGCTTGGCCACATGGCATGGTCGAGACAAGAACACTAAGCTGATCCACGAATCTGGTGATCGAGTGAAATGGCGAGTCATGACCGCCCACGCTTTCCGTGATGGCACATAATGGATGGATGGATTCTACTAGACGACCTGTTCCACGCGGAGATGACATACTAATTCTAGCTTTCAATCACATTTCGGATTCCCTGCCAGAAGATGAGACAGCAGTGGCATATGGAACAACAAATGACAATGATAGAATTTCAAAGAAGATTCTCTAACTGCTCAACGCTTCGACCAGCTTGATAAGAATGATCTCATCCGAGATCTAAACTGTTCAAAAAAAAAAAAAAAAAAAAAAAAAAAAAAAAAAAAAAAAAAAAAGAAAGAAAGAGAAAGAAAGAAACGCATAGCTACTGAAGTCACACACAGTCATACATTTGACATTCAATAACAGGGATCCTGTCTGTGTCAGACTTATTCCCAACATAGATCTGGTCTGCGGAGATCGGATCCTGCCAGTTTGTATGAATCTAGTAACACAAATCCCAGGCAGATGTTGCCATGCAGTCAATATTGAAAGTTGTGTTGTCCCGGACACTTACAGCCCTAGTTATATTCATTTTGAAGAGTCCATTCCTGTCATTTATGCCCGAGGCAGTATCAATAACAACATCAATTTCTGTCATTTATGTCTGAAACAGTATCAATAATAACATCAATTGCTGTCATTTATGTCGGAAATGGTATCAGTAAAGAAATCTGTTCCTATCATTTATGTCTGAGACATAATCAATGCAATCAATTCCTCAGATATTCCCATGATATCGTTGTGTGTGAACCATAGCCCGACTGTCTGTCTACAGTTGCATACAAACCAGATATAAAGATTGTTTAGAATGTTATAAATGAAATTGTGATGGTTTGTTCAATGTAATGTTAATGTGACAGTCTACAACATTGTGATATCAGTGATTGTTTAATGGCATGATAATGTGACTGTCTACAACACTGCCATTTCACTGTAACGTAACGTTAATGTGAGAAACTACTGTACAGAATTGTCAGTCTGCGTGTAATGTTAATGTGGTAAATTACAACACAGAGAAATCACTTTATAATTAAAGTAATGCTAATTTGACAAACAATAATACCGAAATGTCAACGTTTGGCTACAGTAATGTTAATATGACAAACTACAATAGACAGGCGTCAATGTTTCTTGCAAGTAATCTTAATGTGAACAAGTACAACACAGAGATGTCGGTGTATACTTTAAAGCAATGTTAATGAGACCAACACTGGGACGCTCTGACGACAATGAGATATCTAAACCTCTGGCCACTGGGACGGAGACTGTCCACAATGAGATATCTAAACCTATGGCCACTGGGATGGAGACTGTCCACAATGAGATATCTAAACCTCTGGCCACTGGGACGGAGACTGTCCACAATGAGATATCTAAACCTCTGGCCACTGGGGCGGAGACTGTCCACAATGAGATATCTAAACCTCTGGCCACTGGGACGGAGACTGTCCACAATGAGATATCTAAACCTCTGGCCACTGGGACGGAGACTGTCCACAATGAGATATCTAAACCTATGGCCACTGGGACGGAGACTGTCCACAATGAGATATCTAAACCTATGGCCACTGGGATGGAGACTGTCCACAATGAGATATCTAAACCTCTGGCCACTGGGACGGAGACTGTCCACAATGAGATATCTAAACCTCTGGCCACTGGGACGGAGACTGTCCACAATGAGATATCTAAACCTCTGGCCACTGGGACGGAGACTGTCCACAATGAGATATCTAAACCTCTGGCCACTGGGACGGAGACTGTCCACAATGAGATATCTAAACCTCTGGCCACTGGGACGGAGACTGTCCACAATGAGATAATTAAACCCGGTGAATGAAAAACGGCCAACAGACACCCAGTACCGGCCATTAAGTACATCTGGTGCTGAGTCATCACCTGGCCATATCTTAATACATCAGCATCACGTGTCATGCAGATAATCGTGGGCGATCATGTTTGGTCATCTCACTCGATCACCAGAGTCGTTGATCAGCTTTGTGTTCTTGTTCTTCTCGTTGTTCTTTTAACCCCAGTGTTGCCAGTTGTCACCAAGTTCTACAGTTTATTTCGTCTCATAACGTGTCCACAACATCTTGACTGTCGACGTCTGATTTCTCTACTCAGTTTTCTGTTTTCATCCGCTTCTTGTAGGACTTGTTCATTGGTTTTTCTGACTGCTCATGGTATTCTTTCATTGTTCCCAGAAACCAAATCTCCACTGCCATAAATAAGATATTTTCATCTTGTCTTCTCAATGTCCACGTTCCACACACATTCAACCGTACATTGTCCACGCTCCACATCTATACAACAGTACATTGTCAACACTCCACATCTATACAATAGTACATTGTCCACGCTCCACATCCATACAACAGTACATTATCCACGCTCCAGATAAATACAACAGTACTTTGTCCACTTTTCACATCCATACAACAATGCATTGTTCACACTCCACATCCATACAACAGTACATTGTCCACGGTCCACATCCATACAACAGTACATTGTCCACGTCTAATATCCATACAACAGTACATTGTCCACGTTCCTCATCCGTACAACAGTACATGTCCACGTTCCACTTGCATTCAAAAGTATGCGCTTCCTGAAATGTTAAGCTCCAGTCTGGCACAAATCTCTGGTTTGTTCACCTGGATAGGGAAAGGAGAGCTATACAACACAGCCCTCGTGGTGTTTGAGCTTTGGTCGGGAGAACTGTCTCCCCCAGCCTCAACCCGATTGTGTCTCCCCCAGCTGCAACCAGACAGTGTCTCTCTTCAGCCTCTTCCCGACAGTGTCTCCGCTAGCCTCATCCAGACAGTGTCTCGCCCAGCCTGTTTCTCCCAGCATGTCTCCCCCAGCATGTCTCCCCAAGCCTGTCTCCCCCAAGCCGAATCCCAACTGTATCTCCCTCAACCTGTCTCCACCAGCCTGTCTCTCCTAGACTGTCTCCCCCAGTCTGTCTTCCCCAGCCTCAGCTCCAGTGTCTCCCCAAGACTCAGCCTGACAGTGTCTCCCCAAGACTCAGCCTGACAGTGTCTCCCCAAGACTCAGCCTGACAGTGTCTCCCCAAGACTCAGCCTGACAGTGTCTCCCCAAGACTCAGCCTGACAGTGTCTCCCCAAGACTCAGCCTGACAGTGTCTCCCCAAGACTCAGCCTGACAGTGTCTTCCCCAGCCTCAGCCTGACAGTGTCTCCCCAAGACTCAGCCTGACAGTGTCTCCCCAAGACTCAGCCTGACAGTGTCTTCCCCAGCCTCAGCTCCAGTGTCTCCCCCGGCTTCAGCCCGACAGTGTCTCCCCCATCCTCTGCCCGACAGTGTCTCCAGAGCCTCAGCCCGACAGTGACTCGCCCAGCCTGTCTCCCCCAGCCTGCCTCCTCCAGAATGTCTCCCCAGCCTGCCTCCCCCAGCCTCAGCCCGACAATGTCTCCCAAGCATCAGCCCGAAAGTGTCTCCCCAGTCGTAGCCGCACAGTGTCTCTCAAAGCCTCAGCTCGACAGTATATCCGCAGGTTCAGCCTGAAAGTGTCTCCTCCAGCCTCAGCCTGACAGGGTCTCCCTCAGCCTAAGCGCGACAGCCGCAATCCTCTTCCAGGACTCACATGACGTTATCGCCGATGTCTCATATCTAACAGTAACAGCTCAGTCGTTCAGAGGAAAAACCAAAAGACCATGTGATAAATTACCCAACCTATCAGTCCATGTGACAAATCCACCCAACGTCCAATTCATGTGACAGCTTCACCAACCGACCAATACATGTGACAAATCCAAGAACACAGCAATATATGTGACCACCCCCCCCCTCCCACCGAACCAATACATGTGACAAATTCACCCACCGACCAGTCCATGTGGTAAATCCACCAACCGACCAATCCATGTGGTAAATCCACCAACCGACCAATCCATGTGGTAAATCCACCAACCAACCAATCTATGTGACAAATCCACGAACACACCAATATATGTGGCAAATTCACCCACCAACCAATACATGTGACAAATTCACCAACCGACCAATCCATGTGGTAAATCCACCAACCAACCAATCTATGGGACAAATCCACGAACACACCAATCTATGTGACAAATTCACCCACCGACCAATACATGTGACAAATTCACCAACCGACCAATCCATGTGGTAGATCAACCAATCGCCAATCCATATCACAGATTTAGCAACCCACCAGTCCATGTGACAAATCTACTCAGAGACCAACCCATGAGACAAATTCACCAACGCACCAGTCCATGTGACAAATCTACCAACAAACCAATCCATGTGACAGATTCATCAACCCACCTGCCATTGTTTAATATCCACCAACCGATCAATCAATGTGACATATTCATCAATCCAGCAGTCCATGTGACAAATGCACCAACTCACCAAATCATGTGACACATTTACCAACCCACCAATCCATGTGACAAATTCTACAGCCGACCAATCCATGTGACAAATCCACCAATCCATGTGGTAAACTACAGCAGTGAGGTGTTAGTCTCATCTCATCTTGTTCCTCTTATACCTTGCGGTGTCGAGGTGAAGCATAAACTGCGGGAGAGAGCCCGTTTATGGGCTTCATATATCGAGATTCCCATGGACTTTGTTATTCCCTCTCTCCATCGTTTACATGAGTAGTGATTACGTCAATTAGACCCTACAAATGAGGATTAGGAATAAGGGAAATCTTGCTGATTCGTGAAGATTAGCTGGTACTGGCGGGTAACGTGAGAAAATGAGTCGTGGCGGATAGAAATATGGGTCATGGGGAAAAAGGGGGCGGGTAAAGTCGTTGCGAATATATTTTGATGGTGGAAACGTGTGGTTGTAAAAGTCGGAGAGAAAGATGTGTAACGGGGCGGGTTATATTATTTGTGTGAAGAAAGAGGGAAACGCGGGGCTGTGTGGGGTAATCTGTGGGGATAGAAACGAATGTGGCGTGGTGGGTATATGGAAATCATCGTGTGTATGGAGGATTGAACCCCGGTTCGGTACCTTTTAAATCTGTGAGGGTTTAATGGAAAATATATGTGCTGCTCATAAATGTGTGATGATAAGACAGTGGTTGGTAGAACAACTATTGGTGATGATAAGAGGGTGGGTGTAGAGAGTGTAGGATTCGAACCAGTGTTAGACTATTGGTGAGGGTCAAAGTGTGGTTGGGTGTAGAGAGTATCGGGCTCGAACTGGTGGTAGACCACTGGTTATGATCAAGAGGTGGTCGCGTTTTGAGAGTATGGGAGTCGAACCAGTGTAAGACCAACATCTATTGGTGATGATCAAAGGGTGGTCACACAGTGGTCAAGCAGTGGTCAAGGAGTGGTCAAGTGAGGAAATAATAGGGAAAAGTGGTTGTAATGATATGGTGATGATCAAAGGGTGGTAATGCAGTGGTCAAGCAGTGGTCAACCAGTGGTCAAGTGGTCAAATGAGGAAATTTTATAGAAAAGTAAATGTAATAATATGGTGCTGATATACGGGTGGTAATGCAGTGGTCAATCAGTGGTCAAGCAGTGGTCAAGTGGCCAAGTTATGAAATTTTTGAGAAAAGTAGTTGCAATGATATCGTGATGATCAAACGCTGTTAAATTAGTGGTCAAGTAGTGGTCAAGTGAGGAAATTTTAGCGGAAAAGTAGGTGTAATGACAGGGTGATGATCAAGAGATGGTAAATTAGTGGTCAAGTAGTGGTCAAGCGGGGAAATTTTAGCCGAAAAGTAGGTGTAATGACAGGGTGATGATCAAGATATGGTAAATTAGTGGTCAAGTAGTGTTCAAGCAGTGGTCAAGTAGTGGTCAAGTGATCGAGTGACCACTTAAATTGTAGAGGACAATGTGCGTAAGATTATGGTAGTGGTTAAAGTGATCGATGACGTGGTCAAGCAGTGGTCAAGCAGTGGTCAAGTGAGGACATTTTAGTGGAAAAGTAGGTGTAATGACATGGTGATGATCAAGAGATGGTAAATTAGTGGTCAAGTAGTGGTCAAGCAGTGATCAAGTAGTGGTCAAGTGGTCGAGTGACCACTTAAATTGTAGAGGACAATGTGCGTAAGATTATGGTAGCGGTTAAAGTGATCGATGACGTGGTCAAGCAGTGGTCAAGCCGTAGTCAAGTGGTCAAATGACCACTTAAATTGTAGGGGAACGTACGTGTAGTGCAATGGTGGTGGGTAAAGTGAGGAGGAATCAGTAGTAGTGCTAATAGTACTACCAATATTAGTTGTAGCGACAGCAATGGTAGTTGGTGCCTTGTTAGAGATCCAAGTCTCTTTTTTTAGGTGTGTAAAAATCACACAAACACAAAGAGGGTCACACATACATACAGACAAGGACACACACAAACAAAAATACAACCACACACACCCATCTTCTACCATTACTACTGTCAACACAACATCAACTATACACAAGTACACACGTACACACTCACCCATAAACAACGACACAAGTACACACACACAAACACAAAGACAACCATACACACCCATCTCATACCATTACTACTGTCACCACAACATTGGCTATACGTAAGTACACACACCCACCTCCTATCATTACTACTCTCACCACAGCTATACACAAGTACAACCAGACATCAACTACACCCATACACACTTGATACACTTGTACATACAGACCTACAAGCGTACAGACACAAAGACAACCATACACACCCATCTCCTATCATTACTACTGTCAACATTAGCTATACACAAGTGCAGACACCCATATCCTCTTCCTGGCCCCATAAGACTAATCTACACAAACCACATACTCCTTTTTGTTAACGAACGCGGATGTCCGAGAAAACCCCTACGTCATCAGCGCCATATGCAAAAGTCATTAAGTGGCAGCGTGAGTCATTGGTCACGTGAAAGCGGGCGGTGGCGTGAGAAAAAGCCTGTCTACAAAACTCCCACGTCAGCTATGTAGGGTCATGTGCAGAACCAGTGTATAAAATAGACGGCTTCTCCTCACTCGCTCTACACCAGTTCACGTGCTGACTTGGCTAGGTACAGAGGTATTTGTGAAGCAGGCTGGTGTGATCATTGTTCGTGTAGTGAGCAGATATTGTTCACGTGCTGACTTGGCTACCCTCCGCTACAGAGGTATTTGTGAAACACGCTGGTGTAAGTCGCTTAGCCTTATTCGTGTCGTCGGCAGCTGATTGTTGATAAAACAGTGAAACATATATTGTTGTGTATACATCAGAACTTTTTGAAAAAAAAGAATAAAAAAGAAAAGAAAAAAGGGGGGGGGAGTGGTTTGTAAAAACCGAAAGTGTGGACCACAATTATGTGACTTACTGATATACCAGTTTATCAATATGGCCACCAGATCTACTTTCATGTGTTCAGTGTGCGACAAAGCCTATTGTTATAACTATAACCTTAATCGCCACATTCGGACCATTCACAGTACCAAAGATCAACCACACTTATGTCATATCTGTGGACACCTTTTCAACAGAAAAGACAATCTACAAACTCACATACGAGCGCATCGTCACCCGCCTAGGGATACATCTACAACACAAGCAATTACTACAACGGCGACGATACTATCATCATCATTATCACCACATCAGACGAACACACCACACGTATGTGTTCAGAATCGTCATAGTGTAATATCTATTCAAGTACCAGACCGCTACCGATGTTCTTTGTGCGACAAAAACTTCAGTTATAAGTGTAACCTTACCCGACACATTCGGGTCATCCACGCTGCAAAAGACCAAGAATATCCCTGTCGTTTATGTGATAAGTTGTATAATACGAAGGATAACCTACAACGCCACAAACGAACACATCATCACCCGCCTATGGATACACCAGAAACAATTACTACAACAACAGAGACGACACCACCAAATCCCACGACACCGCCAACCGAAACCATCATAACTAACAGTCAGAAACACCCAGACGAGAATATTCTCAAAACAGTGTAGTGATAGCATTACCGCCCCACACATATTTTGGTAATAAAATATTGAAACCAAGTTTGTTTTGATGATTTTCTTTAGTGGTTTGTTTTCATGACGTTGTCTTTTTTCTTGTCGGAGAGGGATGAACAGAGACACATACAGACATGTACAGAGACATTTGATACAGACATGTACAAAGTCGGGGGAAAGTTATGCCAAATACAGAAATATCTCCACCAAACTTAGAAAAGTATGAAACTTTATTAACCAAGTACGGAAAATGTTGACGAAAATATTAAATGTCTCGTCCAAACATATAAAACAACGAGGAAAATTTGTTAGCCGAATGGAAGAAAATATTACCCAACCAAAGAAATACCACTATCCAAACTTACAAATATCTAGTGGAAACTTAGGAAAAGTAGGAAAAATTGCTAACAAAATGAGAAAAATACCGACAAAGTAAAGAAATATATCAACCAGTCTTATCCATATTTCATTCAAAGTAATAAAAACTAGGAAAACATGTCAACCACATCAACCAAAATGTTGATATAGCTAAGAAATATCTCGACCAAATTTATACAAAGTAGGAACATTTGTTAAGTAAAATAAGAAATATGTCACCCAAACTAGGAAAAAGGTTGGCTAAATTAAGAAAAAGTACAGACAAAGTAAGAAATATGTACGGTAAGGTAAGTGAAATGTTTATAAATTGAGATAAATGACGGTCAAACTAAGAAATATGTATGGCAAAGTATGAAAAAAAGTTAACCAAAACGGAAAAAATATTGACCAAGTAAAGAAATATATCTCGGTTAAACTAATAAAAAAATAGGAAAACACGTCAACCAAACTAATGAAATGTTGGCCAAATACAGAAATATTTCGATCAAATTGACAAGAAGTAGGAAAATTTGTTAGCCAAATGGGAAAACTATTGGTCAAGTAAAGAAATATTTCAACCAAACTTATAAATAATTCGTCCTAACTTATAAAAAAAACTACGAACATTTGTTAGCCAAAGGGGTCATCAGCATATCAGCGTCTCTCATAGATCAATGACACATTTGGTTAAAAACACTTCAGATCTTTACCACCAACGTTTAAGACACCCAACATCATAAACATTTTTTTGTCATTCTATCAACATAACGTAATAGTTATATTCATAAGGTACACTGTTACGATTTACTTTGATACGACAAGGAAACAACGAAGTCACATAACATATTATCACTGATATAATAAGTACACTCTTAATGAACCAAATACAGATATCACTACCACCAGCTCCAATTCCCCACATCACACTATCTTCATCAAAGGGTGTCCTCCCTAAGAACAGTAAAAGTATCCCTATTAAAGGGGTTTTCATCAACACGATATTATTTCCAAGGGTCATCTTTTTTCTTAATATAACCCCGTATTACAACACCACCAAACAGTCACTTAGAGACCTTTTATGTATTTTCAATAGGTATGACAAAAGTGTCTTGAACTTGTATCTGAAAGGACATTCACACTAAATAATTACCAACACCACCACTTTCCCCTTTTTACGCTACCCAAAACTTCGACTTACTATTCCAACGTACCAGGCTAAAGAATCCCTTCTACAGACTGATCACTCATCTCTCTACACACTTGCTTTCTTTCTACCATAAAAATATCTCTGTCTTCACAACTTTTCCATGTCACATCAACAAGAACTTCAAACCTCCAGTGTACACGTGCTCCATTGAAACACACATGACAGTTAACAACATTTATGGTAAGGTCGTCTATGGTCCCACCTGGTATAGTTTCTGTATCATCTAGGTATTCATCATCACGGAACCACTTCCCATGGCTGCCGTCTTCAACTTTCCATACCACAATGTCTGATACACTAACCATTCATTGTTCTATCTTTCAACGATACAACGGTTTTTCTCGAAATCTGCCTAAAATAACATTTCTTAAGGTGTCCACTCCTAGCTCACTTTAGTATTTCACATCCACAATAACCGCAAGTCTGCAACCAATCAACACTGTCTGTTATAAAGTCGGCCTTTCTTAAAACCACGCCTGCCTTAGTGAACTCGTGAACATCAGTTACCACATCTTCTAACTGACTTTCAATGTTTCCTAACAAATAACACTAACATTCTTTTTGATTACAGAACACCCTAATTTCTGCTGAGTAGACAGATTTTCCAACTTAATGGAGGTAAAGCATCTGTCCCCCTTAACTTAAAAGTTAAATGTTACTTAACATTTAAAACTAAATCGCAATTTTATTGCGCCAGATATAAGGTCGATATAGTCCTATACCTAATCTATGCCTATACTTAGTCTATATCTGTATATTAAGTGAAGCGATCGATACAATTGCGATTTATTAGTTTTAAATGTTAATTAACATTTAACTTTTTTCGGTCTCTAACACTGGTTTGTATCTATGTCTCTTACAGAAAGAGTTTGTTGTGTCTGGTGTATAGTTAGGTTTATGGTTAGTAAGAAAGAGTTTGATGTATATAATGGTTTATTTTCCTTAGGCTCTTCTTAGGCGAACATCTTTAGTTACCCTGGTAGTCCAAGGAATTCAAATAATTCGTCTCAGGAACCCCTCTCTCTGTAGTTTTTTTCAAGTTCTTCGTAGGGGTGATGGTCTATGGCCATATTCTTTGTCTAGAATAGCACCTAGTAGATGCTTTACCTCCATTAAGTTGGAAAATCTGTCTAATCAGCAGAAATTAGGGTGTTCTGTAATCAAAGAGAATGTTAGTGTTATTTGTTAGGAAACATTGAAAGTCGGTTAGAAGATGTGGTAACTGATGTTCACGAGTTCACTAAGGCAGGCGTGGTTTTAAGAAAGGCCGACTTTATAACAGAATGTGTTGATTGGTTGCAGACTTGCGGTTATTATGGATGTGAAATACTAAAGTGAGCTAGGAGTGGACACCTTAAGAAATGTTAGTTTAGGCAGACTTCGAGAAAAACCGTTGTATTGTTGAAAGATAGAACAATGAATAGTTAGTGTATCAGACATTGTGGTATGGAAAGTTGAAGACGGCAGCCATGGGAAGTGGTTCCGTGATGATGAATACCTAGATGATACAGAAACTATACCAGGTGGGACCATAGACGACCTTACCATAAATGTTGTTAACTGTCATGTGTGTTTCAATGGAGCACGTGTACACTGGAGGTTTGAAGTTCTTGTTGATGTGACATGGAAAAGTTGTGAAGACAGAGATATTTTTATGGTAGAAAGAAAGCAAGTGTGTAGAGAGATGAGTTATCAGTCTGTAGAAGGGCTTCTTTAGCCTGGTACGTTGGAATAGTAAGTCGAAGTTTTGGGTAGCGTAAAAAGGGGAAAGTGGTGGTGTTGGTAATTATTTATTGTGAATGTCCTTTCAGATACAAGTTCAAGACACTTTTGCCATACCTATTGAAAATACATAACAGGTTTCTAAGTGACTGTTTGGTGGTGTTGTAATACGGGGTTATATTAAGAAAAAAGATGACCCTTGGAAATAATATCGTGTTGATGAAAACGCCTTTAATAGGGATACTTTTACTGTTTGTATGGAGGACACCCTTTGATGAAGATAGTGTGATGTGGGGAATTGGAGCTGGTGGTAGTGATATCTGTATTTGGTTCATTAAGAGTGTACTTATTATATCAGTGATAATATGTTATGTGACTTCGTTGTTTCCTTGTCGTATCAAAGTAAATCGTAACAGTGTACCTTATGAATATAACTATTAAGTTATGTTGATAGAATGACAAAAAAATGTTTATGATGTTGGGTGTCTTAAACGTTGGTGGTAAAGATCTGAAGTGTTTTTAACCATATGTGTCATTGATCTATGAGAGACGCTGATATGCTGATGACCCCTTTGGCTAACAAATGTTCGTAGTTTTTTTTATAAGTTAGGACGAATTATTTATAAGTTTGGTTGAAATATTTCTTTACTTGACCAATAGTTTTCCCATTTGGCTAACAAATTTTCCTACTTCTTGTCAATTTGATCGAAATATTTCTGTATTTGGCCAACATTTCATTAGTTTGGTTGACGTGGTTTCCTATTTTTTTATTAGTTTGACCGAGATATATTTCTTTAATTGGTCAATATTTTTCCGTTTTGGTTAACTTTTTTTCATACTTTGCCATACATATTTCTTAGTTTGACCGTCATTTATCTCAATTTTATAAACATTTTACTTACCTTACCGTACATATTTCTTACTTTGTCTGTACTTTTTCTTAATTTAGCCAACCTTTTTCCAAGTTTGGGTGACATATTTCTTATTTTACCCAACAAATGTTCCTACTTTGTATAAATTTGGTCGAGATATTTCTTAGTTATATCAACATTTTGGTTGATGTGGGTGACATGTTTCCTAGTTTTTATTAGGTTGAATGAAATGTGAATAAGACTGGTTGATATATTTCTTTACTTTGTCGGTCTTTTTCTCATTTTGTTAGCAATATTTTGTTATTTTCCTAAGTTTCCACTAGATATTTGTAAGTTTGGATGCGGTATTTCTTTGGTTGGGTAATATTTTCTTCCATTCGGCTAACAAATTTTCCTCGTTGTTTTATATGTTTGGACGAGACATTTCATATTTTCGTCAACATTTTCCGTACTTGGTTAATAAAGTTTCATACTTTTCATAAGTTTGGTGGAGATATTTCTGTATTTGGCATAACTTTTCCCCGACTTTGTACATGTCTGTATCAAATGTCTCTGTACATGTCTGTATGTGTCTCTGTTCATCCCTGTCCGACAAGAAAAAAGACAACGTCATGAAAACAAACCACTAAAGAAAATCATCAAAACAAACTTGGTTTCAATATTTTATTACCAAAATATGTGTGGGGCGGTAATGCTATCACTACACTGTTTTGAGAATATTCTCGTCTGGGTGTGTCTGACTGTTAGTTATGATGGTTTCGGTTGGCGGTGTCGTGGGGTTTGGTGGTGTCGTCTCTGTTGTTGTAGTAATTGCTTCTGGTGTATCCATAGGCGGGTGATGATGTGTTCGTTTGTGGCGTTGTAGGTTATCCTTCGTATTATACAACTTATCACATAAACGACAGGGATATTCTTGGTTTGTTTTTTTTGCAGCGTGGATGACCCGAATGTGTCGGGTAAGGTTACACTTATAACTGAAGTTTTTGTCGCACAAAGAATATCGGTAGCGGTCTGGTACTTGAATAGATATTACACTATGACGATTCTGAACACATACGTGTGGTGTGTTCGTCTGATGTCGTGATAATGATGATGATAGTATCGTCGCCGTTGTAGTAATTGCTTGTGTTGTAGATGTATCCCTAGGCGGGTGACGATGCGCTCGTATGTGAGTTTGTAGATTGTCTTTTCTGTTGAAAAGGTGTCCACAGATATGACATAAGTGTGGTTGATCTTTGGTACTGTGAATGGTCCGAATGTGGCGATTAAGGTTATAGTTATAACAATAGGCTTTGTCCCACACTGAACACATGAAAGTAGATCTGGTGGCCATATTGATAAACTGGTATATGAGTAAATCACATAAGTGTGGTCCACACTTTCAATTTTTACAAACCACTCCCCTCCCCTTTTTTTTTTCTTTTCTTTTTTATTCTTTTTTTTTTTCAAAAAGTTCTGATGTATACACAACAATATATGTTTCACTGTTTTATCAACAATCAGCTGCCGACGACACGAATAAGGCTAAGCGACTTACACCAGCGTGTTTCACAAATACCTCTGTAGCGGAGGGTAGCCAAGTCAGCACGTGAACAATATCTGCTCACTACACGAACAATGATCACACCAGCCTGCTTCACAAATACCTCTGTACCTAGCCAAGTCAGCACGTGAACTGGTGTAGAGCGAGTGAGGAGAAGCCGTCTATTTTATACACTGGTTCTGCACATGACCCTACATAGCTGACGTGGGAGTTTTGTAGACAGGCTTTTTCTCACGCCACCGCCCGCTTTCACGTGACCAATGACTCACGCTACCACTTAATGACTTTTGCATATGGTGCTGATGACGTAGGGGTTTTCTCGGACATCCGCGTTCATTAACAAAAAGTAGTATGTGGTTTGTGTAGATTAGTCTTATGGGACCAGGAAGAGGATATGGGTGTCTGCACTTGTGTATAGCTAATGTTGACAGTAGTAATGATAGGAGATGGGTGTGTATGTTTGTCTTTGTGTCTGTACGGTTGTAGGTCTGTATGTACAAGTGTATCAAGTGTGTATGGGTGTCGTTGATGTCTGGTTGTACTTGTGTATAGCTGTGGTGAGAGTAGTAATGATAGGAGATGGGTGTGTGTACTTACGTATAGCTAATGTTGTGGTGACATTAGTAATGGTATGAGATGGGTGTATATGGTTGTCTTTGTGTTTATGTGTGTGTGTACTTGTGTCGTTGTTTATGGGCGAGTGTGTACGTGTGTACTTGTGTATCGTTGATGTTGTGGTGACAGTAGTAATGGTAGGAGATGGGTGTGTGTGGTTGTATTTGTGTTTGTGTGTGTACTTGTCTGTATGTATGTGTGACCTTGTGTTTGTGTGATTTTTACACACCTAAAAAAAGAGACTTGGATCTCTAACAAGGCACCAACTACCATTGCTGTCGCTACAACTAATATTGGTAGTACTATTATCAATACTACTGATTCCTCCTCACTTTACCCACCACCATTGCACTACACGTACGTTCCCCTATAATTTAAGTGGTCACTTGACCACTTGACCACTGCTTGACCACTGCTTGACCACGTCATCGATCATTTTAACCACTACCATAATCTTACTCACATTGTCCTCTACAATTTAAGTGGTCACTCGACCACTTGACCACTTCTTGACCACTGCTTGACCACTACTTGACCACTAATTTACCATCTCTTGATCATCGCCATGTCATTACACCTACTTTTCCACTGAAATGTCCTCACTTGACCACTGCTTGACCACGTCATCGATCACTTTAACCACTACCATAATCTTACGCACATTGTCCTCTACAATTTAAGTGGTCACTCGACCACTTGACCATTACTTGACCAGTGCTTGACCACTACTTGACCACTAATTTACCATTTCTTGATCATCAACCTGTCATTACACCTACTTTTCCGATAAAATTTCTTCACTTGACCACTACTTGACCACTGCTTGACCACTACTTGACCACTAATTTACCAGCATTTGATCATCACGATATCATTGCAACTACTTTTCTCAAAAAATGTATAACTTGACCACTTGACCACTGCTTGACCACTGCTTGACCACTGCATTACCACCCGTATATCAGCACCATATCATTACAGCTAATTTTCTCTAAAATTTCCTCATTTGACCACTTGACCACTGGTTGACCACTGCTTGAGCACTGCATTACCACCCTTTGATCATCACCATATCATTACAACCACTTTTCCCTAACATTTCCTCACTTGACCACTGCTTGACCACTGTGTGACCACCCTTTGATCATCACCAATAGATGTTGGTCTTAAACTGGTTCGACTCCCATACTCACAAAACGCGACCACCTCTTGTTCATAACCAGTGGTCCACCACCAGTTCGAGCCCGATACTCTCTACACCCAACCACACTTTGACCCTCACCAATAGTCTAACACTGGTTCGAATCCTACACTCTCTACACCCACCCTCTTATCATCACCAATAGTTGTTCTACCAACCACTGTCTTATCATCACACATTTATGAGCAGCACATATATTTTCCATTAAACCCTCACAGATTTAAAAGGTACCGAACCGGGGTTCAATCCTCCATACACACGATGATTTCTATATACCCACCACGCCACATTCGTTTCTATCCCCACAGATGACCCCACAAAGTCCCGCGTTTCCCTCTTTCTTCACACAAATAATATAACCCGCCCCGTTACACATCTTTCTCTCCGACTTTTACAACCACACGTTTCCACCATCAAAATATATTCGCAACGACTTTACCCGCCCCCTTTTTCCCCATGACCCATATTTCTATATGCCACGACTCATTTTCCCACGTTACCCGCCAGTACCAGCTAATCTTCACGAATCAGCAAGATTTCCCTTATTCCTAATCCTCATTTGTAGGGTCTAATTGACGTAATCACTACTTACATGGTCGACCTCTTCTGGTTTTATATGACCTGTTTCTTTACAGTAATACTAATATAGCAAACTACAACAAACGTAACAAGTCAAGATACTCATTTATATATCTGCAATTGTATTGCGTACATGACCCCCATATATTTATTGATCAAATGACAATCGTGGGCTGATGTGGAAAATATCCCACAATTCTGGTATCAACTTTAGGCTGGGTCGACCTCGGAGCCAAGGTAAACATCGGCCTGTATTAGAATCCGAACCCACGACACCAGGCCGACCGGCAAGCTGCAAGCACTGCTCTAACGCCCCTGCCACAACAACACCATGGACATGTCAATGTTTGTATGGCAGTATGTTTTGGTTAGAATCACCCACGTCTTGGGAAAAGGAAATCGCACGATGAGCATTAAAGTCTGGTATCTGACAAATTGTATTTGTCATAGTTGTGTGTATTGATACTAATGCTGGGGAATGGATAATTAAAGGGTGCGGACACTAGCGGCGGTGATGATGTGTTTGGAGAAGCATGTTGAGATCGTCGTGGACAGGGAAGGAAATAAAGTCTGAGATTGTGATGACGATGTCAGGTTGGCTCTGTTGATTGTGTTGTCGCGTGTCTGTCTTTGCTGCAGTCGTTGTATCACAGTCGATACCGTGGGGCAGGAGTTACAGGAGGAGTATAAGTGTTGGTAAACCGGGGGGTAAGTAGTTAATATGGACTCAGGTATTAGTAGTACAGGTCAGACAGTTGGCCTAGATTAGAAACCAGGGCACTACGAACAAAGACTGTGATGGATCATAAATAAATAAACATGTATAGTTTAGCCCTCATACAAGTGTAAGAAAAAGGGAGAGACTAAAGGGCGCACTAGACAACATAAAAAATTAGACGCTGTACTTACCCACCGCGATTCGAACATGTCACCTTCGAATGATAACAGCGCCTCTCGGCAGGAACAACTTCGACACAAGACCAACTAGACACCCCTGGAAAGGTGTCATCACTAGCCAGGTCTATCCTCCACCTGAACCCACAACTATGTCATCACTAGATAGATCATCCTCTACCTGAACCCACAACTGTGTCATCACTAGCTAGATCTATCCTCCACCTAAACCCACAACTGTGTCAGCACTAGCCTGGTCTATCCTCCACCTGACCTCACAACTATGTCATAAATAGCCAGATCTATCCTCCACCTGAACCCACAACAATGTCATCATTAGCTAGGTCTATCCTCCACCTGAACCCACAACTATGTAATCATTAGCCAGGTCTATCCTCCACCTGAACCCACAACTATGTCATCATTAGCCAGGTCTATCGCCCACCTGAACCCACAACTATGTCATCATTACCCAGGTCTATCCTCCACCTGGACCCACACCTATCTCATCATTAGCCAGATCTATCGCCCACCTGAACCCACAACTATGTCATCACAGGCAAGGTCTATCCCTCACCTGAACCCACAACTATGTCATCATTAGCCAGGTCTATCCTCCACCTGAACCCACAACTATGTCATCATTAGCCAGGTCTATCCTCCACCTGAACCCACAACTATGTCATCATTAGCCAGGTCTATCGCCCACCTGAACCCACAACTATGTCATCATTAGCCAGGTCTATCCTCCACCTGAACCCACAACTATGTCATCACTAGCCAGGTCTATCCTCCACCTGAACCCACAATTATGTCATCACTAGCCAGGTCTATTCCCCACCTGAACCCACACTATGTCATCACTAGCCAGGTCTATCCCCCACCTGAACCCACAACTATGTCATCACTAGCCAGGTCTATCCCCCACCTGAACCCACAACTGTGTCATCACTAGCCAGGTCTAACCCCCACCTGAACCCACAACTATGTCATCACTAACCAGGCCTATCCTCCACCTAAACCCACAGCTATGTCATCATTACCCAGGTCTATCCTCCACCTGGACCCACACCTATCTCATCATTAGCCAGGTCTATCGCCCACCTGAACCCACAACTATGTCATCACAGGCAAGGTCTATCCCTCACCTGAACCCACAACTATGTCATCATTAGCCAGGTCTATCCTCCACCTGAACCCACAACTATGTCATCATTAGCCAGGTCTATCCTCCACCTGAACCCACAACTATGTCATCATTGGCCAGGTCTATCGCCCACCTGAACCCACAACTATGTCATCATTAGCCAGGTCTATCCTCCACCTGAACCCACAACTATGTCATCACTAGCCAGGTCTATCCTCCACCTGAACCCACAATTATGTCATCACTAGCCAGGTCTATCCCCCACCTGAACCCACACTATGTCATCACTAGCCAGGTCTATCCCCCACCTGAACCCACAACTATGTCATCACTAGCCAGGTCTATCCCCCACCTGAACCCACAACTGTGTCATCACTAGCCAGGTCTATCCCCCACCTGAACCCACAGCTATGTCATCACTAGCCAAGTCTATCCCCCACCTGAACCCACAACTATGTCATAATTATCCAGGTCTATCCCCCACCTGAACACACAACTGTGGTCGACCAGCAGACAGTGGATACCAAGAAATGTCTTGGGGATCAATGAGGCCGGCATGATACTGACTACCTCAGGCAGCGAATGTTGGTTGGTTCAAACAACAGCCACCGAGTGCTGATTGGTTCACACAACAGCTACCGAGTGCTGATTGGTTCATACATCAGCCTCTGAGTCAGTTCCGATTGGTTCATACAATTGGCACCGAGTGTCGATTGGTTCATACATCAGTCACCGAGTGCCAGTTGGTTCATACATCAGCCACCGAGTGCTGATTGATTCATACAACAGCCACCGAGTGCTGATTGGTTCATACATCAGTAACCGAGTGCCAGTTTGTTCATACAACAGCCACCGAGTGCTGATTGGTTCATACATCAGCCACCGAGTGCTGATTGATTCATACAACAGCCACCGAGTGCTGATTGGTTCATACATCAGCCACCGAGTGCCAGTTTGTTCATACAACAGCCACCGAATGCCGATTGGTTCATACAACAGCCACCGAATGCCGATTGGTTCATACAACAGCCACCGAATGCCGATTGGTTCATACAAATTTGGCTCCAGCACCATAAGCCCACTGCGCTCAATGTGAATGAATTAAACCTTTTCTGACAGAATTTACAGTCTGTAAATAACACCTTTACTATCGGACTTTACAATCTGTAAATGAAACTTTGATTGACCGACATTACAATCTGTAAATGAAACCTTGACTGGCCGTCTTATAACCACTTTAACCAATGAGCACCTGCCAACGCTGTCTTACTAAGGGAAAGAACTCATGTTAGTCTGGCCATTCTCCAACAAACATGATTACCTGTCCTGGCTTTGATTTCCTTACACATCACTTTGCGATTAATGATTAGTGAAGATCGTCATCATTGCACTACGGACATCTCCTCCGATCTCCTCCTTAAAATCTCCGCCTACGTGTATCGACGATCGCGTCTGTACTGGTTAATTAACCAAAGGTCTTATGTCCTTAAGAGAAAAGGTTTATTTCTGGGTGATCACCGCTCCACTCCCATCTCCCTCAGTTTGGACAGGGAAGCAGATTCGCAAGTGTCCTTAGAGTCATCTGTTTGTCTAGCGTCTCTTATGACAGTGTTGATGTCTAGCTCATCCACTGCCCTTCCCGCATCGATCATCGCTTTGTCCATCAAATGAACTGTACGCTCACTTTCCTTCAACGCATGAGTGGATAGCTATAAACCTGGCACAGTTGTCCTCTCCATTCACTACAGTATACAGATGGGGTATAGACCTGGCACTGATTGTCTCTCTACTCACTACAGTATACAGATGGGGTATAGAGCTGGCACTGATTGTCTCTCTACTCACTACATTATACAGATGGGGTATAGAGCTGGCACATTTGTCATCTCCACTCACTGCAGTATACAGATGGGGTATAGACCTGGCACTGGTTGTCTCTCCACTCACTGCAGTATACAGATGGGGTATAGAGCTGGCACTGGTTGTCTCTCCACTCACTACAGTATACATATGGGGTATAGAGCTGGCACTGGTTGTCTCTCTACTCATTACAGTATACAGATGGGGTATAGAGCTATCACTGGTTGTCTCTCCACTCACTACAGTATACAGATGGGGTATAGACATGGAACAGTTGTCCTCTCCACACACTACAGTATACAGATGGGCTATACTGGGGCACCAATGGCCGTGACCACCGCCCCTGCAGCATGCAGATATAGATAGGCAGAGGTAGCTTAAAAAGTTAGTTGCATATCCTTTACAGGACGTCGCAGTCAAATCCATAATTCAATTCACGAAAAGATCGGCACCACAACGCCTGACTACATTCTGCTTTTAAAACAAAACAAGGACAACAAAACTGTCACCTTTAAGACAATAGCGAAAACAGCAACGGGAAGATGTGGGCGGAGTTATGGGAAAAGTGTAAGAAAGAACAGCAACATGGAAAAGCGGGCCGGGTTATGAGAAAGGGTAAACAAAGAAATATCACTGAAACAGTTTTATTGTCTAAACAAGGACATGAATGAGGCAGTAACGAACACATCTATTGCAGACTTCCAGAGTGCAGATATGGTCTGACAGGGGACGGACAACAACAAGCATTTGTTTAAGGGTAACACTTTGTTCACTCGTTTGTCTACAGCAAAGCGGACAGAGAGGTCACAGGACTGCCAGAACGACCATCTCAGATACCCGCAAGACCCTGGGAATGGAGGAAAAGGACGTAGTGACACTGGACGAGATCAGGGATGTGCTGAGGTGGGCATAAACAGTGGTTCACCAGATCCACATGGCATACATTGTAGAGACATTAGTGAGTGTTCCAAGACAGAGGTGGCAAGAAATTACAACAGTAGCATTACGAGCAGAGTAATCCATGAGGAGTGGATGCAATTACCTGATATCCCCTCAGAAGACCGACAAAGACCACACACAGATTCAGAGATACTAGGTTATCGAAATGTAGAAAACGGTAGGCAAGTTTGTGGAGATAATCGCCAGGAAAATATTCTGATGGCTTGAGAGGCTAGGTCTGTTTCCACCTACCCGTGAAGGATACCGATCAAACAAATAAACACGGAGAAATGCGGCAGTTTACGCCTACCATGTGAATGGGGGGAGGGGAAGGGAGGGGGTTTCTACTCTGGCATTGAGTGAGACATGTACTGCCGCAATTGATCTTGGAATTCATGTACCAGAGTGCCTCTAGATATCTTAATGATTCGTTTTCTGGAACTCAATATCAGTCCATACCTCATTAACTAGATCTCTGCAGACCTCTTACAGTGGAAGGGGTATTTAATGTGGCAGCTGGACCTCTAAATCAGCAACAACACATTCCGGCCTGCCACAAAGTTCACCCTTATCTCCAGATCTGTCCAACGCCCACACTGTGAGCATGAGAGACCAGCAGGTCACAGGACGTGGAAGTGCACTGATGTAAGTGGGTGACGTTTTAGTGTATGTCCATGGCTAAGACGTGGAACAAGTTGCTGGAGAACTTCAGACAGAACTCGACCACATAACCACGTGGTGTGGTTGGGGAGGGGTCTGGTGAATGTGACACACGTAGCTGTGGCATGGCTTTCGCTGAATCACCGTACTGTCAGTACCCCAACACCAGCTCTAAGTTCATGCTCGGAGGTTAAGGAAAATAAACATGCCAGGGAGTACCCGGGGTTTCTTTTTGATAGGAGTCTAGCTGTCATCTGAGCGCATACATCATGTGGTTATGACAGCTGTGTAGGGGAGATGATATTTTGACTTCTACCTCCGCTCCTTGTCGGTCTTTTCTATAATCAACTTTGGACTCATGGTAATAATTGATCAGACGTGTTCGAAATGCCTCATAGTGTAATGTATTGTTGAATGTAATAAAGATACATTTACCGTCGTCCATACATTTAACAGACAGTGATGGGGAGCTAAGACAGTTCTTTAGTTTGCTTTTCACTGCCCGCTCTTTGTTAAGTGTGTAGTTTCTTGTTACTGCAGATCGTAATCCACTTCGCCCCTTTTCTCCCGCTAACTCCAGCACAGGAATATCCTCCTCGACAGACATGATTACATAATATTATGTTTACACAAACACGGAAACATTGTAGCGCCACACACGGTTTAAATCCAAGCGATGTGATTGGCTAGTTCAAGCTATCATTGATGCACCGTTGTTCCGTGAATAATTTATCCATAGTGTCATTGAATACAATATTATTAGTATTTATATCTAACACTGCACATATAGCAACTTTTAAACAAGTTCAACAGTTGAATGGCATCATTATGATCACAATCATATAAAATCCATTGCGTACTAATGTAGATAAACAGGAAAATTAATCCAAAAAGAGGAGAACACACAAACGCGTCCTTCCCCCGCGAGGAGATTGTGGAGCATGTGGATTGTGGAGCAAAGGACTGACGAGGACAAGGGCAAAGACCTCTTTGAACGCTATCTAGAGCAGAGCAACCAGACAGACATGGGAGGCCGAAATCTTGCCAAGGATGTCACCTCAGACAGGTGCAAGGTCCAGAACACTTCGGATGAAGACACAGTGACAGTGAAAGAAATCAAGGCTGTGCTTTGACGATACAAAAAAAACAGCGCTCCAGGGCCTGATGGCATAAGATACGACGACATCAATAGGTGTACCGATAACGAGCTAGACAAACTAGCAGACATGTACAACAACAGTATAGGGAGTGCTAGCATCAAGGAGGAATGGTTACACAGCTATCTGATTCCATTGCCGAAGCCTGGTAAAGACTACACAACAATTCAGGGATATCGAGTTATAACCATGCAGAATACAATAGGCAAGCTGCTGGAGAAGTTAATTGCCAGGAAAATATCAAGCCAGCTAGAGAGGCAAGATGTTTTCCCACCTACCCTGGGTGGATACCGTCCAAAAAGAGAAACCTGGACAAATGCAGCCGTTTTTTCCCATGATGTCTATGAAGGTTTCCTCTCAGGCATTGAAACCTTTGCTGCAGCGATTGATCTCGAGGACGCGTACAACAGAGTACCATTGGATTTTTTAATGCTTCAGCTTCTTGAACTCAAGATAAGTCCATTCCTCCTTAGTTGGATCGCTGCACCCTCTTCCAACGGAAAGTAGATTTTAGATGTGGCACTTGGACTTCGGAACCAACAACAATATATCCTGACCTACCACAGGGATCACCATTATCTCCGGTACTGTTCAACGCCTACACAGTGAGAACACCAGTGAGCAGATCACTGGACCTGGTAGGACATAGTCATATGCCGATGATGTTTTAGTGTATCTTCAGTGTAAGAATAGACAGCAGGTTGCTGTGGAACTACAAACCGAACTCAATCGCATTAGTTCTTGGTAACTAAGGCCAAGAGGGGTTTTGCTGCGATGCGGGTGATGGCGGCAGCAACCTGTGAGCAGCGCCATCTATGTCTTCTGTACGAGGGGCTGGTCATGTCTGGTTTTGAGTATGCAATGGCAATCCTGACTCTCAGCCGTAAGCAGATAGAAAGGATGGAAAGGATACAGAATGAAGCTATGCGCATTATTCTTGGATGTACAACAGATACAGCATGCAGGGCGATGCGCTACCTTCTTGATTTTCCAACCATTGAAGAGAGAATACAAGTTTGCAGGGCACACGCCTACCTCAGAGTTAACGCAAACACACAACATCCACTGCATAGTGAAATTATGAAGGTGAAGGGCAGCAGGTTAAAAATAGGACGGTCGTGGATGGGTCAAGCCGAAGACATTCTCCAACAGGTGTGTTCACTTGAGGACTTAGAACCTGGCGAGAAGTGGGTACAAGTGCCAATGGATTTCTGCACATCCTTTTCAGTTTGCATCCAACTAGATAGAATATGCAGACAAGAAAATCCGGCTGCTGTGGAGGCTGAAGTACAAGCGTTGATTTTCGAGAATTCGCTAGACGGTGATGCTGTCATCTACATAGATGGGTCGGTCGTCCGACATGTGAGAAGCCCATGGGCCTTTACGGTTCGGGCCGGAGGGAGAATTGTGAAGGGGGACTCTGGTGCTTTCACTGAAACCACAAGTAGCCTGACTATGGAGTCATGGCAGTAGGTAAAGCAATAACATGGCTCCAGACACAGACATTCACTAGGGCATGTTTCCTTAGCGACTCAATGAACATGATCAAGAAGATAGAGGTGGGGGTTGATCTGAAGAGAATGGTTGCTGTCTCTGGAGCGGTCTCGGCTGGCATGCGGGAGTACAAGTAAATAAGCGGGCTGGCAAGCTCGCAGGTGAGGCTACGGTGGAGGGCGGACGCGCCATGGACAAGGCTGACATTCTGAATGCTCTACGAGAAGTAAGACCTTTGCGTGAACCAAGTGATGACTGTGAATCTACAACCATGGCCAGACTGCGAGAACAGCAAATTAAAAGAGGGGTGGCCAAACAAGAACACTACGCAGGAAGCCAAAGAAGATTGATAAACGAACACAGAACTGGTGTCTTTAGCCGCTACACGCTGCGGGATTTGCTGAGGAGGGGATCCGAGCACTTATGGATTGAATGGTTCGATGTACAATGAGGATGATCTGTCGACTAACTAACTAACTAACAATTATAATTTACGTTATTTACAATATCTGGACATTGCAGTAACTGAGATGTCCAAACACGGACTTTCCTTGAATATCAACCAAGCACTAAACAATGGTTACATCAAAGAAAAGATAATACCTAATTGTAAAGTAAACATTGAAGAGAAAAACGTTTAACTAAGTGGAGACGCACAACAGAGATTAAGAACAGAATAGGTCAATCAGAATCGTCATTCCAAAAAATGAAAAGTATCTTAAGCAGTAAGTCACTACCATTGAATTTCACAAGAAGAGTGCTGAAATGTTACACAGAGCGCGTTTTACGTAGATTTGTTTGTTATGTCATGTATTTCTAGAAATATATAGATACGTTTGTATTGTCAGGTATTTTTAGAAAAACTTAGATCTGTTTATGTCAGTTATTTCTAGAAATACATCGATTTGTTTGTTATGTAAGGTATTCCTAGAAATACATCGATCTATTTGTTATTTCAGGTATTTCTAGACAAACATAGATTTGTTTGTTATTTCAGGTGTTTCTAGAAGTACATCGATTTGTTTGTTATGTCAGGTATTTCTATAAATACATATATTTGTTTGTTATGACAGGCATTTCTAGAAATACATAGATTTGTTTGATGTTCATGTATTTCAAGAAATACATAGATTTGCTTGTTATGTCAGGTATTTCTAGAAACACATCGATTTTTTTAAAATTTCAGGTATTTCTAGAAATTCATCTATTTGTTTGTTATGTCAGGTATTTCTATAAATAAATCGATTTGTTTGTTATGTCAGGTATTTTTAGAAACACATCGATTTGTTTGCTATTTCAGATATTTCTAGAAATAAATCTATTTATTTATTATGTCGGGTATTTCTAGAAATACATCGATTCGTTTGTTATGTTAGGCATTTCTAGAAATACTTAGATTTGCTTGTTATTTGAGGTATTTCTAGAAATACATTGATTTGTTTGTAATTTCAGGTATTTCTAGAAAAACACCGATTCGTTTGTTATGTCAAATATTTCTAGAAATATATCGATGTGTTTTTGTTTCAGGTATTTCTAGAAATACGTAGACTTGTTTGTTCTCATCTCACCATGTTCCTCTTGTACTTTGCGGTGTCGAGGTGAAGTATAAACATCGTGAGAGTGCCCGATTATGGGCTTCATGTATCGATATTCCCTTGGACTCTGCTATTCCCTCCGTCCAACATTTACGTGGTCGGCCTCGTCCTCTGTTTCCATCTGGTCTGTACATCATTGCTTGTTGTGGTATGCTGTTGAATGGTATCCTGCTTGCATGGCCAAACCATTTGTCTTGCTGCTTTCTAATAAAAATCTTGTGCTGCTATAACCCTCACTTTAGTCCTGATTTCTTCATTTCGATCTTATCTCTTCTTGATACGTTGAGTATTATTCTCAGGAATCTCATTTCTGTTGTGATTTTTCTTTTCTCTTTTTCTGTCATTGTCCAGGTTTGGCATTGGTAGCATAGAGTTGGTAGGAAGATTGTGTTGTAAAGTGTGTTTTTTTAAATTTGTTATTGATACATGTTTGTTCTTTAGTATTGATACCATTTGTCCAATGAGTTGGTTTGCCTTATTGCATCTGTTTTTGATCTCGTCTTCTGATGGGCCACGTGATGATATTATACTTCCCTGGTACTTGAAGCTCTTTACTTGTTTCAAGGGATGTTCGTTTAGGTGAATTGTTGTTGTTTTTTCTTTAGTTATAGTCATTACCTCTGTTTTACTTGTGCTAATGTTCATGTTATGTTCCCTACACATTTCATTTAGACTATTCATGTGGTCTTGTAATTCAGCTTCTGATTTTGCTATTTGTGCTTGGTTGTCCTCAAACAGGAGTTCTCTAATGGTTAAATTTGCAGATGGTTATTCTTCTGTATTCTCGTCATGCAGTATTACTGTGGTCTCTCTTTGGCTGGTTTCTTTACATATGTTGTCTATATATTTTATGAACAAGAGAGGGGACAGGACACAACCTTGTCGTACTCCAGATCTTATGGTGAAGGGTTCTGAGTGTCCTCCAGTTGCTCTCACTATGCATTCACTGTTGTTGTATAAACTTCTACATAGGTTTGTTAGATGTGTACTCACTCCATATTGTTTAAGGATTTCCCACAGCTTGTTTCAAGCTACTCTATCAAATGTCTTTTCTTGGTCTAGTAGGCTAAGTAGAGTGTTTCATTGAATTCGATTGATTTTTCTATTTTTTCTATAAGTTGGCTAAGAGCAAAAATGGCATCTGTGCATCCTTTGTTTTTCTGAAATCCAAGTTGTGTTTCGCTTAGCTGAGGTTCTATAGTAGTTTGTAATCTTTTCTCAAGAAATTTGCAAAATATATTCCCAGTGTGACTCAACAGTGATATGCCTATGTATTGTGTGCAATCACTTTTGCTGCCTTTGTTTTTCCAAATTGGGATAATTATGGCGTTTCTCCTGTCTCGTGGCGTCTGTTGTTCTACCCACACATGGTTGAATAGTCTATGTAGCCATGCTGTTCCTACTTCTTTTGCTGCTTTAAATAGTTCATTTGGTATTTCATCTTGTCCCGGTGATTTGTTCAATGGGGCTAATCTGATGGCTTTTATAATTTCTTCTTTTAGTATGTGTGGTTCTAGTTCTTCGGTGGCATCTGTGTAGGTTTCTTGAATTCCTGTGACATCTGATGTTATTTTGAGAAGTTTTTTGAAAAAAAAAACTGCTTCCATCTTAATAGGATTTGTTTTTGTTCACTTATTGGTTCTCCGTTTTAGCTGTTAATTATTTCAGTTGGGTCAAAGGGTTCTCCTCTGGTTCGCATTACACTTATCATATTGTAGAAGTTTCTAGTTGCCTCCTTGTAGTGTTTATTTAGGGTTTCTCCATACTCTTCCCAGTCTTTTTGTTTTTCCTTCTTTACTATTCTATTCACATGTCTTCTCGTTATTCTATATTTTATTTAATCACTTTCCTGTTTGCTCTTCAACCACTTTTTATATTTTTCATTTTTGTCTTTTACCGCTTTCTTTACCTCTGAGTTCCACCATCTTGTTATTTTATTTATCCGTGTATTGCCTTTTTTTCATGTTTCCACATGCTATTTATGAAGTATTTAAAATGCTTGATTTGAACATCTCCCATTCTTCTTCAACTGTTTTTCTTTCTATAGGTAATTTTACAAAGATTTCAGTTAGTTCTTGCTCATAATTTTCCCTTACTGCCTCGTCTTTAAGGTTTTATAAGTTTACTGATTCGCATGGCAGTACTTTCCTGCTCTTTGCTTTCTTCTTCTGATGGTTCTTATCGTGGCAACGACTGCTTTATGATCTGTGTTCATACTTAAATTGGGCACTGCCCTCGCATCTAATATATTTCTCTTTCTGTTATTTCTGGTTAATATAAAATCGATTTGACTTGTTTGTTATGTCATGTATTTCTTGAAATACATCGATTAGTTTGTCATGTCAAGTATTTATTGAAATACATCGAAATGGTTTTATTTAATGCATTTCTAGAAATACATTGATTTGTGTATTATGTCAGGTATTTCTAGAAATACATACATGAGTTTGTTATGTCAGGTATTTCTAGAATTACACAGCTTTATTTTATGTAACAGTTATTTCTATAACATATTATTACATTATATACATATGTGTTTGTTAAACTAGGTATGTGAAATAAATTTATCAACAGAAACACATTAACACAGCACGTATTTGAAACACAACACGTGACACATGACACACGACACTTGACACATGCCACATGACACATGAAACATGACACACGACACGTGACACATGACACATGTCACATGAAATTCACTCCTTTCCGAGACTGCGGCGACCTGAACGCCAATACTTGAGACTTTTGAGATGGGCTTAGTTATGCCGCTGGACACAGACTCGTATCTACCAACCGGCTCTGTGTGGGTGCTATGATCAGTGTGGTGCCGACTGCTATTACCTGCTCAGACATGTCTTGATATATGCGGTAGACTGGGTCAACCTGGGAGCAGCGGACACACGAGCGGACTCGCTAGGAAGCTACGCTGATCATGTTATGAGCGCGGTCGGACGAGGACACTCGTCGTTAGCTATAAGAGTATATGACTGACCACTATTCCTGATTGGGTTCAGACCTGCAAGATGTGATGGCACTAACACTCCACAGACCCACATCATTTTCCTGCTCATGGACCTGTTCTTGTTTTGTTTTTAACCTGGGAGCCCAGGTCAAATTTAAAATCCACCCTGATATAGATTGGAACCTAGACCACCGGGCTGGCATGTGAGCATCTAGTCACTACGACAAACACGGCTCCCGAAATGTGAGCATCTAGCCACTATGACAAACACAGCTCCCGACATATGAGCATCTAGCTTCTACGACAAACAAGGCTCCCGGCGAGAATTTAGCCACTAGGACAAACACGGCTCCTGGCGAGCATTAAGCTACTAGGATAAACACAGCTCCCGGAATGTGAGCATGTAGCCACTAGGACAAACAAGGCTCTCGGAATGTGAGCATCTAGGCCAGTGGTTCTCAACCGATGGGGAATTCCCCCCAGGGGGGAATTTTATGGTTTCCAGGGGGGGGGGGGGGGGGGGAGATTATTTCAAGATCGCGTTAATACAAGAACCGATTACTGGATATTGTTTTACCCTTCATACTGTACGGTTCTGTACGTCTCACCCTTCTAAAATTAAATTTATAAAGTAAGCAGACCCACAAATATTGTTTTATGTGGACGTCTAGACTTGTTTTAGTATGTGCTATTAAATTTAGCTTCCATTATTACGTATACTGTGTAGGGGCGGGGGCGGGGTTTTTAGGTAAGAAATACGAAAGGGGGGAATGACATTCTGAAAATATGGTGAAGGGGGGCACGGACCAAATCTTTAGGTAGGAAATACGAAAAGGGGGGGGGGGGGTTGACGTTCTGAAAATATGGTGAAAGGAGGGGGGGGGGCACGGGCCAAAAAGGTTGAGAACAACTGATCTAAACACTAAGACAAACACGACTCCGGAATGTGAGCATCTAGCCACTACGACAAACACGACTCCCGGTATGTGATCATCTAGCCACTACGACAAACACGGCTCCGGGAATGTGAGCAGTTAGCCACTATGATAAACACGGATTCCGGTGAGCATTTAGACACTAGGACAAACACGGCTCCCGGAATGTGAGCATTTAGCCATTAGGACAAACACGGCTCCCGAAATGTGAGCATCTAGCCACTACGACAAACACGGCTCCCGGCGAGCATTTAACCACTACGACATATGCTCCCTGAATGTGAGCAGTTAGCCACTACGACAAACACGGCTCCCGGCGAGCATTTAGCCACTATGACAAACACGGCTCCCGGTATGTGAGCATCTAGCCACTACGACAAGCACGGATCTCAGCTCTTTTAGCAGTATGAAGAAAAGCCATCATAAAGAAAAATACAATAGGAGAAACCTACAGGTATAAAATACGCTTCACGTACAGAGTGTTTTTGTTTTTATGTTGCATATCCCATACATGACGTTGCAGTCAACACCAGCATTTTTTATTTTGATCAGGAGTAGCCAACTTTTTCAGCAGGAGGGCCAATTTTCAGAAATAATATTTCCTGCCGGGCCACACATCTAATTTGTTTTTTTTGTTTTTTTTTTTGTTATTAATTAAAGTAAACTAGCAAGCGTGCTACAGCTTCAACCACATCGTCGCTTCCCAGTAGGTAAGATTGTGGTCAAACACTTGCCTGGTTTAATGTAAAAAAAAACACACGAGAAATGGGTATATTTTTGTGTGTGAAGAAAATAAAACATAACTGAGAATCAAACATATTTATTAGACAATTTAAAAATATTTAAATGTGAGACATCTAACTTCGTTTTGCAGAACTACGAGTGCATCAAAATTGATCTGACTGATGTTGTCGCTACACTCAAACAGTTTTCCAAATGAACATCAGTAATCCGTGTTTTCACTTGTGATTTGATGTGCTGTTCACACGCATATGTGTTTCCATATAGCGAAACCATCGACAGAGCATGTTTGTAAAACACAGGATATTTATCCTTGTCCAAATGCGTTTTATAGAACTCTCCTAAACCAACTTGAAGAAATTTCTCCTTTAACTGTGTATCAGAACACATTTCACAATGTTCCATTTGTAATCTTCCTGGTGATAAATTCATGATGTTTTTAAAAATCCTGAAATCGGTTTTCAAATTCGAGGATATCAAAGAAGTGTATTTATCCGCCGCCTCCTGTGTGACTTCGGGTTGCAATGATAATGTAGGAAAATGAGTAAAGTTTTTTGTCCTCAGCTGTTGTTGTCAAAGACCAAGTTTCACTTGAAATGCAAAAATATGATCACACACCTTATCTATTAATTGATCGTTCCCATGTAGACGAGTATTAACGTCATATAGGTGGCTAGTTATACCGACCAGAAATGCAAAGTTGCAAACCCACTCTTTGTCTTCAAACTCTGGAATACTTTTTTACTTGCTTGCAAAGAATGATTGCATTTCTTGCTGCAAATCAAACACTATTTTCAACATTTTGGCACGGTCAGCCATCTTACTTCTGAATAAAATTTAACGTTATTATAATCTGAGTCCAAAGACAGTAGAAATTCTTAGAACTGACTATGATTCAACCCGTTCGAATTAATGAAGATCACTATTTTGACGATAACTTTCATTATATGGTCCATTTTGAGGGACTACGAACATAAATTCTCATGATGAATAATGTATTGAAAATTTAGCATAGAAGTGTAACCGACTTTGGAGGCCTTATTTTCAATCAATGTTACTAAACCGTCGTGTTTCCCAACCATTGCTGGAGCACCATCCGTTGTTAAGCCCGATAAGTTGTTAAGTTGTAACGAAAAGCGATTAAATGTCGATTTAACTGCCTCTAACAAATCTAGTGACTTAGTAGTGTCCTTAAGTGGATACAATGCCGCTAGTTCTTCTGTATTTTTAAAATGGACATCAACACCCCTGAAAAAAATTGCCAGTTGGCCAGTATCTGCCATATCTGTGCTTTCATCCAATGCAAGAGCATAAAATATAAACTCGGATGCTCGACTTTTCAAATTATCTTCAATATGTTTTCCAATGTCGTCCACACGACCAGTAATAGTCTGACGAGACAGACTTATATTTGAGAAATCCTTCTTCTTTTCTGGACACATAATTTCAACGACGCTCCAAACATTCCTTAACCATTTCACCATTTGAATATGGCTTCTAGTATTTTGCTAGTGTCATGGCTACTGCATTACTAGCTTTTACATAGCATGTTGACTCTAAACCCGCTCTAGTAAACATCTTTTGTTGTGCAGAATGTTTTGTATATAGTCATTTACTTGGTCTTGTCAAAATTGTCCTTTAGTCTCGTAGTGTCTCGTATGTAGTCAGATAAGGTGCAATAAGCCTTGACATCAGCTCAAGGCAGGATGTAGTCAGATAAGGTGCGATAAGCCCAGACATCAGGTCAAGGCAGGATGTGGTCAGATAAGGTGCGATAAACCCAGACATCAGCTCGAAGCAGGATATGGTCAGATACGGTGCAATAAGCCCATAAATGAGCTCATGGCAGGATGTGATCAGATAAGATGCGATAAGTCCTGACATATGTAGTCAGGTTAGGTGCGATAAGCCCAGAAATCAGTACAAGGCAGAATTTGGTCAGATAAGGTGCGATAAGCCAGACATTAGCACAATGCAGGATTTGGTCAGATAAGGTGTGACAAGCCCAGAAATCATTACAAAGCAAAATTTGGTCAGATAAGGTGCGATAAACCCAGACATCAGCTCGAAGCAGGATATGGTCAGATACGGTGCAATAAGCCCATAAATGAGCTCATGGCAGGATGTGATCAGATAAGATGCGATAAGTCCTGACATATGTAGTCAGGTTAGGTGCGATAAGCCCAGAAATCAGTGCAAGGCATAATGTGGTCAGATAAGGTGTGATAAGCCCAGACATCAGCACAAGGCAGAATTTGGTCTGATAATGCACGATAAGTTCAAAAATCAGCACAAGGCAGGATGTGGTCAGATAAGGTGTCATAAGCCCAGAAATGAGTTCAAGGCATGATGTGGTCGGATCAGGTGCGATAAACACAGACATCAGCTCAAGGCAGGATGTGGTCAGCTAATGTGCGATAAGCCCAGACATCAGCACAAGGCAGGATGTGGCCAGATAAGGTGCGATAATTCCAGAAATTAGTACAAGGCAGAATTTGGTCAGATAAGGTGCGATAAGCCCAGAAATCAGCTCAAGATAGGATGTGGTCAGATAAGGTGTGATAACCCCAGACATCAGCTCAAGGCAGGATGTGGTCAGGTAAGGTGCGACAAGCCCAACATCAGCTCAAGGTAGGATGTGATCAGATAAGGTGCGATAAGTCCAGACATCAGCTCAAGGCAGGATGTGGTTAGATATGGTGCTATAAGCCCAGACATCAGTCAGCACAAATCAGGATGTAATCAGTAATGTGTGATATACTTTCACCCTGACATGCTGGAGGGACTGACTTTCAGCCAGACATGCTGGAGACAAGTCCTGACTGGTAAGCTTGTCTTAAGTCAACACAGCCCGTGCTGTTTATGTCCTGGTCTCCTCGCTCCTGGTTTCTAATCTAGGCTAACTCCCCGATGTGTAATGTCAACACGCGAGCTTGTATTAACTCTTGTCTATTCCCACTCATAGTGATCCTTTAACTCCCGCCCTACGGTATAGACTGTGACACAATGGCCGCAACAAAGACACACAAACGATTATAGAAGCAACAGTGCCCCCTTGACATCATACAGTCGACACTGTCTGCCATTGTTTCTTCTCTGTCGGCTGATATGGCGTGAAGGTGTTATATCTCCAGAAGTGTCCAGTGTTAGACGTCCTTAGGCACAACGTTCTACACATTCGCGCAATATCAGCGACGATGTCCATCACATTTCAGCCAAAGTATCATCTCTTTCTTCACTTCATATGATACATAACTCTGGAGTATGCACCTAATGAGATGCAGCGAAATGTGCCAGACAATAAATCGTGCAATATTTTGTTGATGGCGTCTGTGATTAAATTATTTAAATGAAAACATTATTTTGAACATAACGACAACATGTGAATATTTATGGAATTTTATTCGTTATCAATCAATCAATCATGTGCCATGCCGGAAAGCGTGGGTGGTCATGCCTTGCCATTTCACTCGTTATAGCGTCTCATAAATAAATGACAAATTACTTGATTCTAGCAGTGATAGTTTCACAGATATAAATGACAGGAATTAATTTTAGCAGTGTTAGTTTCAAAGATATAAATGATAGGAATTGATTCTAGCAGTGATAGTTTCACAGATATAAGTTACAGGAACTGATTCTAATAGTGATAGTTTCACAGATATAAATAGAATAAATGGATTCAGCAACGAGTATGTAATCACCACTGCTGGTGACCTGGACTGACTTGATTGATTACATTATCGAAGAAATAGTCGTGGACATTCTTCGATGATCCGACCTCTCATCTCAACACAAGGGATTGGAGGTTGTTTAGGTCTGCAGGTGGCTCCATACTCGAGGACAAGGATCACGCATTGGCATGGGAAACACGCGGCTACGTACAGCAGCTCTTCTTTCAAACACAGCTCCGTTCTCCCGCTAGCTCCGAGGCATGACCTATAGCTCCTAAATGCCTCATCGCAATTTCTTTGTTGACACTGCACACGGCAGACATGACACAGCAGGGCCAGACTTAACGCGATCACGTAGTTAGTTCTCTTCATGGTCGATTGATTCTTGCAAATCTGTGGACAAAGTAACATTATAGTCAGATCCATCTAGTGCAGGGGTGATCAAACTTTTTGTGCGAAGGGCCACATTGACAAATGTAAAACTATTGGGGGGGGGGGCATATATATATATATATATATATATATATATAATGTCGATTTTGTTTACAGCAACCTATCACAATAAGTAATTATTAATTATAAGTTATTAGGCAGTATAAATAAATAATTATTGAAATTTTATTTTACTTATACACTTAAACATTATATTTGACAATATGGACAAAAACGTTTACTAATTTGTTAAAAAGATTTTACAACTTGTTATTATAACAAATATTCTTTATTATCTATCAATGGCTTTAATTTAGAAACAAACCGAATACATTGTAACTATATTTGTTGATTTCTAACGAGATGTATGTAACTGCTTGCACTTTTTGACAATATTCTTAGATTTGTTGATCTTCAAGCAAGAGAATGCTTGTTCGCAAGTGTATGTTGATCAAAACAATGATAAAAGTTTAGCTGCAAAGTTTTTCAAGTTGGGAAATGATTCTTGTGATAAAGATCCATAGAAATCCACAAACCATCTAACTTGAATTTCTCTTTCAGGTCATGATCTGCTTGTAAGTCAAGCAGCTCCAACTGTATGTCCTCTGTGGCTGTATCAGCTTCTCCTCTAAAAGGGGAACTGAGAATATTGAACTGTGGCTCTAAGGTCTTGAAATCTTGGAATCTCCATCCAAATTCTTCGATTAATGCATCTAATTGGGCTTTGTACTTTTCAGTCATTTCACCAAAAATGGTTTCTTGTTTTAGCAAAGGGAACTGACAAAATCTTGTTTTCACTTGCTTGTCTGGCGAACAGTGAGAGTTCTGCCTGAAATGATTTTACATGTACATACAATTCATGTGCAAACATACCATTGCCTTGAAGTTTGACATTCAGTTCATTTAACTTTTCCATAATTTCAATGGCAAACATAAAGTCTAACTTCCACTCTTTATTGACAATATTAGTATTAAAGTCACATTCAACGTTCCTCCGAAGCCGGAGAGTATCTGTCTGCATGGCGAGGAACCACCAGTCTGCACACCAATAAGCCAGACATGGGACAACAGATACTCATGCAAACCTCAGGTCCTGTATGTCATCATACTGATGTTGGACAACAGGATGTATTCATCCGACATACAGGAATTCACGCTGGAGTTCACAGCTAGCGAACACAAGCAAGCAACATTCAATGCCCTTCATCTCTAGGAACATCACTATTCCTTCTCTGAGTTCCCACACTCGCCTCAACACCTTGCCGAGACTCAGCTATCGAACACAGGTATGAAACAGGACACCAGAATGTTCAGTTTCCAAATCGTCAAGTAATGCCTTGAACTGTCTGTGATTAAGTCCTTGCTATAATGTTGGTGTCTTATAAGTTCTGTTAAAATGCTTCTCTTCCAATCAAGCTCGCTGTCCAAGATAAACATTATAGCAGGTCAAGGGGAACCAGAACTTAATTGTCAACGAAAATGACGGCACAACGATGGCATTCCACGTCAAATTAAATTTTAATAGTGTTGATCGATCGGACAGGTTATCCACAAATAGTTATATGACTGTTCCCATGTTGCTGGGAAGACAAGTCAAAATATAATAAATAATTATTGAGAAATATATATTGTCAACCCCCGAATCCGATTCTATCCTATATTCTAAATAAATTGCGTGGGGTCCATCGACATGTACCTACATTACGTTCCTCTGACTTGCTTTGATCTATGCCTGTGCTGACGCATTGACCTTTGTAACGGTGAATCGCTCGGCCAGTTGTAATGCAATCTATTCTTCTCAATTCTTCTGTGCCATACGTTCATCCCCGAACGTTACTCGCAATCCAGATTGTGCCCATGTTTCCTAATGTTGCTGGAGTATTACATATCATGTCCATAACATCTTTCAATTGTAATTGTTGTTGATACTTCGGCGTTGAGATCTAAACCGCCCGTCTCCATGATGTTTACCAACTCCTCTCTGACTGTCGTCACGTAGTCACCCGTGACGTCATGTAGCAATTTGTGTATTCATCCGCTACTCAGTTAACTCTTCCACGACTTTCGTATTTTATTTCAAATCATTAACTTTTAAATCCGACGCTACATGGCAGTCCTCTTGATCTGATGAGGTTGATGACACTGACAACTGGGTCAATAACATGCTTGATATTTAAAACAGTTTTACAGACTTTCTTGATGAATCACACAGTGAAGTGGTAATAATGTGTGGTCTGGATATTCTGCTTTAACCGTATCACTTATCAACTTTACCAGACCTACAGTTTTTCCAGTCAAAGCACGAGCTCCGTCAGTTGTAACACTTGCCATCTTGTTCCAAACCAACACAGTTCTTTCAATACAGTTAGTAACAGCATTGAATATATCATGGCCTGTGCTTGTGTCTTTGAGTGACTCAACACTCAGTAACTCTTCAGTGAGTTTGAAAGAAATGTTTATTCCACGTATAAATATAAATAATTGGGCAGTATCACGTACATCGGTACTCTCATCTATTGCAAGAGAGTACCACAGAATTTTTTTACTTGCATCTTGAAGTTTATGCATCAAATTGTCACTTATTTTGTCACCACGTCTGACCACAGTTCTCCTTGATAAAGTAATGTTGTCAAATCTTTTTTTCTTTGTTCTGGACACATAATGTTTGCTGCATCTAGCAAACATTCCTTGATGAACTCGCCATCAGAAAATGACTTGTTCTGTGTTACAATTCTGTGTGACAGCACAAGACTAGCTTCAGTTGCAGCATCTTGAATTGAAGACTGTTTAGTGAAAACAGTTTGCTGTTTCTCCAAATTTTTCACCACCTTTCCCTCCCTTCGGTTGTTAAATTGTATCCGAAATCGAAATGTTTTGTTTGATAATGTCTTTTTAAATTGCACTCCTTGAAGACAGCCACTTACTCGCGACACAACAAGCAAACTGATTTGCTACCAACTTTTATAAAACAGTACTTAGTTGTCCATTCATCATTAAAAACACGGCATTCATCTTCAATCTTACGTTTGTTATTGACACTCATTGTTTTAATAACATTCGAACAGTTAGAATTGTACAAAACTTTAAAACGGAAATGATCTGTCAGAAATATATCAAGACTACTACAACAAATAAATTAATTTGAACATTGTAAATGTGGAAATAATTTATAACAACAAAAACCTTTTAAATTTAATATTTTCATGCTAAATAAATCATGTTATTCACCGGAGAAATATGTTTTTCAAAAAATCATCCTTATTAAATTTTTACATGTCGATAAATATATCTCTATTTGAAAATCGATAAATTCGTATTTTAGCATTACATGATTTAAATTGTTGCTGTATGTAGCCGGGGGCGGGGTTGGGGTGAGCGATAAACATTGCATAAATACCCCAATGGCTTATGCATTCATCACATATGCAGCTAAAGTCCAACTCCTGGCCTTCTCGTGGCGAAATTGTTTTAACTAACAGGAGAAGGGGCGGCAGTGAGTCACTGGCGCCGAGAAATAACCAGAACGCTCTAGATGTGTATGCACGTACATGCATGCGCAGACATATGTGTGCGTGCTTACACACCTAAACTCGAGTAAGACCACAGTCTGCTCTAGCAAAGGAAAGGTGCTTAAGACGGACGCAACCAGCTAGGAGGCGCACCACAGAAATCAGGATGTCACGCAATCACGCGTAATGAAATATGTTGACTATTGCTAAATGTTATGGTGCTCGCCCTGCTTTGGACCCCCAAGCAGGTGCAGTGCCGGGCCCTATGCTTCGAAAGGGTCAAACCACAGCTACTGGAGGTCCTTCTCAGAAGATCTATGGAGCCAGGGGACCTGCGAATAGAGCGTTTGGCCATACCAAATACAGACTAAAATTAATGCATTGGAATGCGGAGGGAATCAGCAGCAACAACAAAATAGAACTAGAAAGCATTTTGGACCAAGAAAATGTAAGCGTATGTTGCTTGAAAGAAACTCACCTCAAAGAAAACGAAACGATGTCTTGGAAATTGCCAGTACTAAGGACACTACTTTCTGAACTTAGCAGTCAGCATAAGGTCACCATACAGTGGATACCATCCCACTGTGGAGTACCCGGAAACGACAGAACTGATCGATTGGCTAAGGAAGGAGCAAAAGAAGAACATCCTGATGTGCCCGTTAATACCACCAAAAGAAAAGAATGATCAAATAAGTCAGAAGGCCACCAAAACCTGTTCAAGATGACTAGCACCTTATGGACAGACCAGAAAAAGTCATTATTCTGCTCCTCAGAACAGGACACAATAGATTACGCAACCCTCCCCCGATGTGTCTCCACCTTGACGTGGTGGGGGAGCTTGCGTGTCCCATCGACCCCATTTGCTTGCCGATGGGTGAAAAATTACATATCGGACAGCTTATGGGATAGGGACCAGACTAAGAGAGACACAACCTGCTGCTCTGCAGGTATAGACTGAGGATAGCAGTCAAAATTTAAATCAGGTGCACGAAGGCAGAATTTCTTGGTTCGGACAAAACTCTTAAGGCTCCCTGTCGAGGGCTGTGGCTGAACGCCTCTAAGCCACAAACCCTCGGATCTGAGAGCCAGGCCGATACCCGTCTACCGGAAAATAGAAACGTGATACTGAGCAAGCTACATGCTCAGGTCTGATACATGTTCGAAGGCTCTCAGCTGGGGGATATGAGGGATTCCCGGATGAGAGGGCCAGACCGTTTCCCGTTCACTGCTGCACGAAGGTAAGGTGCTGAGCCGGCAGCACATGTAGCCTACCTCGTGAGCGAGTACAAAAAAGAAAGAAAAGTGCCCCAGTCGAAGGGCATGGTTACGGAAACTCTGTATCTAACTCATAGAGAGTGTAGATATAAGTGGAAGAACGTCTCAACGCAAAATGGAACGCACGGCGAGCGTACCTATTGCGTGGGTTGAAGTCACAAGCAAAAGCTTACCGAGTGGATGTCGCCCGCAATCTGACCGCTCCTGGTGTGTGCTTGAGCGATCAGTGGCAAGCGGGATGCTCAACACATGGAAGTGAGGAACAAAAGTAGCCATGAGCAGGACGTGGAAACTCCTTGGGTGAGCCCAGTCTCAGAGCAATATGTGCCGGCTCTGCAATTATGGAAGCCTCCTCGGATAGTGAGATGATGCCCATGGTCTGCCCCTGCCTTCCCTTGAGGGCCGTCCGCGATATCGTTGATCGTTCTATCTTGACCAGCTGAGATGTGGGTGACATTACAACAGTCTAACGTGTCTCGAAACCAGAGGAAGGCTAACCTCACTAAAAAATGCCCGCCAGAAGTCGGAAGTGTCGGCCTACGGGTGGCAAACTAAAAATTGACACTACGCAATTACGTCCGAGTGAAATGTCTCGCTCGAATGTCTCTCGTGCTAGGAACAGCTCTGACTACCTAGTTTCCGAATGCCGCTCTTGTTCGGAACAGCTCTGACTAGGTAGTTTCCGAATGTCTGTCGTGCCTGGAACAGCTCTGATGGGCGCAACGACAAGCACATGTCCGAAAACTCGCTGAGTGGATGCCGTCTGCGAACATGTCTGGTTTATGCGGGAATGGCCCGGGGAAAACGAAATGACCAATATATTGAAGTGAGGATTTAAAGCAGCCATGAGCAGGACGTGACGATTTCCCTCGGTGAGCCCAGATCCAGGGCGTTATGTGTCGGCCCTGCAACTATGGAAGCAACCTTGGATGGCGGAAAATGCTATGGACTGTCCCTGCCTTCCTTTGAGGGATGACCGTTGTCTTCGACCGTTCAACCTTGGCCAGCATGGTTGTAGATGGCACCACAAAAGTGAGAATCTCCCAGGTATGCTACCTGGTCAAAAAAGCACGCTAAAGTCGATGTGTTGGCCTACGGGTTTCGGCCCAAGGGCGCATAACAGACACCGCAATGACATCTGAAAAAACACTCCGGATGAACGAAAAGAAGAAGAAGAAGAAGATTACGCAACCACATGTATACAAAATTCAAGATTGGTGAATAACCCATGTGCACATGTGGATTGGCGTCGCAGATAGCAGAACACATACTCAAAAACTGCCCAAATTACAACATGTCTAGGCAAACCTTCTGGCCTAGAGAGACGACAGTGGAAAAGGCAATATTGCAGTTATAGACCTATTTAAGGCGAACGAAAGAAGAAGAAAAAGCATTACATTAGGAAGGCCAAGGACTGTTTACAGAAATAGATAATTAGAAAGAAATGTTATCAAAAATGTTAAAACTATCATAACTGTACATGAAATTCTGTACAATTCAACAAAATAACTTAAAAAACGAAGTAACATTTTTTATTCCTAAATGCCCTCGCGGGCCGCATAAAATCAGTTGCCGGGCCAAATGCGGCCCGCGGGCCCTAGTTTGCCCACCCCTGATCTAGTGAATATGTTCCCTGGCTATCCTAATAAGGGCTGTGAGATGACTTTCTAAACATTCATTCAATATGACAGTCATGATGCCTGACTCTATCCATCCTCAATCTATAAAGTGTGGACTGCGCCTAGCCCTGCAGCCAGAAGGGTTAGGATCGGCTAGTCTCTCTCTTCATTTCTTCATTCTTCAAAAGAGGAACATTTTGAAATGAATACCATTGTGTGCAATAAGTCCTGGTCCTTGAACGTAAGAAAAAGAGTGTTTGCATGTTACATAGAAACAATGTTAATATACGACTGCGAATCCTGGACAATTAGTAAACAATCAGTGGAAGCCTTGGAGATGTGGTATTTTGAAGAATACTGAAAATTAATTGAACAGCCAAAATAAGCAATCTGGACATTTAAGGGAAGCTAAGTCGGAAAGACAACTTATCACAAACATCTGAAAGAAGCTGTCATAATTTTTTGGCCATATTATGAGAAGACAAAAACTGGAACATGTTGTGACGACCGGAAAGTTTTTGTGGAAAGATAGATAGAGGAAGACAGCGTGAGAACATTCTTGACAGTCTTATGTCATGGCACGGAAGGGAGTCAACACACGAATAGATCCATAACGTCGAATATCGCAATTTGTGGAATTGTATGATTGCCCACGCCTGCCGGCAAGGCAATGGATGAGTCTCTCTCACAATGGGTGAAATGCGCAAATTAGTAGCCTGTCGATGACTCGTAGACTACCCAAGTCATCCCCACCTCACCGTGGTGAAGACAGGGAAACCATGACCGCGAGGTCTTTGGTCTAATAGGCTCAGGTTCGCCAAGGGAGACGGACTACCCTTAGTAATATTTTCCTGTAATTTACCTGTGACTAGCCTAGCAAACTAATAGGGCATTTTTCCTACTGCTCGAAGAAAAGAATGAAGCATAATCGTGCTGGTCCACTTAGAAACAGACCTGACAAACTGACCAAATTGAACCAGAAAAAGAGGCCGACCATGTAAATGATGGACAGACGGAATAACAGTCCAGTGGAATCAAGATATACTTGTGGCGTTAAGAAAGTAATGTACCACATCGTTTTTCTCAGTAGCTGTTTATTAAAAAGCATGAAATTTATTAAAATAAAATATACATGGATATGTCATGTAAACATCGGTATTATTCAATACAATCCCTATCAACTTGTACAGCTTTATGCCAGAGCGAAACAAGTGCATGTATTCTTTGTCCGTAGCAGATTTTGTCTTGATCATGTAGCCGTTTCTTCGCTACATGGATCATTCCTTCATCATCTGCAAACCTTGTCTGACAGAATACATCTTTAAGTGGACCAAATAGATGAAAATCAGAGGGTGCAAAATCGGGACTGTAGGGTGGATGGGGTAGTACAGTCCAATCCAATTTGGTGATTGCTTCCGTGGACCTTTTCAGACTTGTGTGAGGGCATGCATTGTCGTGAAGGAGAATCAGGTTTGCTGTATTCTTGTGTGGCCGAACTCTGCGAAAACATTGAGTGTTTTCAGTGTCTTAATGTAAGCTAGCGAATTTATTGTCTCTCCTCTTGGCATAACATCCGCATGAATCACACCTTCCATGTCCCAAGCGACAGTGATCATGACCTTTCCAGTTGAAGCAGTTGTCTTGAATTTCTTTCTTCGCTGTGATTGCGGATGATGCCACTCCATTGACTGTCTTTTTGTCTCAGGTTCAAAATGATGTGTCCAGGTTTCGTCAGCTGTAACGATCTTAGCCAATAAGTTCTCTCCATCATCATTGAAACGCTGCAACAATTCAGAAGAAATTGATTTACTCTGCAATCGTGGTCATTTGTGAGACTTCGAGGAACCCATCTTGCGAAAAGCTTAGAAAATCCTAGAGGTTTTATAACTGCATGTCCACAACCATTGCTGACTGACAGCTCTAAGGCTAATTGTTGACTAGGGATTAGCCTATCGGTAACAATAATGGCCTCAACGCAATTCAACATTTCTGCGTTGGTGGCTGCGGTGGGATGTCCACAGCGAGGCCGATCAAGCAGCTCCATATCTCCACTTCCTGATTCTTTGATTCTCTGAACAAAGCGACTTATTGTACTCCTGTTAACTGCAAAACTTCCATACACAGAAAGACAGTTGTATACGTTCACAACAGTTTCCTTCTCTGCATCGAGAAATTCTATCACAATTCGCTGCTTTAAACGCAATTTGCTAACACGCTCCATTTCAATAGTTTAGGGCATCCATATTATTTAGCCAGTTGGGTTGCAATTTGGTGCACACAATCGACGCATGCCATATTTGAAGTGTAAAAGATGTCATGCTCCTATCTTCATTATTAGCTGAGGAAATTTATGTGGTGCATTTCTGAACAACCCTCGCGTGAAGCCCATAGTCGGGGACTCTTCCGCTGTCTATGCTTCATCTCGACACCTTAATGTACAAGGTGAAAAAGACAGACAGACAGACAGACAGACAGACAGACAGACTGACAGACAGACAGACAGACAGACAGACAGACAGACAGACAGACAGACAGACAGACAGACAGACAGACAGACAGACAGACAGAGTCAATACTCGGGAGGGTTCAGCCTGGGAATTTCTGCCATGAATAAATGAGTCACGGAGAGTAGTTCCCAGGAAACCTGTAGAGGCAACGTGGGGGTTGAAACAGAGTAGCGGCTGCTGCCTGTACATGGTTGTTGGCTGTGCACGCAAACACTCAGTTCCCCGACTCATTGGATAATTCAGGGACTCAGTTCCACGACTCATTGGATAATTCAGGGACCCAGTTGTTCCACGACTCATTGGATAATTCAGGGACCCAGTTCCACGGCTCATTGGATAATTCAGGGACCCAGTTCCACGACTCATTGGATAATTTAGGAACCCAGTTTCACGACGCATTGGATAATTCAGGGACCAGTTCCACGACTCATTGGATAATACAGGGACCAAGTTCCACGACTCATTGGATAATTCAGGGACCCAGTTCCACGACTCATTGGATAATTCAGGGACCCAGTTCCACGACTCATTGGATAATTCAGGGACCCAGTTCCACGAGTCATTGGATAATTCAGGAACCCAGTTCCACGACTCATTGGATAATTCAGGGACCCAATTCCACGACTCACTGGATAATTTAGGGACCCAGTTCCACGACTCATTGGATAATTCAGGGGTCCTGTTCCACGACTCAATGGATAATTCAGAGACCCAGTTCCACGACTAATTCGATAATTCAGGGACCCAGTTCCACGACGCATTGTATAATTCAGGGACCCAGTTCAACGACTCATTGGATAATTCAGGGACCCTGTTCCACGACTCATTGGATAATTTACGGACCCATTTCCACGACGCATTACCTAATTCAGGGGCCCAGGTACACGACTCATAGGATAATTCAGGGACCCAGTTCCACGACTCATTGGATAATTCAGGGACCCATTTCCACGACTCATTGGATAATTCAGGGACCCAGTTCCACGACTCACTGGATAATTCAGGAACCCAGTTCCACGACTCATTGGATAGGGAACCAGGTCATCGACTCATTGGATAATTCACGGACCCAGTTCCACGACTCATTGGATAATTCACGGACCCAGTTCCACGACGCATTACCTAATTCAGGGGCCCAGTTCCATTACTCACTGCCTGATTCATGGGTTCAGTCTGGCATTATCAGAAAGGATGCGTGCTTATCCAACTGGCCACTATCTCCACTACAGTCATCATCCTCATCGTCATCATTATCATCACCATCATCATCATAATCATCATCACCACAATCATCATCATCATCATCATCATGATCATCATCATCATCATCATCATCATCATCATCATCATCACTATCATCATTATCCTTACTACCATCATCATCACTACAATCATAAAAATTATCATCATCATCACTACCATTATGTTTGTTATTATCGTGTGCCCTGCCCACAGACGTAGTCTTTCATGACGCTCTCTTTCAATTCCACTGATAATGTTCCTCAAAGCCACCGTCTCAGTACATCAAGTATCATCTCTCTCTCTCTCTCTCTCTCTCTCTCTCTCTCTCTCTCTCTCTCTCTCTCTCTCTCTCTCTCTCTCTCTCTCGCCTTTCCCAGCCTCATCAAAACTGACCCGTCCAGGGTTCACCATTTTCTCCAATGTCTCTAGCCTGCCAGTCCCTGCGTCACCACGTCTGAACATTGCAGTGGTTACCATATTCTCTCATCTCTATCACCTGTCCCTGCCTCATCACGACTGACCCTTGCCGTTGCCGTGGTCACCGTGTTCTCTAATGTCCCTCGCCACAGCACATGACCAGAGAGCTGTTTGTTCCCTTCTGATATGTTTACATAATGCTCTGTTCCGAACATCCTTTCCAGTGCAATCGTTGTTAGTTACCCCGGCAGCCCAAGGTATTCCCAACACTTATCTCATAAACTACATCGCTGTTGCCCCCAAGCACTTCCTCATTTTGTTGTCATTCACTTTCCGTGATAAAATGCCACTCTGCTACAGTAGAGCAGATTATATACAACAATTTAGCACTCTCTTTTTACATACAATGTCAGTGGCATCAGATATATTTAATGTCCTGAAATGCAGCTTTAGCTTGTCGTGTTCTGCTTTCTGAATGTCTGTCACAATTCTTCCATCTGTCACGCTTCTTCAGTCTGTCACGATTCTTTCGTCTGTCACGCTTCTTCCATCTGTCACTGTTCTTCCATCTGTCACGGTTCTTCCATTCTATCACGCTTCTTCCATCTGTCACGGTTCTTCCATATGTAACGAGTCTTCCATATGTCAAGTTTCTTCCATTTATCAAGTTTCTTCCAATGGTCACGTTCCTTCCATCTGTCACGCTGCTTCCATCTCTCACGATTCTTCCATCCGCTCGCATGTGAATGTATTCATGTACTGAAGCTAGTTCATTTGTATTTGATATGAAATTATAACACGAAGCCTTGCCTGGCCGCGCGGTTTAATGCGCTTGAGCTTCAACTGCTTCCTGTTAGCGTCGTATGTTGGGATGTCAGGTCTTAGTCAGATATGACTGAGCTACTTTATGACAGTAGACGGTACTACCTGCTTACTGTTAGCGCCGTATGTTGGGATGTCAGGTCTTAGATATGACTGAGCTACCTTATGACAGTAGACGGTACTACCTGCTTACTGTTAGCGCCGAATGTTGGGATGTCAGGTCTTAGATATGACTGAGCTACCTTATGACAGTAGACGGTACTACCTGCTTACTGTTAGCGCCGAATGTTGGGATATCAGGTCTTAGAAAGATATGTCTCAGCTACCGTATGTCAGTAGACGGTACTACCTGCTTCCTGTTAGGGCCGAATGTTGGGATGTTAAGTCTTAGTCAGATATGTCTCAGCTACCGTATGGCAGTAGGCGATACTACCTTCTTCCTGTCAGCGCCGAATTTTGGGATGTCGGGTCTTAGTCAGATATAAAAAGTAAAAAGTTTATATCTGACTAAGACATGACAACCGCATGGCAGTTGACGATACTAACTGCTTCCTGTTAGCGCCGAATGTCGGGATGTCATTTCTTAGTCAGATATGACTGAACTACCGAATAACAGTAGACGGCACTACCTGCTATGTTGGGATGGCAGGTCTTAGTCAGATATGACTCAGCTACCGTATGACAGTAGACGGTACTACCTGCTTCCTGTTAGCGCCGAATGTTGGGATGTCAGGTCTTAGTCAGATATGATTGAGCTACCCAATATCAGTAGACGGCACTACCTGATTTTCTGTTAGCGCTGGATGTTGGGATGGCAGGTCTTAGTCAGATATGACTGAACTACCGTATGGCAGTAGACGGTACTATCTGTTAGCTCCGAATGCTGGGCGGCGCTCACCAAACCCGACACCCCACATTGTGTCAACGTCTTCGGCTGGATGAGCGCAATTAGGAGGATACAAGCCTTACCTAGTGCGAGGAAATTCAACCTAAAGAATAAATGTGAGTGCAGACCAGGTCCAAAACCTTGGTGGACAACTAGTCAATGATCGAAGCTCCGACAGGCTGGAAGATAGAGCATTGCTTTTCTGACCCAGCAGCTTTTGCAGCTGGTCTTGTTCCAGACGTATCTGTATTACCTTTCCTATGGATTAAACTAGGCAGGCCGAGAGAGACAAATCCTGCTTGATGGCAATACATGGTCGCTACAATTCAGCACAGGTTTTGTGTTATGGAGAAGTATAACTCCATCCCTCCCGTGTGTTGCCGGGGCTCATAAGGGAAGCAAATAATAGCAACACTGTAGCCTACCACGCATGTCGTAAGAGGCGACTAAGGAGGCTATGGTTCCGTCGCCCTGCTACTGAGTGAGTGCGTGGCGCGACACTGTGAGCTGTGAGTTTCGTGTGAAATGCTTTTGAATCTGCCCGAGGTTTTTTGGAACGTGACTGCATGTTCGAAGCGATGGCAGTTGGCTATGTCCCAGAGTTGACCGGTTTTTGCCTTATGCAGAAATGCGTGGCTGCTGGGCTTCTGGTTGACTGCCACTGCCATCGACGATGAACTGTATTATCGTGGACTGTGTGGGTGAACATCTAGGAAACATCCAGATGGGAAAATGACTGCCGATTCCATCAGAGATAAACTAGATGTTTCGTGGGGGACTATTGTGTTGACATTCTGGCAGCGGCATTATGCACAGTATATCTGTGCGGGCTGTTGTTTGTCGAGACTCCTGTTTTTTCCACTTTTCGCATTGGGCAGTAGGGAGCGTTTTGTGTGATATTCACTGGCACAGGAACGGAGCATAATGGGGACGAACCGTTGCTGTGAAGTTGGAACCGCGACTAACTAACTAACTAACTATAACTCCATCCATGGTCCCCGCCATGGGTTGTAGTTATTATTCCGTTTTTTTTTCAGTACAGTGTAGCAAACTATCGTCTGTCAAGACGGCCGTGTGTCAGTGATTCAAATTCACAGAGGAAAACCATTGTATTGGAACATCTGTTTGTGTCATTTAACTTTTGCAACATCTAGAACAAATAACTGATAAATCAAATCTATATAGGTAAAAATCTTTGTGTGTATGTATGTATGGATGTATGTATGTATGTCCGTCCTTCATGCGTTCGCGAACGGTCCTACCGATTGAGATGAAATTTTCTACACGTTTTCCTTTCATTCCTGTGCAACTAACTGTGATAGTTTTATCTATCAGCTATCAGCTATTACCTTCCTAAAATTTAATTTTGTAATTACACGACTGAACATAAGAAAATATAAAAATATATGACAAAAAGGGATATAACTTTTAGTATAATTGTTATATCTTAAGTTACGTCCCCTGAGTTTAAATGAGTTGATTGACAATGAATTAAATGAGATGCTCCACATAGATAGATAGATAGATAGATAGATAGATAGATAGATAGATACATACATAGATACATAGATACATAGATAGATATATAGATCCCCGCCAGAGCCTGGGCGAAGCCGGGCCGGGCAGCTAATATTTGGGCAGCTATATTCAAGGGGACTTAACATAAGAAAAGTTATTTCAAGGGTCATAACTTTTAATAACATCACTATTACTTTATGTATAGATTGTTGCATTTGTTTCACAGATTTATAAACTCTTTTCTATAGTTATTTACAGGCATATGAGTTATAATATATAGCGATATAATCTTTCAGGCACTTTCATAATAATTATCATAAAAGTAATGCATCTATTTAAATAGTGAAAATTTTCTAACACATCTTTTTATGTTTTAAAAACCAGTGTTCATTAAAAATAATGGATTTATTTTAGATACGTCAGAATTTTATTTCTGTACTTTTTTTCGGAGTGGTACTTTTGAAGTAATCGAAGCATTTGTTTTTTTTCGTTCGCTTGGCAGAGAGAAGGTCAGTACACAATTAAATGGGTATATTCTCGATTTTGTTTTTGTTTTAAAAAAAAGTTGTCCGCGTGTGTGTCAACATCACATTTTTCATTCAATGTTGTGGGTGTGCATACCTTATGCATACCTTACACGCAGCACGCCTGTTAAAATGCAGGTTTTTTTTTTTTTTGTCTAAAAAAAGAAGAAGCCTATCCTTTGAAGTACCCAGCATTTACGTTTAGTAGTTTCAGGTTGCTCTTTTTCTTTTGGCCATGTACCATATTTCAATATCCTCTACTATATATGTAGACAATATTTGTTTGTGTGTGTGTGTGTGCCCTTTATCAGATTCAGATGAAATGCAATAGTTAGTTAAAAATCTAATTTTCTATTTTAGTGAAAGAGAGCACATGGTGTCTGGAAGGACATTCTTAAGTTAATTTTGTGTGTGTTGTTCATACTTTATGCATACCTTACACGCAGCACGCCTGTTAAAATACTCTTAAAATGCGGGGTTTTTTTTTTTTCCCCCCAAAGATTTATAAACTCTTTGTCTATAGTTATTTACAGGCATATGAGTTATAATAAATAATGATATAATCTTTAACATTGGGGGACGATGCATCAATAACATTAGATATGCAGATGATACAGTCTTGATTGCAGACAATGAACAGGACCTGCAAAATTTAGTAGATGCGGTTGTTACACACAGTGAACAACAAGGGTTAGAATTAAATTGTAAAAAGACACAGATTATGGTCGTCACTAAGAAGAACGAAATACCACAGTGTAATATACAAGTAAATGGGAATATTCTTCAACAAGTGAATAGGTACAATTACCTCGGAACAGTAATAACATCTGATGGGAGATGCCTTGAAGAGATTAGAACAAGAATCGCCATGGCAAAAGTAGCCTTTAGCAAGATGAAAAACATACTGACCAATAAAAAGATGTCAATTGAAACGAGAAAAAGAGTGTTGAGATGCTACATAGAACCTGTACTTTTATATGGATGTGAAGCTTGGACAATGAGCAGCCAGGCTGAAAAACATCTGATGGCTGTAGAAATGTGGTTTCTGAGGAAAATGCAAAGAATACCATGGACAGCCAGAAAGACCAATGAACAAGTCCTTCAAGAAACAAATGAAGATCGTAAACTGATCAGAGACATTAGACGTAGACAGTCACAATTTTTTGGGCATGTTATGAGAAGAAATGATTTGGAGAACTTGGTGACAACTGGTAAGATCGAGGGGAACAGACCAAGGGGAAGACCTAGAAACAAGTATCTGGATGGCTTGGCCTTGTGGCATGGTCGAGACAGAAACACGGAACTGATCCACGACTCTGTTGATCGAGTGAGATGGCAGAACATGACCGCCCACGCTTACCGGCATGGCACATGATGGATGGATGGATAATCTTTAAGGCATTTTCAAAGTTTTCATAAAAATAATGCATAATGCATAACATTGTAACCCATCTTTTTCTGCTTAAAGAACTTATCAACTCTCATGTCGGTGATTAAAAACATTTTTCATTAAAAATAATGAATGGTGTGTGGAAGGACATTCTTTTAAGTTACTGTGCGCCAGGAGCTGGGCGAAACCACGCCGGGTCAGATAGATAGACAGACAGACAGATAGTCGGGAACGGAAGCTTATTTGACTACTTATATGAATTAAATGACATGCTCCCCACCAGGGACTGGGTGAAGCCGGGCCGGGTCAGCCAGACAGACAGACAGACAGACAGACAAACAAGCAGACAGACAGACTGATAGATAGATAGATCCCATCCAGGGCCTGGGTGAAGCCGGGCCGGGAGAGACAGACAGACAGATAGACAGACAAACAGATAGTCGGGAACGGGAGAGCTTATATGACTACGTATATTAATTAAATGAGATACTCCCCACCAGGGACTGGGTGAAGCCGGGCCGGGTCAGACAGACAGATAGACAGACAGACAGATAGTCGGGAACGGGAGAGCTTATATGACTACTTATATGAATTAAATGAGATGCTCCCCACCAGGGACTGGGTGAAGCCGGGCCGGGTCAGCCAGACAGACAGACAGACAGACAAACAAGCAGACAGACAGACTGATAGATAGATAGATCCCATCCAGGGCCTGGGCGAAGCCGGGCCGGGTCAGCTAGTGCTATATAAACATAAATGATAATTGATAACTGTGGATAAAATCAACATTTAAATAATGTCAATTGTGTGGACATGATGTGACATATTTACCGGTGTCCGAGGTGAAATCAAAGTAAACACGGCTGACTGACTGTGTGGAGCGATGTCGGCTTATGGACACAGTGTACAGCGCTGGACATTTATAGAGGTTTTCAACATCTCCAGTGTTTCTCAAACTGTGCCCAGGAGGCCTCACTGTTAGCTTGTGGATAAGAGTGCACATTCTTAAACTGCTGATGCTGAGGTTGCGGGTTCAGCTCCCACACCAGTCAGTTGTACTATTCTCGTGACTTCTCATACTTGACTTTGGGACGTAAATTACAAGTACCTCTGAAGTCGGAATGGGTTCGCCTGATGACGAGGGACACTGATAATAGGGAAATTTAGCCCACACACATAATTCAGTCCATTGCACTTAACAATGTAGCAGTGTGCGTATGGACTACGCGTGAGTTGAAAGCAAACAGTACACACAGCCAACATTGTTTTAACATCTTGGATTGGGATAGAAACAGTTATGTCTGCAGACGTCACCGATATCAGTTACAGTTGTTTTGTTTGTTAATGTTACTGCATGTAAATATTTGTAGAAAGTCATCAATATAAGTTACAGACGTGATTTATGTTAATGTTACAAGAAGCAAAAACATCTGTCGAAAGAGGAAGACACGTAGTGACTAATTCCGGAGTACGAACACGTCGATTATAATATAACCAGTAATCAATCAAGCAATCGATAAATCACAGACACAGTCAGATTGCTCTGTTTTAGTCATCGAGTTTAGAAATTCGGCGTGCATGCGTACGTGTGCGCGCGCATTTATGTGTGTATATATGTATGAACTACTGTTGCTGATGTGTGTATGTGTGTATATATGTAACTACAGCTGTTGCTGGTGTGTTTATGTGTGTATATTTGTATATATGTATGTAGTACTGTTGCTGGTGTGTGTATGTATGTATATACGTATGTAGTACTGTTGCTGGTGTGTGTATGTATATATGTATGTACTATTGTTGCTGGTGTGTGTATGTATATATGTATGTAGTACTGTTGCTGGTGTGTGTATGTATATATGTATGTACTATTGTTGCTGGTGTGTGTATGTATATATGTATGTATGTATATATGTATGTACTATTGTTGCTGGTGTGTGTATGTATATATGTATGTACTATTGTTGTTGGTGTGTATGTATGCATATATGTGTGTATACATGAATTTACGCTCCTTCTGTGAGCGCCATATAATACTATGTGTGTGTCAGCGTGTTGGGGAATAGAGACTGGACATATACAGGACAATGGAGATGTCAGAGACAGGACATGGCCGGGGACACAGAGATGTCGTGGACAGGACATAGACGGGGCAGGACCCAGCTATAAAGGGGACACAAGTTTTACAGGACTACGCCCTTGATTGACAGGACAGCCTTGCACTGAAGGAAATGGCACAACACAACCGGACAGTAGTACGACGTGAAGGCTGATACAGCCCGACTATCCCGAGACACACGAGGTCAAGCACCACGTGACTAGCAGGCCCAACGTCAGGAGGCTGCAGACTATGACTGGACACGTTAGGGGAAAGACGCATGTGTTCGAGAAGCGAGTGTATGGATTTCGGGAGTGCGAGCTAGTTTTGCCATGCGAATGATAGCGAGTATTGAGTGCAGGGTTTTTGTGATTGCATGATTGCTATGGCTGAGTATTAACTAGCATTTATGTAGATAGAAGTGATGTATTGAATTAACCGCCATATGTGCGCATCTTGATCATCTTGCGGTTATGCTAAATATATGTTTGAATCCACATGCAACGTTTTATATTCCTGAAAGCATGCGAAGGAACTAAGGATGACTGTGTTGTGTATGAGACGTTGACAGGCAAGTTGAGGTGGTGTCAGAAGTGCAAATCTTACGATTTGTACCCACAGCGCTAGTATTTTGCTTGACGCTATTGACGATCTATTTACTGACGATTTAAACCTACAGCGTTAGCTTAGGTGTAGGAAGTACAGGTGGTTTAAACCTACGACTCTGTTAATAAGTTTAAGTTGATAGAAGAATAGTTCTCATTGAGTTTGACGCTAAGAATGTTTTGGGTGCTAATATTTTGAGTTTTTGTTACGCTATTGCTAAAGAACACTATATATAGCAAACGACGACTATTAGAGACAGTAGACGAATACCAATACGACCGACAAAACTTATAATTAAATATCTTGTAATATATGTCTTTCCTCAAAAAATTTGACATTGGACAGACATATTTTTTGCATTATACTAATTCTTGCTATTTCAACAACAGAAAAGAATTATAACTTGAAATAAAGTTCAAGTTCCCAGAAATTGTATCAACCCGAACAGAGGGTGATCAACGAGTGGCACTAAAAAGAAAGAGAGTCACCAAGTCCAGATAAGTACCCCGATATTGATATTGCTAATTAAAGCAGCACTCTATTGTTTTTCAATGCTGTAGGTAACATTATAAATCATTGCCATTTATTCAATTGTTGTAAATTATTGTGCATTGAAATTGTATAGGAAAAACTGTGAAAATGTCATCGTTGAAAGATTATATACTAGCTGGCAAAGAATTAGGGTATTCAGGCGATAAACTTGAAGAATGGGCAGGGAAGAAATATAAAGAACAAAATGAGAGAGAGAGAGAGAGAGAGAGAGAGAGAGAGAGAGAGAGAAGAAAGATTGCTAGAACCTCAACAGAAACAAAGATAATTAGAAGCAGCTAACAAACTGAAAGAAAAGCAATTAGATATTGAAGCTAGCAATAAGAAATTAGAGTCTGAAACACAGATAAAGATGAAAGAACTAGAGGTTGAGTCACAAGTGCATATTGCAACCAGCAAGCTGAAAAGTAAAGAAGAAGAGAACAAATTTAACAAATATAAAGGCATTATAAAACCCTTCTGTCAAGGAGACTCCATTTCAGCATGGTCAGAAAATTTTGAGTTTGAAATGCAATATCAAGACGTTCCAAAGGAACATTGGGCCATGATCTACATTCGAAACCTGTCATCAGAGCCTTTAAAAGTCATTGACTCTATACCACAAGAGCTGAGGAAAGACAATGATTACATACATCAAAGAATTATGCAACAATTCTTGTTGGATGCATCGGGATATTAGGTCCAATTTTCAAAATTAAAACCGAAAACTAACCAAACGTTCATTGACTATGTATCGCAAGTAAGGATATTTTAAATAAGTGGATAAATGCTGCAGAAGTGAATAAAAGCTTTGAAAAACTAAGAGATTTAATAATAATGGACAAGATTATATCATCTATCCCACCCCCATTTGCTAAATGTTTGCAACAATCTGATGTTGAATCGATTGAGCAGTTAGAACGGAAGGGGTCAGCTTATTTCACATCTAGGAGGGACATTTTCACTTTAAACACCACCGAAAACAACATAGTAGCTGCAGCAAACATCAAACCAACAAAACCATTCAGGTATAGAGATAAACAGAAGTCAAATGTACCACAATGTCCATATTGTTAACTGTCACACCACCAATTTCAAATGTGCAACCAGAACCCAGGGTATCCAGCTCACTTAGACATGATGGTTAAGAAGCAACAGACCAAAAGAAATGATTGCAGACGAGCAGTAATGTTGTTTTTTGTGTGTGCAAAAGTCTGGGACATTATGCCGCTCAATGTCAAGGTCGCCAGAGGTTAAGAAGTGCAAATGCAGCACTAGTTGACTCATCTTCTGAGAGTGAAAGCGAGTGTGGAGAAAATCCAGACCTAGAAGACAATGCTCTTGCAACAATTGATATATTTAATTATGATAAATGTCAGACATGTCATACATTTCATGAGGATGGCGTATTAGAATGCGGCCATTCAGTCCCATTTTCAAGTGAAAACGTCAATGCAGTTACTTCCTCCAGAGGAAAATTAATCTTCCACAATGGTATAGTGAATGGCAAACCATGCCAGGTACTTGTTGATTCCGGCAGTACTCTGATTGGCCTTAGGAAAGATCTTGCAAATACAGAAGATTATACAGGCGAGTTTGTAAATTGCCGAACATTTTCTGGCAATGTGGAAAAATATCCACTAGCAACTGCACACATTTGTACTCCTTTTCTATCAGGGACATTTACCTATGCAGTTTTAGAAAATCCATGTACTGATTTGATTTTAGGATGTTTACCAGACATGAAAAACTGTACCCAAAAAAGAAATTAATTCTTGGTAAAGAAGGCATCAAAAATATATTGCAGTAATAAAACTAACTGCAACAAATCAAAAGTTAGTTGATCAGGAACAGCAACTTCAGTCAATAAACCAAAGGGACACTACTAGTCACAAGACAACAGAACAACTTAAAAAGGTATATGACGTAAATTCTTCCCAAGTGGATCATTATGATGTGTCAAATATAACTGTTAATAAGCAGCTGGTTAAACCTACGGAAGTTTTCGCTACCAGTAATGTAACTTCAGATGAAAACGACAACACAGATAGACAATATTCAAACAAATCAACTCAAAAACCACACTTAGAACAGAAGGCAGATGGCCTACAGTCCTGTACAGACCGACAACAATGTCAGAAAAATAAGGACGTAAAAACACAAGACAATAACATTTTCTCCAAGGGAGATAATAAAAGAGACAGATTTAAAGACAGAAACTTACCAGTAGATAATGCTACCATTTAAATATCAGTTTCTTTGTTGATGTTACTAATGCCAATATTGACATCACTGCACACATACCAACTTCAATCAAAGGCAATCATATTGCTACTTATGAACCAATTAATCGTGTTCACAACATCAGTATTAAGAAATCATGTATCATCATTTCAGTTTGATGTTGTATTTAAAGCCAAGATTTCCATCCTATTCCATTGGATTGGAGATTGGGCTACCATAGCACATCGTATACTTTCCAAAAAGTTAACCCAGATACGAAGTTTAAGATAAGTTTTTGAGAGAGTGACATTATTTGGACTCACTATAAAACCTATAAAAGTTGAACTAGCATTTGACAAAATTGAATTTTTAGCCCATAAAATCTCCAAAGGCCGTCTAAGCACAGATGACAAAATCGTGACCAAGATCTTAAATCTCACGATGCCGACAACGAAAACGCAAATCAGAAGCCTATTAGGATTGGTTAATTATTACAACAAGTTCATACCGAACTTAGCCCAATTCACCAGTGTTTTTTCTTTTTCGGATCTGTTAAGATCAAACTCGTAAATTGATGTACAGAGTGCTACTTTAACAGATGCAATATCCCACATTAAATATTACTTCTCTAATGTTCCCATCCTACACTTACCTAACAAGGACCTTCCTTATATCCTTAGGACAGATGCCAGTGCCACTACGATCTCTGGCGTGTTACTCCAGACCTACAATGACGTAAATCATCCAATAATTTATGTAAGTAGAAAGATTACATCAGCCGAATCTCGTTATGACGTTTCACAGCTTGGCGCTCTGGCAATTGTGTATTGCGTCACGAAACTGACGAAATACCTCGCCTGAACACACTTCCTCATCGAGACAGATAATTCTCCATTGCTGGTGATCCAAAAAGGACAGCCCAAAAACCATCGAATATATCGGTGGGCACTACTTTTACAGGACTATTCGTTTTCCATCAGACATATTAAGGGATCGAAGATTATTATTGCTGACTTACTTACAAGACCTTCGGACCTTCCAGTCAACCAGATCGACCAGCCAACTACATCTCCAGTCATCTAGATCAACTTATTAATTAGTTATTTTAAATATATATTACTAATTTTAATGAAGCTGCATAGTCACACATATTTTTTCTCGGTACTTAGATAACAACAAAGTAAAGTATTGTAACTATACCTTCCTTGAGTGATATATTTTGTCTGAATAATAATAATAATACGGTTTCTTTAATATAACAAATTAAAAATTTTACATCATAGCTTTTATTTATAACATGAATAGTATAATTAACTAATTTCATTGTAAATAGAAAAATAATTTAGAAATAAGGGAAGTAAGAAGGCTTAAAGCATAAGCATTCTTTTTGTTCAATTACATTTGGTTTCAGTTAAAACGTCCATTTGACGTAAACGTCTAAAAACATAATTTAAGAATCTTTTGCACCTTACGATTTTCTTACGAATTCAAACATTCATGCACTTAAATTGCCTCGATTATAAGTTTAAGAAATTGCTTTACGTAACTTAAATATTTTGGTATGTTTAACAGTGTAAAGATTTTAAACTATACATACAGTGTGAATGAACGAGTGAAAAGCGTATAAAGGATAGTCAATCAATAAATCATGTGCCATGCCGGAAAGCGTGGGCGGTCATGACTCGCCATTTCACTCGATCACCAGTGTCGTGGATCAGCTCAGTGTTCCTGTCCCGTCCATGCCATGTAACCAAGCCATCCAGGTATTTTCCTCTCGATCTGCCTCTTGGTCTGTTTCCTTCGATTTTGCCAGTTGTCACCAAGTTCTCCACTCCATTTCTTCTGATAACATGTCCAAAAAATTGTGACTGTCTACGTCTAATTTCTGTAATCAGTTTACGATGTTCATTTGTCTCCTGTAGTACTTGGTCATTGGTTTTTCTGTTTGTCCATGGTATTCTTTGCATTTTCCTCAGAAACCACATTTCTGCAGCCATCAGATGTTTTTCAGCTTGACTGCCCATTGTCCAAGTTTCACATCCATACAAAAGAACAGGCTCTATGTATCCCCTCAACACTCTTTTTCTCGTTTCAATTAACATCTTTTTATTGGTCAGAATGTTTTTCATCTTGCTAAAGGCTACTTTCGCCATGGCGATTCTTGTTCTAATCTCTTCAAGACATCTCCCATCAGATTTTATGACTGTTCCAAGATAATTGTACCGATTCACTTGTTGAATATTTCCATTTACTTGTATATTACATTGTGGCACTTCTTCCTTCCTAGTGACGACCATAACCTGAGTCTTTTTACAATTTAATTATAACCCCAGTTGCTCACTGTGTACAACAACCGCATGTACTAATTGTTGCAGGTCTTGCGCATTGTTTGCAATTAATACTGCCTCATCTGCATATCTAATGTTAATGATGTTTCGACCTCCAATGCTGATTCCATTTATATCCTCTATATTTCTGAAAATATTTAAGTATACATATATATTTAATATATTTAATTTAATATTATATTATAATATATAAAGGATAATACGAATGTATTAAAAGAGGATATGGAAATAATAGTGCACTTTTTTGCACATATGCCTCATCTTAGTGTTGTGTCCTCGTCTTTTGCATCACATGTGAGTGTTAATTTTTTATACGTATAAACATTACGGATACATTACACCTATAGGTATGTATTCAAGAATCACAGCTCGGTGATCCATCTCAGAAATGTAGAATATACATTCATTTGTGAGATGTTGTAACCTATCTGATGACACTTAAAGAAAAAGATTACACAGATTATAAGTATACACCCATGGTTGTAATTAACAGACACATTATTAGAAACGGATCATTTAAACTAACATCATACAAACATATAACTTGCAAACACTAATATACTAATAAGTGGAGATTACACTGAAACAAGGGACATAAGTGATTAATAAGGGGAATAAAATGTTGTTACAAGAGAACCACTGCCAACAAGCGAAAGCTAGATAGGAATAAATCAGTGGACACAGATCTTGAATAAACATGTTGAAGTAACATTTTATGGGGGACATGGATGGTATATCCATGATTAGTCTCCTTAATAAGAGACAATTGTTTCGGGACACCATATTTGGGTGTATGAGAGGTTTTGCAATTTAATGGGAAACCATGAATGTAAGTCAATGGTACCTTGGGCCGTTTAACAGTCCCGAGTAGTAAAATGTATGAGAGTAGTAGACTCTTGGCAACATATCAAGAGTGTTAAGCTGACTAGTTTAGTTTAGTTTAGCTTAGTCGATGGATCAACATCACGGCACCCGGGTGTAACCCATAAGTGCTCCGATCTCCTCCTAACTCAAACCTGAGTTTGGAGAAACTCAGCTCAGTGCACGAATTCCGTAGCACCGGCGAGGATCCTGAAATACTTGGGTAGATTTTTAACTCGAAATTTTGCCCCGGCAGCGCCGTTAAGCTACTCTTTTTCGATTTCCAACTGCCAAGGGATTTTTTTACGTGAGCAGCAATACACACGGGCTTCCAATCTCACTACCCAGAGACCAGGGGCATTTTATTACTAGAAATCCACGTGAAAAAATCCCGGTCCTCTGTGGGACTTGAACCCGGGACCTCCAGCACTCGAGGCGGGTGTAAGTCAATGGTACCTTGGGCCTTTTAACAGTCCCCAGTAGTAACATGTATGAGAGTAGTAGACTCTTGGCAACATATCAAGAGTGTTAAGCTGACTATACACCAGAAGGTGGATGCTTCAACAGTATATCAGACCCTTACAAATTACAGTTGTACCCAATATAGTCACGACTGACGAATTCCTACAAAACACTGACAAATTAGTTCAGACTAATTATATATGTATATAAGACATTCTGTCACTGATTCGTAGAAAGAATTTAGTGACACAAAAACGGGAGAGAAGGGGAGGATGTCAGCGTGTTGGGGAGTAGAAACAGGACATATACAGGACAATGGAGTATATGTATGTATATATGTATGTATTACTGTTTCTGGTGTGTATATGTATGTATATATGTATGTAGTACTGTTGCTGGTGTGTATGTATGTATATATGTATGTAGTACTGTTGCTGGTGTGTATGTATGTATATATGTATGTATATATGTATGTACTACTGTTGCTGTCTACACACCAGAAACAGTACTACATACATATATACATACATATACACACCAGCAACAGTACTACATACATATATCAAGATCATGTATATATGTATGTATATATTTATGTACTACTGTTGCTGGTATGTGTATACGTGTATATATGTATGAACTACTTTTTCTCCAGTGTGGTCAGCTAATGCTGTCCATGACTAACCGTGGGGTTTGATTGCTCACGATACTCCGATCACAATGTAACAGATTGAAATCGCCCCAGAATGAAAGCGTGTAACTGTTCTGGGAACGTGTTTTGGAAGACAAGGCGATCCAGGCTGGTAGTTCTCCAGTGTGCTGTTGATGTCTTTTTGACCTGGCCAAGGACTCATCACCATCAAGTTCCTTGGTGTGGACGATCATGCTTCTCCATATCTGGCCATCTCCAACAGCCTGTATCAATTCGTGTGTTCACTCCCCTTCGAGCCATGGCACACAACTGCCGAGAATGTGATCTCACTCTCTTTCCAGTTGTCACATGTTCCAATGTTTGTCTTCTCATAATGTGTCAAAAATGATTACTGCCTCTTTCTGATGTTTGTGATACATTGTCTTTGCGACTTAGCCGCCCCTCCCCACCCCCCCCCCCCCCCACCCCTCGCAAAATGTCCAGATTGCTAATTTTGCCATTCTTCTGTAAAACCACATATCCAAGGATTTCATGGATTTGTGTAGTTTGTTTATTAATTGTCCATGATTAGCGGCCATTTGTTACAAGAACTACATGTGTAACCACTGACGGCAGCATCCCCTACAAAGAATCATAGCTGACAGAACATGGTCAGCACTACACGAGCGATGTCTTAGACACCATCTCCCTCATAGAACCATAGCTGACATAACAGATGTCAGCACTTCACGTGGAATGTCTTCGACGGCAACATCCTGGAACACGACTGTCTTGTTCTGCACTCTTGTCGTAATTCTTGACAGGGAATCAGGGAAATAATTCCACGGAAAAACGGAAACAGAAACCTGGCAACTGAGAGACAACTGTGCAAACACAGCTGTTTAGTTTAGTCGACGGATCAACATCACAGCACACGGGTGTAACCCATAAGTACTCCGTTCTACTCCTAACGCAAGCCTAAATCTGGAGAATCTCAGCTCAGTGCACAAACTCCGAAGCACCGGCGAGGATCCTGACAAACTTTGGGTAGATTTTTAACTTGTAATTTTGCCCGGGCAGAGCCGTTAGGCTACTCTTTTTCGATTTCCAACTGCCATGGGATATTTTACGTGCGCAACAATACACACGGGCGTCCGATCTCACTACCCAGAGACCAGGGGAAATATTGTTACTAGAAGTCCACGTGAAAAAATCCCGGCCCTCACCGGGGATTGAACCAGGGACCTCCAGCACTCGAGACAGACACCATACCCCGAGACCACTCAGCCCCCTAAAAAGAGAGATGTTTGTATACCCATGGATGTGTCTTTCCCTGTAAGAGGGCAATGGATTGGGTGATGGATTTTATGTTAGTTACTCAATAGATCATCCTCAATTGCACATCGAACTATTAGTCCACAAGTGCCCGGACACATCTTGAGATGATTATAACATTTTGGGAATTAAAAACAACGGTGCCTGCACTTGCGCCTCATCGACCATCGGGTGTTATTGTTTGCATTCTGTGTCCAGTCTAATGCAGGCTGACCGAGATGTTCCATACCCTTCTGGCACTGGCAGTTGGGCTATTCCCAAACCACGCATGCATTATAAGTTGAGATATGCCGGGAAGGTTAACCTGGTCAACAAATGCCCGCAGAAGTCGGATGTGTCGGCCTAACGGCGCAAGAACGCAGCTCTGCTGTAAACAGGCACAACGCAATCACATCCGAAAAAAATAAACTCCGGATGAACGCAGCAGAAGAAGAAGAAGTTGAGATATTCCCACACCACGCATGCATTATAAATGGAGATATTCCCACAACAGAAGTGAATTATAAGTTGAGATATGTCCACACCAGATAAGCTGTATTTGTAAAATACTCCAATTCCGGAAAGCATAGGTAAATATGTATTGCTAGTATTATTTACTGAGCAATCTATCAATTATCTAGGAAAGGAAAGAAACGGCTCACCTCGTGTCATTATAACGTATCTTGGTGTATGTAAATGACTATCATTTCACATTCCTACAGCAGTATATATCTTGGCAGTTACATGTATATTTGATTCCAAGTGAATTATACAACTTATATTTCATTTGGTGTTGATTATAACATCTATATTTGATCTGAAGTGAATTATAAAATTCTTTTTTAGTCGATGTGAATTATAACATGTAATTTTTATTTGATGCGAATAATAAAATCTACATTTTATTTGATATTAATTATAACATTTATATTCGATTTAAACTGAATTATACCATTTTCTATTTGATTCGATTGAATTATAACCGTGACTTGTGATTTGGTATAAATTGTGACAGTTATGTTTGTTATGATGTGGATTGCAGCATTGTCGTGTAATTTGGTTGTAGCTACACTCATGTACTTTCATGTGTGCTTTCTCTTGTGTATTATGGTTGTAGCTCCATTCATGAGTGTGTGTTCTCTCTTGTCGTGTATTGTGGTTGTAGCTCCATTCATGAGAAGACAGAGAGACAGAGTGATAGAAGGACAAAGAGAGGCACATAAATATAGACAGAGAGAGATAGAGAGAGACATAGAGAGACAGATAGACATAGGAAGAGAGACAGGGTGAAACATGGACAGAGAGACACAGGAAGAGACACAGAAAGACAAAAAAGACAGAGAGACAGAGAGAGGCAGAGAGACAAAAAGGACAGAGAGACAGAAAAAGTCAAAAGGAGAGAGACAGAGAGGAGACTGAAATAGGGATACAGTAAGACAGATAAAGACAAAAGAACAGAGTCACAAAGAATGAGAGAGATAGAAAGAGAGAGAGAGAGAGAGAGAGAGAGAGAGAGAGAGAGAGAGAGAGACCCGCCAACACCTATCATGCATTGTGTCGCCCATGTTAATTTATAGTATACAGTACTGATCGTTGAATGATTGTGAAACAACGAAGTGTCGTCATCTCCTCTTTGTCCCCAGATACAATGAGAACCGCTCCTGGTTGTTTTCTTCGTGCATCGATCTGATGACACTTGTATCGTGTTACCTCGTCGATTCAGATAAACACCGTGTGTAAGAATGTCAGGGTTCTCGCTAGATGTCGTTTCAAGTTATCAATACGTCAACACTTGTCGGAGGCCCCACATTTTCTCGTCAACCGTGCAGTAACAAACGTCACAGTTTATCATCTTTGTTTACACTTTATTGACTTTTGGTGGCCCTGATGATTGGAGCCGACCCCATATTGAACATGTAAACATGGAGTGTGATTGATCTATACAAACATGGCGCTAGCACCATATATCTGCTACACCTCGTGGAGTCGAAAACTGTCACTTGTGTTTTAAATATGGCTATCTCTAGACACGTGTGGGTTGATGTCTGCTCTCTGGGTGGTAGAGTGACTGGTGTCGTGTGGTGAGTGGCGTTACAGAATGAAGTTCATTGTCTCTGAAGTGATATATAAGTCTGAAAGTTAACATCACCAGCTTCACGAATTGGGGAGGGGGGGGAGAGAAAAGGGAGGAGGGGCACAGGGATACAGGGAAACGTTTTGACTGAAGTATTTGTCAACCATCAAGAAAATCAAATCACTCAATCAATCAATCAGTTGCTGTCTCCACAATGAAAGTTGGCTGCAATGGATCTCCAACACTCTCTGTCTCTCGCCCTGCTGTACATTCAGACTGCTGTTAGCCCATCTGTTGATGTTATTGTCCTACCTGTTGTCTACCTTTTGATCGTCTGCCCTCAACCTTGCTCTCCAGTATGGTTGTTATAAGAGTGTTATGTCTTTTAATGTGGCCGAAATATTTCTCCTACCTCTTGTTTATTTCTTTCATCAACTCTCTTTTAATTCCAAGTTTTTCTAAAACATTTGTATGTGATTGTTTCTGTTTACATGAAATACGAAATATTATTTTTTATATCTACATCTCCAGGGCTTCTATTCGACTTTCTAATTGTCTGTTCAATGTCCAGGCTTCCACGCTATATAGTAGTGTTGACTATACATAACATTTGACAATTTTCATTTTTAATGCGGTGTTAATCTCTCTAGATGTTAATACTGATTTCATGATGTTGAAAGCATTTTTGGCCTTTCCTATTCTCTTTTTGATTTCTATTTCACCACTGCAAACATCTGTTATTACATGTTGAAGACAGGAGAAACTTGCATCTTGTTCTAGTATCTCCCCGTTTACTGTGGTGTTCATTGATGACCTTTCCTTTCCACTGCTAATTATCATAGTTTTCGTTTTTTGGATATTAATATCTAAGCCACATTCTACACTATGCCTGTTTACTTGTTCCACTAGGTTTTGTAACTCTTACTCGCTTTCTGCTAGTAACAAGGTATCGTCAGCATACCAATGATTGTTTATGATTCTTCCATTGATGTTAAGTCCAGGTATTTCGACTTGTTTAAAACATTCTCTCTGTGCATAAGTTGAGGAGGGGCAACCCGGATCCCTGCCGTACTGTTCTTTTTATCTCAATGGGCGATGAATAACACTGGTTTACACACAATTTGGTGCCTTATATTTTATAGCTGTTCTTAGGTAATTTTGTATTGCTAATTCCAAAAATGTAATCATATTTAATCTATCAGCTCCAGTATTTGAGATAATTAAGAATGACCTTCTTAATAAGGCAATTGTTATGTACAATCCTAGAATCCATTCATATTATATGTAATTACTGTGCATGTATTTTAAATTTAGTTGCATGTCTTCACAGGACGTAGCAGTCAACCCCAGCATTTTTGATGTTCGTGATTCCTGGGCAAATTTTACTTTCAATAGTTTGCCATTGCTTTCCGAAAAGAAACCCGAAAATACCAGCACCGCTGTGTTTCGAACCCGGGTATACGGGATTACGAATCGTGTCCGTAACATCTTTGCCACCGAGACCGATATAAAACACTAAAAGTGTATTAAAACTTTATAGCTAGCATTTTTATTAAAATCTATAGTCAACACACAAACAGCTTCTTTTCGAGGACTTCCTGGAATGTGATATGCCCGAACATTCACGCTTAAAGGTCCAACAGTAATCTGCTATCAAGTGGGCATCCCAAAGTCCCTGGCATCTCTCTTCCATTGTTCTTATATCTTGGTGAAAACTTTCACCTTTTTCTACACTAAAGTCGCCATGTTCGTTGAACATGATCGTGTCATAGTCATGTGAAAAGTATTGACCAATGAATAAAAAAGGACGTGCTTATCGCCCCATGATGCATAGGTTCTGTTTCTGACAGTTGAGAAAGTGGCCTGGTTGATCCAAATTCCGTCCAAAGAAGCTCAAAGAGCGGTGATTCAGTTTCTTTCATTTGAAGGATGTCGACCAGTGGACATTCATTGAAAAATGCAAGCAACGTACGATAACAACTGTGTGTCGAAGTCAACAGTGACAGACTGGGCACAAATGTTTCGGAAAGGACGTCAGTTCACGACAGATCTTTGACGGCCGGGTCAAGCGCATATTGTTGCAACAGAAAAAAACTTCGCCAGAATTGATGCGGTAGTACAGATGAACCGTTGTCGAAGCATACGTTCGGTAGCGAAAGAATTTTAGATGTCAAATGGGACAATTCAAAATGTCGTTCGTAAGAAACTGCAATATCGGAAGGTGTGTTCACAGTGGGTACCACGGATGTTGACCGATCACCAAAAAGAGGAACGCATGGGATGGTGTTTGAACCACTTACTGCGTTACAGAGTAGAGGGTGATGCATTTCTCTTCCGCATAGTGGCAGGCGATGAACCATGGTGTCACCACTTTGAGCCGAGCAGCAAAAGAGAGAGCATGCAATGGAAGCAGGCTGGATCACCAAAAGCCAAAAAATTCAAGTTACATGTTTCCGTTGGTAAGGTTATGCTGAGCGCATTTTGGGACCATGAAGGGCTGTTGTTGGCCGACTTTAAAGAACCTGGTGTCAACATCAACTCTACCCACTACTTGCAAACACTAGACAAGCTGCAAAAAGCCATTAAGAATAAACGACCTGGCATCTTTCTCACGGTGTGATTTTGTTGCACGATAATGCTCGTCCGCATGTTGCAAAGATTGTACAGGAAGCATTAGCTTGGAAAAAGTGGGAAATTCTGCAACATCCAGCCTATAGTCCTGATGTCCACCATGGATTTTCATTTGTTGGGACCTCTAAAAAAGACTCTCAAGGGGCAACGATTTTACACAGATGCAGACGTAATGAACGCGGTAAATACTTGGTTCAGTGAGCAACCACAATCCTTTTTTCCGGACGGTATTCGCCGCCTATCTAAGTAATGGGATGCTTGCCCGAATGCCTACGGCGACTTCTTCTGACCAACCCATGGTGCATAATTCATTCAAAATGAATTCTTTGTTTAATTCTACCACACCTGTTAATGTTTCTTTCATGCTTTTGTAATAAAGCCATTGCAACGGGTTTCAAATGAAGGACCCTTATAATACACACACAATCATGCACACATACATCCAAACACATCCACACAAACAGAAACACACACATAGTCACTCACAGATACACACAGACATACACATACACAATCAAACATACACATACACAGTCAAACATACACAGAAACACACACACACACACACACACACACACACACACTTACACACACGTACATATACATATACAGACACAGTTTGAGAAACGCTGGAGATGTTGAAACTCTTATAAAGTCGGGCACTTTCCATTGTGCCCCAATCTCTGCTCCACACAGTCAGAGGTAGGTACTTTCATCCAGTACTGGTGGCCGGTACACATGTGACGTTATGTTCCCACAGTTTAAGTTATTTGCTTTCCGCAATTATTATTAACGTTGTTTATACGTGTAATATGTGGACATTGTGGTAACAGAGATTGCAAAGATGACTTTAAAAAAAAAAAGATTATCCCTAATTGTGAGGTAACAAAAGAAGAGAAAAAAGTTTAACTATATGAAGATACACAACAGATATTAAGCGCAGAATTGGTTAAACAAAAAGCAATATATCGCTATCATTGATAGTAAGTAGCAGAGTTCTAGCATGATATATAAAGCCTGTTTTAGTTTAGTTTAGTTTAGTTTAGTTTAGTCGATGGATCAGCATAACGGCTCACGGGTGCAACCCATAAGTGCTCCGTTCTTCTTCTAACTCAAACCTGAGTCTGGAGAAACTCAGCTCAGTGCACGAACTCCGTAGCACCGGCGAGGATCCTGAAATACTTTGGGTAGAATTTTAACTAGAAATTTTGCCCGGGCAGCGCCGTTAGGCTACTCTTTTTCGATTTCCAACTGCCAAGTGATTTTTTACGTGAGCAGCAATACACACGGGCGTCCGATCTCACTACCCAGAGACCAGGGGAAATTTTATTACTAGAGGTCCACTGAAAAGGTCCCGGTCTTCACCGGGGCTTGAACCCCGGACCTCCAGTACTCGAGGCGGACACCATACCTCGAGACCACGAAGTCTGATTTGCTGTATGGCAGCGAATCATGGAAGGTTATTGAACTAATTAGTAAAAGCTTGGAAGCAACGGAGATGTGGTTCCAGAAACGAATGTTGTGAATACCTGCGACTGCCAGAGTAAATAAGAATGATTGCCTGAAAGAGGCTAGTGAAGATAGAACATTTTTTACAACAATAAGAAAGAGACAAACAACTTTCTGAGGTCATGTGATGAGAAGAGAGACATTAGAGAACATCGTGACAACAGGAAAGATCGAAGTGAAGAGAGACAGAGGTAGACCAAGTGAAATTATGCTGGGTGGATTGAGACGGCGGCATGGATACATGTCATTAGCTGAGATGATCCAGAGCACCAAGGATCAAGATATGTGGAGAGTGCTGTATGCCATCCGACAAGGCACATGATGATGATGATGCTTTTGCTGTATGAATGAAATATTCCAGCGATTGCCCATGTTACAATTTATCTAGGCCGTTGGTGTAAGCAGTTATGCCATAACTAGCCAGGTCTGTCACACACCTGAACCCACAACGATGTCATAATTACCCAGGTCTATCACCCTCCTAAAACCACTACTATGTCATCACCAACTAGGTCTATCTTACACCTGAACCCACAACTATGTCACCATTAGCCACGTCTATCACCCATCTGAACCCACAAGCATGTCATCACTAACCAGTTCTATCACACACATGAACCTACAACTATGTCATCACTAACCAGTTCTATCACATACATGAAACTACAACTATGTCATCACTAACCAGTTCTATCACATACATGAACCTACAACTATGTCATCACAAGCCAGGTCTATCACCCACCTGAACCCACAACAATGTCTCATTAACCTGGTATATCACCCACCTGAACCCACAACTATATCATCATTAGCCAGGTCTATCACCCTCCTAAACCCACTACTATGCAATCACTAGCTAGGTCTATCTTACACCTGAACCCACAACTATGTCATCACCAGCTAGGTCTATCTTACACCTGAACCCACAACTATGTCATCACCAGCTAGGTCTATCTTACACCTGAACCCACAACTATGTCATCACCAGCTAGGTCTATCTTATACCTGAACCCACAACTATGTCATCACCAGCCAGGTCTATCAAACACCTGAACCCACAACTATGTCATCACCAGCCAGGTCTATCACCCACATGAACCCACAACTATGTCATCACCAGCCAGGTCTATCAAACACCTGAACCCACAACTATGTCATCACTAGTCAGGTCTATCTTACACCTGAACCCACAACTATATCATCATTAGCCAGGTCTATCACCCACCTGAACCCACAACTATGGACAATGGACATAATTTATATCTAACAATTGAAACAGCACTATAGTCTCAGATGTAGGGGACTTCGCCATGACGCGAATAGTAAGATTGTGACTGTACGACAACCGTTGTTGTGGTTTAGAGATTCACGCCATGATTATTATAATGTGATTGGCTCGTTAGAGTTTGTCAGGGTAACGGCTCGAGGGATTTGGCATTGTCCATGTACAGTAACACTTACTGAGTGTCGGTAGTCTAACATAGGTGTTTACACAGGTATACACAGTCTCAAGCTGCCCTGAGTAGATTGGGTTTGAGTGGTTTACTAGAGCAGTCTATTTCCGACTTTCACACTCCTCCATCTACCTTTCCAATAGTCACAGAATGAGACATACACATTTTGACATAACGCTGAACAATTGTCATCTTCTATTATATTGACGCAGTTACAATAAGCATATATTCACCTTTACATTAGAACAAATTTATATCACATCGCCTAAACCTTTGCTAAACCTATTATACATAGACGGCCGTATAAAATGGCCATTGATACAGTGAGTCTGATCCGGTCCTTTCTCGACCACGGTCAAACGCAAAGTGTCGAGTCCAGATGAGATCTCTATATTCCTAGACCTGGTTGAAATCGCGCTTCTCGCACTCGGCAACTGCCGTTTGGACCGTGAGCGATGGTCACGGACAATGGGTCCCTGACAGTCACGATGATGATGGTCATGATGGGGGTGATGATGATGATGGGTTCGATAATGATGATGATGATAATGATGATGATGATAATGATGATGATGATGATGATAATGAAATTTATAATGATTATAATGATGATGATGGAGATATGATGATGATGGCGATAATGATGATGATAATGATGTGGATTATGATAATGATAATGATGATGATGGATATAATGATGGTGATGGATATACTGTTAATGATGGGGATTATGATGATGATAGGGAGGATGTGGATGATGATGTGAATGATGGTGATGATATTGATAATGATGTATTCTATATAAATTCACACACGGAACCTCTTCAACAGTAACAGCCACCTACGAGGAGAGGCACGTCAAAGTATCACAAATAAAGAAATGTATTTGATGTGCGTCTCTGATAGAGAATGCATCGATACATGCCAGTTCTAGGACATACTGTGTCATGCATCATTGACCATACAATACTCGCGACATGTCCATTTGTGTTCACGCTACCAGTCTACGACCAGGAATATTAATGCCTGTAGTCCCACTGACAACTAGGTGACGCACGCATTAGCTACGCCCTCACCCAGGAACCTTCCTGCTGGTGTCCCGCTGGATTCCTGATTCTATCAGTTGTATCCGCATGTAGCCATTGCTTGCTTGCTTGTGTTCGTTGGCTTGAGCTCCAACGCGAAGTCCTGTATGTCGGATGAAGGCATCCTGTTGTCCAACATCAGTGTGATGTCATACAGGACCTGAGGTTTGCGTGAGTATCCGTTGTCCCATGTCTGGCTTATTGGTGTGCAGACTGGTGGTTCCTTGCCGTACAGGCAGACACTCTCCGACTTCGGATGAATCGGCGATCCTACTGACTTTAGCCAGGACCCCGAAAGGACCTGTTGCCCAGGACGCTCGACGAGGACGCGTCAATAGGTCTTGGCCAGTATATAACCCGGCCCTGGTGCCTTGGAAACACCCCTGCGTCCCTAGCCATTGATATGTGTGTTCCCGCGAACGGGCCATCAATTACAGACAGTAGCACGTCTCTCCTGCTCAAGCTCAGTGTTTCCTCTGAAGGTGCCCTAGAAGCCAGCCAACCATCCTGTCATTTCCTCGTACTTCGGTACTGCCTGGACAGACAAGTCAGTCAGCTCTGCTTTCCATGATGACGCTGTATGGGTCAACCATTCATGACAGAAATACCGAAGCGTGGTAAGATATGATGACTGTCACACTGAATGGATTCTCATAAAGTTATCTCAGAGCCCGTATTAGGGAAATCAATTGGTTGAGTTGAATTGAGTCAAGAACCGACACCACAGCACTAGGGACATAGGTGCTCCTCGCTCATCTGTAAAATCAGTGAAGAGTCCAAATACTTATGGTACCAGTAGCAGTCTGGTCATGTGTCTGTCTGGCCTAGGTTAACATAAACCCTAAAAAATAATTTTTGTTTTTTGTGTCCCAAACATTTTACACCTGATTTTGCATAAATGAGGTTTGTTTTATCCAAGTATCACGTGTATTTGTAACAGCCCTAGTATTTTTTTTTTAAACATACAGGCATTTGTGTATTTAATTAACATTATTACAGTATTGTCTGTATAAGGCTCTGGAAAACACTTTTCCTATCTAGTCTCTTACAAAATAAAACTGGTTGTTTACTTACAGACCCCAAGAACCACTATGATGACTGTTATTTCTGTGTTGTCAATATTAAGGGAAATAATGGGGGTGGGGGTGGGGTTGGGGTTGGGGTTATTCAAACAATAATTTGAAATATCCAGATTAAGATTCTTTTAGACGACCTTTTCCACATGGAGATGACATACCAATTCCAACTTTTGGTCAGATTTAGGATTCCCTGTTAGAAGATGAGACAGCAGAGGCACGTGGAACATCAAATGACAATGATAGTGATTTTGAATTTTCAAAAAAAAAATTCCCAGCTGCTCAACGCTTCGACCAGCGTGAACTGAATGATCTAATCCGATATCTATATCTCCCCAAAGAATTTTCAGAACTTTTGGCTTAAAGATTGAAAGAATAATAATTAATAATTAATTATCTTACATTTATTATTATTTTCAACATATTTAATAATAATTAACGGCGAATCAAAGGGTAGATTTTATTGCAGCAGAGAGCAAGGCTGTCTTCCATTCTTTTATAGAGAAAACAACCTTATATGTTGTACACGTGTAGGAGATCTTCTAAACGTAATGGGTGTAAGGTATTTTGTGGAGATCTTAAAATGATGAACTTCTTGCTTGGCCAGCAAAGGTGATTCGCCTATATTCATGCTTTATATGTTTGTGGGATAGCAGTGCAAAAGATACACGCTGGACAAAGAAACGATTGCCGTCAAGGGATGTATTGAAAGTTGGAGATAACAATATTTTCAATAAGTCACTCATTAATCGAACAAGAGTTCTACTGTCACCATTACATATAAAGCTTGGTTTGATGAAGCAATTTTTTAATACACTGAACAAATATGGTACCTGTTTTAATTACTTTTGCAGAAAGTTTCCAGAATTTAGCATAGACACACTTAAAACTGGAATTTTTGATGGACTTCAAATTAGCAAGTTATTCTTATCTCATCATGTTCCTCTTGTACCTTGCGGTGTCCAGGTGAAGTATAAACAGCGGGAGAGTGTCCGCTTATGGGCCTCATGTATCGATATTCCCATGCCCTCTGCTATTCCCTCCGTCCATCGTTTACGTGGTCGACTTCTTCCTCTGCTTCCCTCTGGTCTGTACATCATTGCTTGTTGTGGTATACTGTTAGTTGGTGACCTACTTGCATGGCCAAACAATTTTACTTGCTGCCTTCTAATAAAATCTAGCGCTGCTATAACCCCCACTTTAGTTCTGATTTGTTCATTTCTGAACTTATCTCTTCTTGATACATTGAGTATTCTTCACAGGAATCTCATTTCTGTTGTTGTGATTTTTCTTTTCTCTTTTTCTGTCTTTGTCCAGGTTTGGCACTGGTAGCATAGAGTTGGTAGGGAGATTGTGTTGCAAAGTGCTTTCTTAGTAGTTATTGATACATGTGTGTTCTTCAGTATTGATACCATTTGTCTAATGAGTTGGTTTGCCTTATTGCATCTGTTTTCTAACTCGTCTTCTGATTTGCCATTTGATGATATTATACTTCCTAGGTACTTTAAACTCTTTACTTGTTTCATGGGATGTTCGTTTAGGTGAATTGTTGTTTTTTCTTCTTTAGTTATAGTCATTACTTCTGTTTTACTTGTGCTGATTTCATGTTATGTTCCCTACACATTTCGTTTAGACTATTCACATTTTTGTGCATATCCCTTACAGGACGTTGCAGTCAACACCAGCATTTTTCAGCTGCTGTTGATGTAATAGGCAAGATTACGCTCAGTAGTTTGCCATTGCTTTCTGAGTGACCGGCTCACATACCCCCGTAAGTAACCAACGCCTCGCTATCCGCTACCGAATCTCGCGCAGCTGCGTTACTCACGAGAATATACGGGATTACGGAGAAAGACGTTAACACCTAGGCCATGAAGACCAGCTTGTTATTACTATTCTTATGGACTATTACTTATTACTATATCTCTTATGGACTATTACTTATGCTTATAGACGATTCATGTGGTTTTGTAATTCATCTTCTGATTTTACTATTAGTGCTTGGTCATCGCAAAACAGGAGTTCTCCAATGGTGTAATTTGCAGATGGTGCTTCTTCTGTGTTCTCTTCATGCGATGTTCTTGCGGTCTCTGTTTGGCTGGTTTCTTTACATATGTTGTCTATATGGGTTATGAACAAGAGAGGGGAGAGGACACAACCTTGTCGTACTCCGGTTAAGGGTTCTGAGTGTCCCCCAGCTGCTCTCACTATGCATTCACTGTTATTATATAAGCTTCTACATAGGTTTATTAGATGTGTACTCAATCCGTATTGTTTAAGTATTTTCCACAGCTTGTTTCTATCTATCTATCATATGCCTTTTCTTGATAGACAAAGGCTAAGTATAGTGTTTCATTGCATTCAACTGATGTTTCTATAAGTTTTCTAAGAGCAAAAATGGCATCTGTGCATACTTTGTTTTTTTTTCCGAAATCCAAGTTATGTTTCGCTTAGCTGGGGTTCTATAGTAGTTCGTAGTCTTTTCTAAAAAAATTTTGCAAAATATTTTCCCAGTGTGACTCAAAAGTGAAATGCCCCCGTACTGTGTTTAGTCTCTTTTGCTGCCTTTGTTTTTCTAAACTGAGATAATTATGGCGTTTCCCCAGTCTCATGGTGTCTGTTGCTCTACCCAAACATGGGTGAATAGTCTATGTAGCCATGCTGTTCCTACTTCGCTTGCTGCTTTAATTAGTTCATTTGGTATTCCATCTTGACCCAGTGATTTGTTCATTGGGGCTAATCTGACGGTTTCTATAATTTCTTCTTTATGTATGTCTGGTTCTAGTTCTTCGGTGGCATCTATGTCGGTTTCTTAAATTCCTGTGACAACTGATGGGATGTTTAGCAGTTGTTTGAAGTACTGCTTCCATCGTATTAGGATTTGTTTTTGTTCAATTATTGGTTCTCCATTTTCGCTGTTAATTATTTCAGTTGGGACAAAGAGTTCTCCTCTGGTTCTCATTGCACGTATCTTTTTATAGAAGTTTCTAGTTGCCTCCTTGTAGTTTTTATTTAGGGTTTCTCCATACTCCTCCAAGTCTTTCTGTTTTTCTTTCTTTCTATTCTATTCACATGTCTTCTCACTATTATATATTATGTGTTTGCTTGTTTGCTTGTGTTCGTTGGCTGTGATCTCCAGCGTGAAGTCCTGTATGTCGGATGAAGACATCCTGTTGTCCAACATCAGTGCGATGTCATACAGATCGTGAGTATCCGTTGTCCCATGTCTGGCTTATTGGTGGTTCCTCGCCGTGCAGGCAGACACTCCGACTTCGGAGGCATCAACGATCCTACTGACTTTAGCCAGGACCCCAAAGGGACCTGTTACCCATGACGCTCGGTGAGGACGCGTCAATAGGTATTGGCCAGTATAGAACCTGGCCCGAGAGTCTTGGAAACACCTCTGAGTGTGTAATCACGTTCCTGTTTGCTTTTCAACCACTTTTTAATATTTTTCCCCTTTTGTCTTTTACAGCTTTCTTTACCCCTTGCGTTCGACTTGTTATTTTCTTTATCCGTGTTTTGCGTTTTTTCTTGGTTCCACGTGCTATTTTTGCAGTATTTAAAATACTTGATTTGAACATCCCCCATTCGTCTTTCACTGTTTTTCTTTCTATAGGTAATTTTACCAAGATATCAGTTAGTTCGTTCTCATAATTTTTCTTCACTGCCTCGTCTTTGATTTTTATCTTTACTGATTCACATGGCATGTAGTTTCCTGGTCTTTTCTTTCTTTTTCTGTTGGTTCTTATTGTGACAACAACTGCTTTATGGTCTGTGTTTATACTTAAGTTGGGCACAGCCCTTGCATCTAATATATTTCTTTTTTTTAAATTTTTTGTTAATATAAAATCAGTTTGGCTTTTGGTATCTAGATCGTTCCATTTATGCCAGGTGTATATTTGTGAGTCTTCGTGTTTATAGAATTATCATCATCAAGTGCCGTGCCGGCTGGCGTAGGCGTTCATGGCTCTCCATAGATCTCGGTCTTTGGTTTTCTGGATCAACTCTGCTGCTGATATTCCTCCATGCCACCGTCTCAATCCATCCAGCATCACTTCTCTTGGTCTACCTCTGCCTCTCTTCCCCTCGATCTTTCCAGTTGTTACGATGTTCTCCAATGCCTCTCTTCTCATCACATGACCGAGGAAAGCTGTTTGTCTCTGTCTTATTGTTGTATATAATGTTTTAGTTTCGTTAGCCTGTTTCAGGCAGTCGTCGTTAGTTACTCTGGCAGTCCAAGGAATTCGCAACATTCGTCTCAGGAACCACATCTCTGTTGCTTCTAATTTCTTCTTAATTTGTTCATTTACATTCCAAGATTCACTGCCATACAGCAAAACTGGTTCTACATAGCATTTCAGCACTCTCTTTCTTACATTCAGTGATAGTGACTTATTGCATAAGATACTCTTCATTTTCTGAAATGCGGCTTTTGCCTGCCATATTCTGCTCCTAATCTCTGTTGTACATCTTCCATCTGATGTTATAAATGCCCCTAGGTATCTAAAATTATCCACTTGGTTAAGGATTTTCCCTTCTATTTCTATGTCACATTTTGGTGTCACCATTTTCTTTGATATTACCATTGTTACTGTTTTCTTGATATTCAAGGAGAGTCCTTTCCTTGCACTCTCTGTTACTGCAACGTCTAATAATTGTTGTAGGTCTGTTGAATTATCCGCCACCAATACTGTGTCATCTGCATAGCGTATATTATTTATATTATAACCTCCAACTAGTATTCCTGGCATCTCTTTGATCTCTCTCATTATTACTTCGCTATACAGGGAGAGCCGGTCTCTCTGGCTGTGGGGTTACAACACTTTCTCTCTGTAATCCCGTTTATCACGCAGAGTCTCGTAGCGGAGCGAGAGCTGAGGCGGTTTGACCCCCGCTCGTGACTTGCGGGATACTGAGCCGGCCGCTCAGAAAGCAATGGCAAACTACTGAGCGTAATCTTGCCAAGAGATCAACATACAGGTGAAAGATGCTGGTGTTGACAGCTAAGTCCTGTAAAGGATATGCTAAAAAAAAAAAAAATACAGGGAGAAAAGATCTGGTGACAAGATACACCCTTGTCGTACTCCTAGCTTTATCTGTTCGTAACTACCCTCTTTATTTCCCATTTTAATTGCTGCTACTTGGTTCCAGTAAATATTCTTTATTATTCTTAAATCTTTTCCATCAGTGTTGATATCTTCCAACATTTTAATCAGTTCATCATGTTTTACTTTATCAAATGCCTTAGTATAATCTATGAAGCACAAATATATGTCTCTCTGTTTCTCTATTGACCTTTCTATTAGTGTCCGTAATGTATAAATTGCATTGTTTGTGCCCTTTCCTTCCACAAATCCATACTGTTCTTCACTAATTTCCATTTTTATTTTATTTTTGGTTCTTCTCATTATGATTCTGAGTAGAAGCTTAGTGATATGGTTTATAAGGTTAATTGTACGAAAATCTTCACAATCAATTGCTCCTGGTCTTTTTGGTATAGCTATAAATACAGATTTCAGCATATCACTGGGTAAATATCCACTGCTGTAAATATCATTCAACATTTTGGTTAATATATCTACTCCAAATTCTCCCAATACTTCTAATTCTTCTATTGTGATTTCATCTGGCCCAGCTGTTTTTCCTTTCTTCATACGTTTCATAGCGTCAGCGACTTCTTCTTTCAGAATAGGTGGACCTTCTAAGTTACTTTCTTCTGTTAATTCTTCCCTTTCTCCTTCATATAATTCTCTTATATACTCATTCCACCTCTTCATTATAGCATCTTCCTCTAATATTATCTTTCCTGTTTTTAATTTCAAACACCCTGTATTTATTCTTATTTTTCTTCCTGTAAGCTCAGTGATTTGTCTGTGCATATTTTTTGTATCTTTAATGGAATTTAATTCAATTTTTTTGCATTGCTCGTTTAACCAACTTTCTTTAGCCTTCCCACATTTATCTTTTATTTCTTTATTTATCTTAGCGTATTCTTGTTTGTCATTTTTACTCTGTTTTCTTTTGTCCATCAGTTTTAAGATATCTTCATTCATCCATTTTTTCTTAGCTATTTTGCCTCTCTCCGGTAATACTTCTTTGCTAGTTTGATGAATGGAGTCCCTTAACATTTCCCATTGTTCATCTATACTCTGTATTTTAGTTATTGCATTGTACCTATTTTTCACAGTCACTCTGTATTGTTCTTGCATTTCTTTATCTATTTTCAGAACCTCTTTATTAAGTCTCATGTTCTTAACCATTTTTTTCCCTCTCTTTAATCTTACTTTTATATGTCCACATAGTGGTACATGATCACTATTACAGTCAGCACCAGGCATTGTCTTTACATTAATTAAAGCATTTCTAAATCTTTTATTAATTAGTATGTAGTCAATTTGGTTGCGTATTTTCTTATCAGGGCTTATCCATGTGTACAGTCGTCTTTTATGGTGTTTAAACCATGTGTTCCCAATTATCATATCATTGATATTTGCCCATTCTATAAGCTTTTCCCCTCTTTCATTTCTTGTACCTAAACCATAATTCCCCACTACATCCTCCATTTTTCCCTTTCCTACTTTTGCATTAAAATCACCAAGTATTATCTTTATTTCTTGTGATCCAATTTGAGCCATCGCCATTTCTATTTCGTCATAAAAGTGTTGTATTTCTTCATCACTACTGCTTGCTGTTGGTGCATATACTTGTATAATATTTATGTCTATTGGTTTGCCTTTGATTTTTACCATAATAACTCTATCTGAAATACGCCAGTATCCATTCATTGACTTGGCTGTTTTTTCGTCTAATATTATTCCTACACCTTTTTCATGTGTATCCCCTCCAGAATAAATTATTGTGTGATTGTCAGCTATAATTTTGCCCGATCCCTTCCATCTCATCTCACTAACGCCTAGTATATTCATTTTCATGCTATCCATCTCTCTTAGAACATTGGTCAATTTTCCTAGCTCATTTAATGTCCTAACATTCCATGTTCCTACTCTAAATTTATTTATTTTAGTTAAGTTTTTGCCATCAGTAGCTGGATGACGGTCTGGTGTCACTTGTGGCTCATGACTGTCCCTACCGGACGAGGATGCCCTAAGACAGCCATTAACGTCCTTCACTAACTTTGAAATATGTTTTACCATGAAGTCTTGGGAAGATAATGTGGTGGTTTCCCCTTGCCTTCCACATTCACATGGTGGTCTTTTTACCTCTGCCTTTGACAGCCATTTCCGACTGTAAGGACAAGTGAGTGCCCTGCTCTGCTCAGCTGCAGAGTTGTCCACTTATTCCGGTGGATACTCGGAAAATAGAACTATAGAATACATTTCTTATACAGAGGTCGTGTTGGCTGCATAGCTCTATCAGTCTACTTCCGTTATCATTTCTTTCATTAAGTTGGTCTCCAAATGCTCCAAGATGTTTTTCTACGCCCACTCTGTTAAGTCCTAGTCTTGCATTGAAGTCTCCAATAACCATGAGGTACTGCTTCAATATTTTATTTATCACGTCATGGATATATTCATAGACTTGCTCGCATTCTTGCTCATTTGTGTTTGTTGGTGCCTATATTTGTACATATGTTGCAATTGTTTGTTCTTTTATTCTCACTGTTATGATTCTTTCTTATATATATATATATATATATATATATATATATATATATATATATATATATTATTTCTAGTATTCCTCTTGCTAGCTGTGGTTCAGTGACTATTCCCACACCGTGTCTTTGCCCTTTCTTGCTGTTCAACTCCAGAGTAGATAAACGTATAACTGTGCTGGATCTTCTTGCATCCTTTCCCCTCTATTCTTGTGTCCGCTAATCTCATCAGTCCAATTTTCCTCTCTTCCATTGTTTCTATAAGTTCTTCTTCTTTGCTATTGAAGCCGCAGCGTTCATTCTGCCTATTTTGTGAATAGCTTGATCTGTCTCCTAGTCCATTAACATTGCCGGGTCTACATCCATTTGCCTAAGTCCGTTTATACTTCTTAGTTTTTATAAGAGTTGTACGAAGATCCCTTGAGGTCTTCTTGCTAGGCCAGTCGCAGGTTTAGGGGAAAAAAATCTTACCATATGGTGTCCGTCCTCATGGCGAGCCATAGCCCCGTTAGCCCATGACCTCGTGGTCTTGGTTTCCCGGTCTACACCACGTGGAGGTGGAATTGACTTGTGTAGCCTGCGGGTCATCGACAAGCTACTAATTTTCCTTTTCACCCCTCCTGGGAGAGGCTAGCCCATTCTAACCCTGATGGCTGCAGAGCCAGGCGCAGTCCACACCTTGGAGACCTGTAGCAAGTTAATAAACTATCCAAATTGAATTGATTCGATGAACAAAACATAGTCTCTAGCCTGGTCATAATGTGTTTTAGTTGTGCAAAACTGTCTGGGTAACTGTAAAGCAGACAATTATTCTGAATTAGTCTTTATAACCATCCATAACCATTTACATTTCTTTCCCGAGAATCTTGGCGACCTTAGTGAGGAGCAAGGTGGAAGATTTACCAACAGATAAAAGCAACTGAAGAGAGATACCAGGGACTTTGGGATACAGGCATTTAAACACATAATGGCAGATTACCGTTGGACCCATTAAGCATGGCTATCCGGGCATATCACATTCCAGGAAGTCCTCGAAAAGAAGCTTTTTGTGTGTTGAATATAGATTTAAGAAAATACTAGTGCTAAAGTTTTAATACATTTTTCGTATTTTATATGTAGGTAATAAATGCACAGCAATACCTATAATATGAATGCAGTTGTTGTTGTTTTCCATCAAGAATAATGATGACCATTCATTTCATCCAGTGGGGTTGAAAGTATGAAGCCATGAGTTCTAAGATGGCTGATAAGACCTATTTTGGCTCGAAATGTTCTTTGGCAATGTGGACAAAGAATGCTTGACGTTTCTGGAGGAGGATTTTCTGCAGTGGTTTTTCTGTTCTGTCTATTCTTCACAGCTCTTGCAGTCCTGGTTGCCTCACAAGTGACTGCACCCTTGCGTAAGGATGCACGCCACGAATTTCGGTCTCTGGCTGCAGCCTCCCAGGTGTCATGATGAATTCCAAAAGCATTCAGTGAGATTTTCAGTGTCTTTAAAGCGTTTCCTTTGGCCGCCTTGGGAGCGTTTACCACAACGCAACTCGCCGTAAAAATATTCGTTTAGGGAGCCTGTGATCTGGCATGCGAGTCAAGTGACCAGCCCAGCGAATCTGATTCTTCATTAGTAGAGTGTGGATACTGGGCATGGACGCTCTTTCTAAGACTTCAGTGTCTGGGATCTTGTCTTGCCATTTAATCTTCAGTAACTTCCTAAAGCAGACTGTGTGGAAGTGGTTTAATTTCCTAGCGTGTCGCTGAAAGACAGTCCGGGTTTCACAAGCATATAAATCAATCAATCAAGCATATAGGAGTGTGGATAATACAACTGCTTTGTAGACTTTCAGCTTTGTTTGCAGGCTTATTCCATGTTTGTTTCATACGTTCTTGTACAGTCTGCTAAAGGCCGCGCTGGCATTGGAGATTCTTGCATTCACTTCATCATCAATTGTGGCAGCTTGTGACACAGTGCTGCAAATATAGGTGAATTTGTCCACAACACTTAGACTATGATCATTCACTTTGATATTCGGCACAGTGTAATTATTCCCTGGAGCTGGCTGGTACATAACTACAGTCTTCTCCAAATTAATATTGAGCCCAAAGTTGGCACAGGCATGTGAGAAAGCTGAAACATTATGTTGCATGTCCGCCTCTGTGTTGGCGTATAGAGGGCAATCATCAGCAAACAGGAGCTCTCTGACGGTGTCGTTGACAATTTTGGTTTTAGCTTTCAGCCTTCTGAGATTGAATAACTTTCCATCCATGCGGTAGTTGATGTCTATTCCAATGCCGTTGTTCTCGAAGGCATTCATCAACATGGCTGAAAACATGAGGCCGAACAGTGTTGGTGCCAGGACACATCATTGTTTCACTCCATCTTCCACAGTTCTTCTCTGCTGAGTGTATCAAAAACCTTGGTAAGGTCAATGAAAGTGGAGAACATTTCGCAGTTCTGCTCCTGACATTTCTCTTGCAGCTGCCTTGCAGCGAGAATCATGTCAACAGTTCCACGTTCTTTTCTGAAGCCACACTGACTCTCAGGAAGAAGATCTTGATCGAGATGGGCTGTGAGGCGATTGAGAAGAATTCTGGCGAGTATCTTCCCTGCAATTGAAAGCAAGGAGACGCCTCGGTGGTTGTCACAGGATTGGCGGTTTCCTTTTCGTTTGTAAAGGAGGACTATTGACGCGCCCTTGAAATCTTGTGGCATGGTCTCGTTCACCCATATGTTTGTAAAGACTTGGTGAAGCTGCTCTGTTAGGACCGGCCCACCTGCCTTTTATATCTCTGCCGGGATGGAGTCCGGACCAGGTGCCTTGCGGCTGGAGAGTTGCTGGATGGCTTTGTTTACTTCCTCTATGGCTAGCAGGTCATCAAGTGTATCATTGATGGGAACTTGAGGAAGGCAGTTGATGGTTTCATCATCGAAGAAGGAAGTTGCATTTAAATGTTGCTGAAATGTTCTGCCCAGCGCTGAAGGATGTCTTTCTTATCGGTGACCAATGTTCCCCCATCTGCACTGAGGAGGGGAGCTGTGCCTGGTGATGTAGGACCATAGACCGCTTTCAGTGAGTCGTAGACGTTTTTCATATCATGTCTGTCAGCAAAGCCTTGAATTTGACCAGCTTTGCTGCTCAGCCAGGAGTCCCGCATGTGCCGAAGTTTCTAATGCAATACTCTCTGAATTTTCTTGAAGGCATCTTTTTTATGTTGACGTCGGGTCATTCAAATGTCCTTTGAGGAGAAGATGTTTCTCCTCCAGCAATTGGTTGATGTCTTCGGAATTTTATCAAACCAGTCTTTATGCTTTCGGGGGGTTGGACCCAGGATTTCCATAGCAGTGTTGTAAATTATGTCCATTAGGGCTCTCCATTCTGTTGCTGTATCGTGTTTAGCTGCAGCATTGGGCTTGAGGCGGTCTTCCAGCATATTTTCAAACGACAGCTGCATTTTCTTGCTGTATAGGTGGGTGACATTTAGTGTTTTTTTTTTTTTTTTTTTGCATTTTCACCCATTGAGGACGTCATGGTGGTTTGATGTGAATGTTTATTTCCGAGATAATGAGACGATATTTTAGGGTACCCACCAACCGCGGCTAGCTGGTTAGGTAGTGATGGAGCAGACAATGTTTAGGGCACCTTTTCTAGCCCCTTCCTCATGCTATGGAGGTGAGCAGTGTATTACTATAGAGGGCTGCTCAGTCGCTCAGGAGGCTGCGAATCCCACTGCTGCTCCAGTCAGTAGAAGACGACCATATGGCCTGAGCCGCCTGTGCGCAGGTCTGCGACTACGGCTGCCAGCGTACCCACGCCTGCCGCTTCGCCGCTCGCCCATCGCCACAGGGCTTGAAGGTGATATATGACGTTGGATGAAGAATAACTTGCTCAATGAATTGGGTTAAAGTGAGGAAGAGTTGCGCAATTCGTCTACGTCCCTCTCTCGCCTGAGTCCATCTGAATCCAGTGGCATGACAAGTCAAGGAGACGAATACAGGTGCAGTGGATGACCAGGGCGCTCTACGTGCCTTGCCGTGCTCATTACGTTCCACAACGCTTTGCAGGTAAACGCCGTCTTGACCATTGAATCAGGAATGATTTCTTCCGCGCAGACCACCGAATCCTGTCTTCACATGCTGGGTAGGCATACCCTAGTTCACCGCTTGGTTTGACACCAAATCGACTACCCGCGCCTGGTTTAGCCAGCCTCTCATAGCTGTTGCCCGGGGGGTGGCCGCTGTCGCATGCTGACAGCTACTAGGAGTCACAGGCGTGAGCTGGGTGTCAGGCTTGGACCAGTGGGGAATGGGTCCTGAAAAGGACATAGTCATCCTTACCAAAGGTACTACCAATGCCTGACACCCCGTACCCCCCCCCCCCCCCCAATATGAATGCAGTAAAATGCCACTGATGGCACCTAGAGCTAGACTTGTACAAAACAATTGCCCTACTCAGAAGGTCATTCTTAATTATCTAAACAGCTAGAGCTGATAGAAATAATCTGATTACATGTTTGGATTCATTCATTCATTCATTCATTCAATAACATGTCCTTTGCAGAACCTCGCTTCCATAACAACCTTCCAGAAAATCTCTCGATCATAAGCAAGATGTCCCGTGCCCGATACACCCATCTGGAGGTCATCCGCTACAACCTGCACCCATCTTCTCTTTGGCCTTCCTCTTCCTCTCTTCCCAGGCATGTACACCTCCATTATTGTTCTATCCAACCTTTCGTGACGTTTCAAGTGACCAAAAATTTTAAATTTTCTTTGTTTTATCATCTTCAATATTCAGCTCTTGAAGTATGGATGCATTTCTTCTTTTCTTTATCCAAGAAATTCTTAGAACTCGTCTATAACATTTATATTGAAAAGACTTTATGCGCTGTTCAGCTTGCTTAGTAAGTGTCCATGTCTCACATGTGTATGTTGCAATAGGAAAGATCTATGTTTTGCATATCCTTTACAGGACATCGCTGTCAACATCATCATCTTTCAGCTATATGTTGATTTCTTTGCAAGATTACTCTCAGTATGTTTGCTCCATACTCCATATGGCTCCATACTCTCACAAGTTACTGGCGCGAAATAGGAAAGATACATGCCCTTAAAAATTTAATTTGTGTAGTTCTATCTGTCCCTCTCCACAATTTATTCAGTTGTTTTAGATTTTGAAGAGCAATAGATATTCGTCTTTTAACTTCTTTCACTGTGTCACCATTGGTGGTAATCAATGACCCAAGATATTCGAAATGTTCCATAACCTCCAATTTTACTTCATTAACATATATTTCTTTTTCCATAGTAGTTTTATGTGTATTCATTATCTGTGTATTTGATATGTTAAGATATAAGTTGTGAATTTCACTATTCAATTGAGTTGAGGCTATTAGGTTTTCTATACCATTCTGTGTTGTGGATAGCAATAGTGTATCATCAGCATATCGAATTTCTGTTATGACATGACCACCGTGACCACCGAAATTTAATGCATCATATAGCTCCCTGTTTATATCATCTCTTACATTTCTCATTATATTTTCGGCGTACAGGTTAAACAAATAGGGGGACAGAACAATGCGATGACGGACTCCTTGCTTGATGTGAAACCATTCGGATGTCTCGCCATCTATTCTAACCGCTGCTTGTTGGTCTAGATAGAGCATTCTTATGAATTGTATTACATGTGATGGAAATCCCATATTCCTCATGATTTCCCAAAGTTTCTGATGTTGTACACAGTCAAATGCTTTTAAATAATCCACAAAACATGAGAATATTAAATTCTCTGCACTTCTCTATTATTAAACACATGTTGAGTATGTGATCTCTTGTTCCTCTCTTCCTTGTATAAATCCAAATGGAATTACGTCAATTTCTTCATCCATCTTCTTACAACGTCTTCCAATTATGATTTTAGTAGAATTTAACTTAGCCGGTCTCTCTGGCTGTGGGGTTACAACACTTTCTCTCTGTAATCCCGTTTATCACGCAGAGTCTCGCAGCGGAGCGAGAACTGAGGTGGTTCGACCCCCGCTCGTGACTTGCGGATACTGAGCCGGCCGCTCAGAAAGCAATGGCAAACTACTGAGCGTAATCTTGCCAAGAGATCAACAGACAGCTGAAAGATGCTGCTGTTGACAGCTAAGTCCTGTAAAAGGATACGCAAAAAACTTTAGAATTTAACTTGCAAACCTGAACACGGCAACAGTTCTATAATTGGTGCATAATTTAAGGTTGTCCTCTTTGGTATTGGAATGAAGATAGTTCTGTTCCAATCTTTTGACCATATATCATATTTCCATATCTTTGTACATAATGCATGACATATTTGTATGCTTTCTCCTCATCCCACTTTAATTAGTTCAGCTTGTATCTCATCACGTTCAGGTGATTTACATTCTTCAGGTTCTTTATTGCCCGTGCAATTTCATATAATGAGGGTTCAGGTTCTGTCTCTGCTGTCATTGGTTCATGTATCTCATTCATATCCTCACTGTCATTCATATCATACATTCCACTGTATTATTCCTGCCATCTTTCTAGAATATATCTAGATTCTGTTAAGGTATTTCCCAACTTGTCAAAGATAACATTTAATTGAGGTTGAACATTTCATGTCAATACCATCATTTCTTTTAACATTTCTTAATCTCTTCCAGTCTTATGATATTGCTCTATTCCGGTACAGCAATCTTGTATATACTGGGTTTTATCATTTCTTGTGTTCTTTCTTATTTCTCGAGTTAAAGATTTATACTTCATCCTTGCTCTTGATCGGAATTAAATCTTTGGCTGCAGTTTGACGATATCTCTAGCAATTAATCAATCAATCTATAGCGTGTACTGCCAATTCATCAGGTGTCAATTCCCCCTGTACAGACATCAAGACCCCAAAACGATTCTTGACTTCTATGTTATATGCATCTGGTATTTTTTTTTTTTTTTAGAGATCAAAGCGAAGTGGCCTTGGTCCTCGGGTAAACATTTTGAGTTTTACTTTCACATCTGCTTCTAATAACTGATGATCTGAATCACAGTCGGCACTTCGTAAGATTTTTTTCCAATGTTAATGCTTGATCTCCATCTTCTTTGTATTAAAATATAATGTGTTTTTGTTTGTTTGTTTGTTTGTTTTTGTTTGTTTGTTTGTTTTTTTATTTTTTTTTATTTTAGTACTGTCCGGGGACTTCCAAGTGAAGAGTCTTCTTGGGTGTTGTTTAAAACGTGCGTTGGCTATCGTTTATTCATTTTCTGTGCAAAATTCGATTAATTTGTCACCTGCATCGTTTCTATTTCCCATTTGAAATTTTCCTAAAACTTGTCTGTCATGTTCAGCTCTTCTTGTACCCACTTTCGCATTATAATCTCCCATTATTATTGTTGTGTCATTATGACCAATCTTATGTAATGTGTCTTGCAGAGTGCTGTAAAAATCTGAAATTTCGGCTTCCTCTGTTATTGAAGTAGGTGCATAAATCTGTATGAGAGTTGTGTGTGTGTATGTGTGTGTGTGTGTGTGTAAGAGCGCGCGCGCGCGCGTGTGTGTATGTGTGTGTGTTTATTTTTATTTGTATTATTGTTTTTAAAAATGGCATTTAAGTCATCATTAAACATAGTGAGAATCCTATCACTAAAGGGGTTATATCCAATTAAAGCTTTTGCAGTTATTTTATAAAAATAAAATGCCACTCCGTTCTGGCATCCGACGTCTCTACCAGAATATATGAACAGACATCCATTTTCAGTTGTAAAATTACCCTTGTCTATCCAGCGATGTTCACTAATTCCTAAAATGTTAATATTTAACCTCTCAATCTCATCATATACTATCTTAAGCTTTCCCTCGTACGACTTCTCACATTCCACGTTCGTGGTCTCACTCTCTTTCTTAGTCTGACACAGGGGATTTCCTTGTTAACACCGTCGGGATTAACTACGTCATCACGATTACTAGTAATGGCCCCTGTGTCACATTCTTTCCCAGTGTTATTTGATCTGCCTGATCTGGGGGGTCTCACCACCAGATCTCTTTCTTATTAGGTTTTCTATCATGGTTGCTAAAGATTCTTGGCAAGGATTGCAGAAGGTAGTTTGCCGTGCTTTCCTTCTGGGAAGTGACTGTGCTAGTCGGTGGCCATAGCCATTGTCTTTACTGATGAGATCATCTGCCTATCGCCGCAGAGTGCAGTCCATAACCAACAACTATCTGTCGGCTGCTCTCACACTTCATCCACCACCTGCATACATGGCTACATGTAACCCTAATGGGGGGGGAGTGGGGGGGGGGTTTAAACGGGTATTCCACCTTGCCCAAGGATGTCCCAGTAGTGATGTTTGGAACACGTCCACGTATTTTTTTGGATGCGGGATGGCGGGCTATCGATTTTAGGTTTTTTTGCCGTGTGAGGGAAAATTTTTGGGGTAAAATCCCGGGTCTATTTTTTTTTTTTTTTTTGGGTGTGTTTCTGTAAAAGTAATTAAGGTAGTGTGGTCTATTTTGGTGGGAAATTGTCTCTGGAACGGGGTGAAATCTGTAGGTTGTTTTCTGAGAAAGTAATTAAGGTAGCGGGCGTAAAAGTATTCGTGTCTATTTTAGTTGTTTCTGTAAAAGTAATTAGTGTGAGTACGGCTGAAGGGTGTGAAGGGGAAACGTTATATATATTGGTTACAAAACGTAGGGTATATGAATATGTTAGTGAAAGATAAACTTGCAAGGGTGTGATGGGTCGTGGTTATACTCGACGAAGCATGGGTAGAGGTGTAGATGGTTACTGAACAAAAGAGGGTTGTAGGAGTCTGACACAGTAAAACAGAGAGACAAAATTAAAAACAAAAAAGTAACATTTTCAAGTGTTTTTTTTTTTTATTGGTATACATCAAACTACATTTTAAAAATGGTTTACGACCCAAAGGGGATCAGAGGGAGCTGCTTATTGTAGAAAGATGCCTAATCCTGTATGAAATCTTATAAAGTTGTAATGGATATGGTGTATGGTAAGGGGTGGGTATTAGTGGTCAACTAGGAGTGGTCGATATAGGGGTGGTCATAAATGTAATGGGTATTGATAAGAGGTGTTATGTAGAGGGTCACTATCATCTGAACAAAAGTAAAGAGGGTTGATTATCATTAGTTGATAAGAGGTGTTATGTAGAGGGTCAGTATCATCTGACAAAGTAAAGATGGTCGTAGGAGTCTGGGGGCTCGAACCAGTGTTAGACTATTGGTGAGGATCAAGAAGTGGTCGCGTTTTGTGAATGTCGGACTCGAACCGGTGGTAGACTATTGGTGATGATCAAGAGGTGGTCGCGTTTTGTGAGTCTGGGAGTCGATCAGATGTTAGACCAACAACTGTTGGTTATGATCAAAGGGTGGTCACACACTGGTCAACCAGTGGTCAAACAGTGGTCAAGTGGGTCAAATGAGGAAATGTTAGGGAAAAGTGGTTGTAATGATATGGTGGTGATTGAAGGGTGGTAAATTAGTGGTCAACCAATGGTCAAGCAATGGTCAAGTAGTCAAGTGAGGAAATTTTAGGGAAAAGTGATTGTAATGATATGGTGATGATTAAAGGGTGGTAAATTAGTGGTCAAGCAGTGGTCAAGTGGTCAACTGAAGAAATTTTAGCGGAAAGTAGTTGTAGCGACATGGTGATGCTTAAAAGGTGGTAAATTAGTGGTCAAGTAGTTGTCAAGTAGTGGTCAAGTGGTCGAGTGACCACTTAAATTGTAGAGGACGATTTGTCTAAGATTATGGTAGTGATTAAAGTGATCGATGACGTGGTCAAGCAGTGGTCAAGCAGTGGTAAAGTGGTCGAGTGACCACTTAAATTGCAAAGGAAAGTACGTATAGTGCAATGGTGGTTGGTGGTATAGTGCAATGGTGAGGAGGAATCACTAGTAGTGATAATAGTACTACCAATATTAGCGACAAGAATATTAGCTGGTGCGTTGTTAGAGATACAAGTCTCTTTTTTGTGGGGTGTGTAAAAATCATACAAAGAGGGTCATACAACCAGAAAGACAGCCAAGTACACACTTGATACACACAAATACAAAGACAACCAAACACACGTACACACATACAGATACAGAAGTACAGACAAACCATACCATTACAACTGTCATCACAACTATACACAAGTACACACAGACACACTCACCCATACACAAGAACACTCAAAGACAAACACAAAGACATCCAAACAAACACACGTACACACATACAGATACAGAAGTACAGACAAACCATACCATTACTACTGTCAAAACAACAGCTATACACAAGTACACACCCATAATCAAATACACAAAGAGGGTCACACAAACACACATACAAACACAAAGACAACCATACACAGACAACCCATACCATTACTACTGTCACATCAACAGATATACACATGTGCAGAGACAGCACAGACTCACTCGTACCATTACTACTGTCACCACAACTATACACAAGTACAGACACACTCACCCATAATCAATTACACAAATACACACCTACAAACAAAAACACACAAAGACACAGACACACTTGTACATACAGACATGAACACTGACAAGTACCATACCCATTTCCTAACATTACTACTGTCATCACAACAACCACACACAGACAGACATACACACACATGAACACAAGTACAACCAGACATCAACTACACACATACACACTTGATATACTTGTACATACACACCTACAAGCGTACAAACACAAAGACAACCATACACACCCATCGCCTAGCATTACTACTGTCATCACAACTATACACAACCACGTACAGACACGCGTACAACAACAAAGACAGACACAAAACACATACAGACACGCGTACACACTTGATACATTTGTACATACGGACATACACATTAAGACAGACAAACACAAAGACACACCCATACCATTACTACTGGTACCACAACCAGTACAGACACACTCACCCATAAACAAATACATAAACAAAACGTGGCCCTACAAGAATATCACAAACCACATACCCTTTGTGCTAAAGAACGCGGATGTCCGAGAAGCCCCTACGTCATAAACGCCATATGCAAAAGTCATTAAGTGGTAGCATGAGTCATCGTTTTGTGGGGAAGCAGGCGGGCGGGTGGCGTGAGAATAGCTTGTCTTCAAAAACTGCCACGTCAGCTATGTAGGGTCGTGTGCAGAACCAGTGTATAAAATAGACGGCGTCTCCTCACTCGCTCTACACCAGTTCGTGGTACACCAGTTCACGTGCTGACTTGGTTAGCTACAGAGTTATTTGTGCTTCAGGCTGGTGTGAGTATTGTTCGTGTAGTGAGCAGATATTGTTCAAGTGCTGACTTGGCTAGCTACAGCAGTGAAACAGGTTGGTGTGAGTCTTGTTCGTGTCGTTGGCATTTGATAAAACAGTGAAACATATTGTGTATACACCAGAAATTTTTTGCGGTTGTAAAAAAAAACAAATGAAAGTGTGTGACTTATGACCAGTATATCAATATGGCCACCAGATCTACTTTCACGTGTTCAGTGTGCGACAAAGCCTATTGTGATAACCTTAATCACCACATGTACGGTACGAAACCACACTTATGTCATAGCTGTGGACAACGTTTCAACAGAAAAGGCAATCTACAAAGACACATACGAACACAGCATCACCCACCTATGAATACAGCAAACACTACAACGCCAGAGACGACAGCACCACCTGTATATTTACACCAGCCTCGTAGTCTAACGCAAGTACCAGACTGCCACCACTGTATCTTCAATGATAACCTTACCCGCCATAATGGGAACATTCACAATGATTATCCCTGTCAGATACGTGACAATCTATACAATTCGAACCTACAACGTTACTTACGAACACATCACCAGACAACACGAGAAAGGACGACACCCTTAGACACCCTGACAACACGTCCACTCATAGTAGCAGAGTATATCCAACCAAATGATAGAGACAGCTTGGCAGACCTTAAGTCGTACTGCAAGGACCTATCGATTATGCTACCCAATCAAGTGGTAGTATTAGAAAAAAGTGTCGACCACCGCTACCGGGTGGTTTTGGTATGATAAAAAGAAGTACTCAGATATCTTGTATGAAGGATCAACTCTCATACATGTCTTTATTCTGGATCCGACACAAATAAGGTATGTGTGATGACTTCGACAACAACAGTGGTTTTGATAGTCAACCATCAGAGCCCAGAAGAACGAAGATCACTAAATCAGAACTTTTTGGTTTTTCACTAATAATGTATGTCATTGATTTTTTCTTATGATATATCACTAAACTGTTTTGATGAATATGTATGTCATTTATTTTTTCTTATGATATATCACTAAAGTGTTTTGATGAATATGTTGTGAACACACATATTTTGGTGATAAAAATATTGAAATCAAGTATTTTGTTGATTTTCTTTAGTGGTTTTGTTTTCATGACGTTGTCTTGTCGTCTCAGAGCTTACATTACCAGACATGAACAAAGTATTAGAAGAAGTTATGACATATACAGAAATATTTCAGTCAAATGTATAAAAACTAGGAGTTAACCAAGGATGAAAAGGCCTAAAGAGAGAAATTTCTCAGCTAAATTTATAAAAATAAAAAATGGAAAAAAAAAATCTTGGCCAAATAGGAAAATGTGTCAACCAAATGGAAAAAAAAAATATTGACCAAGTAATGAAATACACCATTCAAGGTTATGAAAAGTCGGAAAATTTGTCAACCAAAAAGGGAAAGATGTCGGCCAAATACAGATATAGCTCGTCCAAATTTATGAAAACCTAGGAAAAAATACCCAAAGGTGAAAAGGCCAAAATACGAAATGTCTCGACCAAACTTATAAATATCTAGGAAAAAATATTACAACTAAAATTTTGATCATAAGTTATAAATCCAAACATATAAAAATAACTAAATGTGAAAAACATCGTCCAAAGACAGAAATATTTCAACTAAACCTATAAATAAGTCACCAAAAGGGAAAAGGTCAAGTACAGAAATAGCTATGGAAAAAGTAAGTCCACAAAACTAAGAAAAAAAATGTAACTTCTGTAGTCAAATGTGTCTTGAAGTTTTATCTGAAAAGACGCTATCAATGGCATCACTTTCCTTGTTTTACATTACCGAACGCCTTCACCGTATCTGGTACAGAAACCCTTATACATCACTCATCTCTCCACACTCTTGGTTTCTTTCTAATACAAAGTGGTCACATCACCAAGAACTTCATACCTCCATTGTACACGTGCTCCATTGAAACACCCATGACAGTTAACAACATGTATGGCCATGTAATCTGTGACTCCATCGGGGATAGTTCATCCGAGTATTCGTCACCAAAGGTCCATTTCCCATGGCTGACATCTTCAACTTGCTATACCACATCTTATTTTAACATACACTTTACATGAAATTTCCCAAAATTTGGGATCTATTAAAGAATACGTAATGAGATACACAAAGACACCAAGAACATATCAGACAAAACAATTCACAAACCAGACTTAGAACTAATACCATATCAGATGAACCTCCCAGCCAACAAAAGCAACTAGAACACAAACATATAATAAGGAAACACATGACATACAGAGCTTACATCACCAGACAAATCACTTGGACTCAAACAAATTTTGCTTCTTGTACTGTAGAATTCTACCAACACTTCTTTCCTATCACCAAAACTAAACATCTACCACACAACCGCTGGGCATTTGTCCAACATAATACTCATACCCTCGTCAACGACATTAAGGAAACGCATACTTACACATTGTCAGACATTGGATTTAAATCCCCTACTACTAACATATCACCGGTGTCGAATTCCCCTGTTTCACAAAAACACCCTCTTGTCAGTTGTTACTGGCCTAAAAAACCATTACACCAGTCCATAATTGTTACTCCTGGAAGCAACACTCACACTGTCGTATCTGTAGTATGGGTCTGCGATCAGAGATTCTTCTATAGTATCACATTGTAATCCTAACGTTGACACTTGTTTTAAAAACGTTTTAACCTACTTGTTTAAAACTTTTTCACCTTCCATTCATCAGGTACAATGACAGCTTTAATTGATAGACGGACATCGTGGTCAGAAGATGAGGATTGTTGTGAAGATGACAGTTTTTTGAAGGAGGATGATTCTGGCTTCTTCACACCAGCTTTATCATTAGACATTTTGTTCTGTCAGACACCTATTCGTGGCACCCACCCAGCTTTAGATGTACCAGAGACAACCTTTGCTTGGGGTGATGTTTCGTCTTCAGATGAAGATATTGACCTTTTGGATAGTAGTCATGCCCCAGAGTCTATCAAGAAAATTAATGTGTTGTGGAACGAAAAATATCCTACTGAGGGTGTCCGAAGGTGTTCCTCTTCAACGAATAAGTTGTGTATGGGTAGTAATGATCATAATTCACATGTGTATTTTTGTAAACATGACCAATACCGAAGACCTAGGTGCTATACATGGTTTCTATGTACATCTCTCTATACCACAAACCATCAGTGACTATACCTTTACCCTTTCTCAAGGCGTGACCAAAAGAATGTCGACAGTCTGTTTTTTGTTGGGTTTTACCACTTCTCATTGTGAATTTTTTACTGTTTGTTTTTCTTTACTGAAGTAGTAGGTATTGCAGTCTTGTAAGTTTCAATGTGTTTTATTTACCTCCACGGGTTAATTTTGCACCAGAGCCTCACTTCTTGACAGTCCATGTTGTTGGCACCGAAGAACGCAATGGTAACTGGCATCATGTAATCAGAGAACGTGAGAATTTTGAAAGCCGTATACTAGACTTGGAAAAAATTTTGAACCCAGTCTTGAGGGACAACCACAGAAGAAAAGTCATCGAACAAAGGACAGCAGTGAAGAAGGCAGCTGTAGTCTAATTACCATCTTTGCGTTAGACTACGAGGCTGGTGTAAATATACAGGTGGTGCTGTCGTCTCTGGCGTTGTAGTGTTTGCTGTATTCATAGGTGGGTGATGCTGTGTTCGTATGTGTCTTTGTAGATTGCCTTTTCTGTTGAAACGTTGTCCACAGCTATGACATAAGTGTGGTTTCGTACCGTACATGTGGTGATTAAGGTTATCACAATAGGCTTTGTCGCACACTGAATACGTGAAAGTAGATCTGGTGGCCATATTGATATACTGGTCATAAGTCACACACTTTCACTTGTTTTTTTACAACCGCAAAAAATTTCTGGTGTATACACAATATGTTGCACTGTTTTATCAGATGCCAACGACACGAACAAGGCTCACACCAACCTGTTTCACTGCTGTAGCTAGCCAAGTCAGCACGTGAACAATATCTGCTCACTACACGAACAATGCTCACACCAGCCTGAAGCACAAATAACTCTGTAGCTAACCAAGTCAGCACGTGAACTGGTGTACCACGAACTGGTGTAGAGCGAGTGAGGAGACACCGTCTATTTTATACACTGGTTCTGCACACGACCCTACATAGCTGACGTGGCAGTTTTTGAAGACAAGCTATTCCCACGCCACCCGCCCACCTGCTTCCCCACAAACCAATGACTCATGCTACCACTTAATGACTTTTGCATATGGCGTTGATGACGTAGGGGCTTCTCGGACATCCGCGTTCTTTAGCACAAAGGGTATGTGGTTTGTGATATTCTTGTAGGGCCACGTTTTGTTTATGTATTTGTTTATGGGTGAGTGTGTCTGTACTGGTTGTGGTACCAGTAGTAATGGTATGGGTGTGTCTTTGTGTTTGTCTGTCTTTATGTGTATGTCTGTATGTACAAATGTATCAAGTGTGTACGCGTGTCTGTATGTGTTTTGTGTCTGTCTTTGTTGTTGTACGCGTGTCTATACGTGGTTGTGTATAGTTGTGATGACAGTAGTAATGCTAGGCGATGGGTGTGTATGGTTGTCTTTGTGTCTGTACGCTTGTAGGTGTGTATGTACAAGTATATCAAGTGTGTATGTGTGTAGTTGATGTCTGTTGTACTTGTGTTCATGTGTGTGTATGTCTGTCTGTGTGTGGTTGTTGTAATGACAGTAGTAATGGTCGGAGATGGGTATGCTTACTTGTCAGTGTTCATGTATGTATGTACAAGTGTGTCTTTGTCTTTGTGTGTTTTTGTTTGTAGGTGTGTATTCGTGTAATTGATTATGGGTGAGTGTGTCTGTACTTGTGTATAGTTGTGGTGACAGTAGTAATGGTACGAGTGTGTCTGTGCTGTCTCTGCACATGTGTATATCTGTTGATGTGACAGTAGTAATGGTATGGGTTGTCTGTGTATGGTTGTCTTTGTGTTTGTATGTGTATTTGTGTGACCCTCTTTGTGTATTTGATTATGGGTGTGTACTTGTGTATAGATGTTGTTGTGACAGTAGTAATGGTATGGTTTGTCTGTACTTCTGTATCTGTATGTGTGTACGTGTGTTTGTTTGGATGTCTTTGTGTTTGTCTTTGAGTGTTCTTGTGTATGGGTGAGTGTGTCTGTGTGTACTTGTGTATAGTTGTGATGACAGTTGTAATGGTATGGTTTGTCTGTATTTCTGTATCTGTATGTGTGTACGTGTGTTTGGTTGTCTTTGTATTTGTGTGTATCAAGTGTGTACTTGGCTGTCTTTGTGGTTGTATGACCCTCTTTGTATGATTTTTACACACCCTACAAAAAGAGACTTGTATCTCTAACAACGCACCAGCTAATATTCTTGTCGTTAATATTGGTAGTACTATTATCACTACTAGTGATTCCTCCTCACTTTACCAACCACCATTGCACTATACGTACTTTCCCTAGCAATTTAAGTGGTCACTCGACCACTTTACCACTGCTTGACAACTGCTTGACCACGTCATCGATCACTTTAATCACTACCATAATCTTAGACAAATCGTCCTCTACAATTTAAGTGGTCACTCGACCACTTGACCACTACTTGACCACTACTTGACTACTACTTGACCACTAATTTACCACCTTTTAAGCATCACCATGTCGCTACAACTACTTTCCGCTAAAATTTCTTCAGTTGACCACTTGACCACTGCTTGACCACTGCTTGACCACTAATTTACCACCCTTTAATCATCACCATATCATTACAATCACTTTTCCCTAAAATTTCCTCACTTGACCACTGCTTGACCACTAATTTACCACCCTTTAATCACCACCATATCATTACAACAACTTTTCCCTAACATTTCCTCATTTGACCCACTTGACCACTGCTTGACCACTGGTTGACCAGTGTGTGACCACCCTTTGATCATAACCAATAGTTGTTGGTCTAATCCATCCCGCATGCAAAAAATTACGTGGACGTGTTCCAAACATCACTACTTGTCCCGTAGACTAACGGAGGAAAGGAGGTGTCTTACTTCTCCTTTGTAGGGGATGCAAACCCTAACCGGATTTTTTTTTTATTATTTAATCCGAGGTACAAAATTACCCGAGAACACCTAAACGATTTAAGACACCAAAAATGTGTGTAAACCAGTGTAATCAATGAAAAGATATACTAAACAAATGTGATTATAATTCTAATTTATCCACAGATTTGACAAGAATCAATCAACCATGAAGCGTACCAATTACATAATGGTGATCAGTCTGGCCATTCTGTGTCAGTTGTGCCTTATCCAGTGTCAGACCTGCGTGGAGGTGGCAGTGGCATACGCGACATGCCTTCAAAATGGTCCATATCCCCCGCTACTAAGATGTGCACCACAAAAACTACTGTGCTTACAGCTCTGCCTCAATCCTCTCTGTATTAAGCTTATTCTTAACTTAGATATCCTCGGCAATATCTTGAACCTGTCTGGCTGTCCTAATATAATAAAACAAATCACTGAAAGCTGTTGACATGTAGTCAATATTTAATGTTGTCTTGTCCCGGACAAGAACAGCCCTAGTTATCCTTTCTTTGCAGAGTCAACTCAGGTCATTTATGTCCGAGACAGTATCAATAATAACATCAATTCCTACCATTTATGTCTGAGAAAGTATTAATTAACAAAATCAGTTTGAGAGTATCAATAACAACATCAATTTCTCTTATTTATGCCTTAGACAGTATCCATAATAACATCAATTTGTGTTAGTTATGTCTGAGACAATATCAATAACAACACCAGATCCTGTCATTTATGTCTGAGACAGTATCAATAATAACACAAATTCCTATCTTTTATCTGAGACAGTATCGATAATAACATCAATTTGTGCCATTTATGTCTGAGACAGTATCAATAATAACATCAATATGTGTCATTTATGTCTGAGACAGTATCAATAATAACATCAATATGTGTCATTTATGTCTGAGACAGTATCAATAATAACATCAATATGTGCCATTTATGTCTGAGACAGTATCAATAATAACATCAATATGTGCCATTTATGTCTGAGACATTATCAATAATAACATCAACTCAGCAGATATTTACATGATGTTATGTGTGGACTCTAGTCGCACGGCCTACCTACAATTAAATGGAAACCAACAATAAACAATCATCAAGCAAATTCATTTGAATTTTTGTTATACGAGTAATTGAAATTGTGATGGATAGTTTAATGTAACAGTCTACAACACTGTGATGTCAGTGATTGTTTAATGTGACAGTCAACAGCAGTGTGATGTCAGTGGTTGTTTAATGTCATGTTAATGTGACAGTCTACAACACTGTGATGTCAGTGATTGCTTAATGTGACAGTTAACAACAGTGTGATGTCAGTGATTGTTTAATGTCATGTAAATGTGACACTGTAACACTGTGATGTCAGTGATTGATTAATGTGACAGTCTACAACATTGTGATGTCAGTGATTGCTCAATGTCATGTTAATGTGACAGCCTACACAATTGTAATGTCAGTGATTGTTTAATTTGACAGCCTACAACATTGTGATGTCAGTTATTGTTTAATGTGACAGTCTACAACACTGTGATGCCAGTCATTTTTTAATGTGATAGCCCTCAACACTTTGATGTCAGTGATTGTTAAATATCATGTTAATGTGACAGCCTACACAATTGTAATGTCAGTGATTGTTTAATTTGACAGCCTACAACATTGTGATGTCAGTGATTGTTTTATGTGACAGTCTACAACACTGTGATGTCAGTGATTGTTAAATATCATGTTAATGTGACAGCCTACAAAATTGTAATGTCAATGATTGTTTAATTTGACAGCCTACAACATTGTGATGTCAGTGATTGTTTAATGTGCCAGTCTACAACACTGTGATGTCAGTGATTGTTTAATGTAATAGTCTACAACACTGTAATGTCAGTGATTATTTAATGTCATGTAAATTTGACAGTCTACAACATTGTGATGTCAGTGATTGTTTAATATCACTTTAATGTGACTGTCTACAACATTGTGATGTCAGTTATTGCTTGATGTCATGATAATTTATTTAACAGTCTAAAGCACTGTGATGTCAGTAATTGTTTAATGTCATGTTAATGTGAAAATCTACAACGCGTTGATGTCAGTGAATGTTTAATATGACAGTCTACAACACTGTGATATCAGTGAATGTATAATGTGACAGTCCACACCACTGTGATATCAATTGTTGTTTAATGTCATGTTAATGTGACAGTCTACAAAACTGTGATATCACAGGCATTGGACACACTACCATTACAAGAAAAAAAATGATTGTGTGTGGCGATTTCAACAGCCACTCGCAGAGCTGAAGCTATGATCACATGGACCAGAGAGGAGAGAGACTGGAAGACTGGCAGGATGAGAATAGATTCATCTTGATTAACAAGCCGTCCGACCCACATACTTTCTACTCGAGATCATGGCACACTACAACTACACCTGACCTGGCTTTTCATTCACCAGACCTGGAGTGGAACATTACACGAATTGTTTGGGAAACAACTTCGTGGCAGTGACCATCGGCCAGTCTTTCTAACCGTAGAAAATGAGCTTGTAAGTGAAAGCAGCACCTTCTGGGGGTGGAACTACAAGAAAGCAGACTGGGCAATGTACAAACATCGCACCAGCATACTGGTTAGAAACCTGAACACTGAGAAAGACATAAATAAAGTAGTTGAAGAGTTTGGGAAATGCATACTACAGGCAGCGCGAGAAACAGTACCAAGAGGAGCCAATAAACAATATAAACCCTATTGGAGTAGTGAACTGGAACAGTTGCTTAACGATGTGGAAGTTTCTAGAAAGCAAGCAGAGGACATACCCAGCCAAGAGCACCACAATAAATTCCAGCACGCAAAAGCCAAATTTCAAAGGGCCAAGCTGCAGTCTAGACGGAAAAGCTGGCAGGAGAAAACGGAGTCTCTGAACTTTGAAAGAGACACAAGGAAATTGTGGAAGCTAATAAAACAACTTAACGATGAGGGCACAGGGAGAAACTCAAAAATTGCATTACATAACGATGGAAACATCTTAACAAGAAAGCAAGCAGCTGACTATTTTGCGGACTAATTCGCACAAGATAACAATATCAAAATTAGTCCAGAGAAAAAGCAAGAGATTCGAGAGAAACGACAACATACAGGACAGAAGAAAATAGTACATGAGGTTCTAGAGACACCCATCACAATCAGCGAACTGGAGCTAGCCATATCAAAACTGAAAATGAGAAAGTCACCAGGAGTTGATGGTATCTCCAATGAAATGATCAGGAACCTAGGAACAGAGGCCAAAGTAAAGCTGTTGCAGAACTTCAGTAACAGCTGACCTTAGGCAGTGTTCCACAAGCTTGGAGAGAAGTAATCAAGATACCCCTCTTAAAATCAGGGAAAGATGGTTCCATTGCCTCTAGCTACGGACCAATTAGCCTCACCAGCTGTCTCTGCAAAACACTGGAGCGCATCATCAATCACAGACTGCAGTGGTACATTGAAAGTAAAAACATCCTTGTGCCATTGTTTACGGAGGATCAGACAACCTACCTCTCTCAAGAAATTGAGGATGCATTCCAAGAGAAGAAGCTGGTGCTTGCGGCATGGATAGATCTGAAGAAAGTCTTTGACAAAGTGTGGAAAGAAGGTCTGATGAAGAAACTGAGAAACTGCAAAGCCAATGGAAGAATGTACAAATGGGTGAAAGCATACTTGCACAACAGAAGAGCCCGAGTACAGATAGACGGACTCAAGAGCAAGAATGTACTACTGCGTCACGGTGTTCCCCAGGGCGGAGTATTGACCCTCACACTAATTCTAATCTTCATCAATGATCTTGTTTCTAATCTACCACATGGAATTAAAGCGGCAATGTCCGATGACCTGGTTTTATGGAGCACAAATGAACATGCATCAGTGGCCACCAAATTGCTACAAAGAGCCGTAGATACATTTGCTGCATGGGCAAATAGATGGCATGTCAGCATAAACGCTGACAAGTGAAGCTCCACTCTATTTACCCTCTCTTCAAAACAAAAGGCAGGGATCATCCAGATAAATGGAACACCCCTAAGAGAAGATAAAGAACCAACATACCTTGGAGTAACATTTGTTGGCAGGCTGACATGGAGAAAGCACATCAACAAAGCAGTAGCAAAAGCCAGAAGGAAAATAGCCATCCTGAGAAAGCTAAGTGGAACCACACGGGGAGCCAGTGAGAAAATACTTAGTTAAGTTTACCAACAGAGCATACGACCTGGAATATGGGCCACCTGTGTGGTGTTCAGCATCAAAATCCATACTACTAGAGCTGGACAAGGTGCAAAATCAAGCACTTAGAATCACCACAGGAGGGATGAGATCAACCCATATAGTGGAAATGGAGAAGATGGGGAGGACACAAGCACTGAGTGAGCGCAGAGATACGAAAACGCTAATACATGCAGAAAAGTTCCTCAGCTTGCCAGGTCACCCTATGAAGAACAGATGTGCAAATCTAGCTATGAGGCAGTTGAAAAGAAGTAGTTTTATCCACCAGGCCAAACGACTCCGCAGAGAAATCACCGATCTGCCCACAGTTAGTATCCCCCTAACAACTATTCTAGAGCGAACTCCATGGAAAGATGAGCATAGGCTATCATTACAAATCCAGAATAAAGTAAGAGAAATATTTGACAAGGAAGAACAGAACAGTGTGCAGCACAGAACAATCACTCTCAGCTTCCTTGATGAAGAACACTTACAGGACCTCTGGATCCGAGTCTACACAGATGGGTCGGCACAAAATGCTGTTCGAAATGGAGGAGCGGGAGTGTACATAGAATACCCAAATAATACTAAGGACACAGCCAGAGTACCAACAGGAAAGTACTGCCATAACTATGATGCTGAAGTTGAGGCAATCATGATAGCAACAGAGAAATTACTAAATACCAGCAATGGTACACAACATGTGGTGCTACTGACAGATGCAAAATCAGTACTCGAGGCGCTCCTGTCTGGGAAATTGCCAGTACTAAGGACACTACTTTCTGAACTTAGCAGTCAGCATAAGATCACCATACAGTGGATACCATCCCACTGTGGAGTACTCGGAAACGACAGAGCTGATCAATTGGCTAAGGAAGGAGCCAAAGAAGAACAGCCTGATGTGCCCATTACATACCACCAAAAGAAAAGAATGATCAAATCAGTCAGAAAGCCACCAAAACCTGCCCAGATGACTACCACGTTATGGTCAGACAGGAACAAGTCATTATTCTGCGCCCCAGAAAAGGACACAATAAATTACGCAACGGATTGGCCTCGCAGACAGCAGAGCACATACTCCAAGACTGCCCAAAATATAACATATCTAGGCAAACCTTCTGGCTTAGAGAGACGACAGTGGAAGATAAACTCTATGGACCACTGCGTGAACTGAAAAAGACAGTTCAATTCATACAAGAGACAACATTGCAAATATAGACATATTTCAAGCGAACGAAAGAAGAAGAAGAAGTGAATGTTTAATGTCACGATAATGTGACAGTCTACGTCACTGTGATGTCAGAGATTGTTTAATGTCATGTTAATGTGACAGACTACAATATTGTGATGTCAGTGATTGTTTAATGTGACAGTCTAGAACACTGTGATGTCAGTGATTGTTTAATGTCAAGTAAATGTGACAGTCTACAACATTGTGATGTCAGTGATTGTTTAATGTTACATTCTGCAACACTGTGATGTCAGTGATTGTTTACTGTGACAGTTTACAATACTGTGATGTCAGTGTTTGTTCAATTACATGTTAATATGACAGCTTACAACATTGTGATGCCAGTGATTGTTTAATGTGACAGCCTACAACACTGTGCTGTGAGCGATTGTTTAATGTCATGTTAGTGTGACATTTTACAACACTGAGATGTTAGTGATTGTTTAATGTCATGTTAATGTAACAGACTACAACATAGTGATATCAGTGATTGTTTAATGTGACAGTCTTCAACATTGTGAATGTCAGAGATTGTTTAATGTGAATGTCTATAACTCTGTGAGGTCAATGATTGTTTAATGTCATATTAATGTGACAGCCTACAACATTGTGATGTCGGTGATTATTTAATGTGACAACCTACAACAACGAGATGTCAGTGATCTTTTAATGTGACAGTCTACAAAACTGTGATGTCAGTGATTGTTTAATGTGACAGTCTACAACACTGTGATGACAGTGATTGTTTAATGGCATGTTAATATGACAGTCTGTATCACTGTGATGTCAGTGATTATTTAATGCTACAGTCTACTACATTGTAATCTCAGTGATTGTTCATTGTCATGTTATTGTGTCAATCTGTGAAGGCACAGACATCACATGGAAAAAGTCGGATGTAAAGCCCTTCTTACACGCTATATAGAACAGACTGACCAGAAAGACGAGCCCGCCAGACAGAGGACCACAACGACACTCTCTCAGTTGTGCGAGGGGGTCGGGACTGACAAAGAATGGATAATCACAGCTGAGATAATGCGTGCGATGCTCAAGAAATCACCTAACACCGCCCCAGGCCCAGACGGCATGCGATATGGTGACTTACTGGTGATGTCAGATGATGACATGGAAGAACTGGCTAGAGAATTCAACGCCAGTATCCAGAGGGGTCAGATCAAAGAGGAATGGCTACACAGCTACTTGCTGCCGCTGCCAAAAATGAACAAAAACCATTCCAAAATAAGCGGCTACAGAATCATTACGATGCAGAATACTGTTGGCAAGCTACTGGAGAAAATTGTAGCACACAGACTTGCTTGTGTCTTGGAACAACGCGGCTGCTACCCGCCCATCTTGGAGGATACAGACTTAACAAAGGGTCATGGCTGAATGCGGGGGTCTTTGCTCAAGATGTTTACGAAGGATTTCAGGTCAGAGAAGAGACATGTGCGGCTGCCATAGACTTAGAGGACGCTTACAATAGAGTATCCTTCGAGCACTTGATGCAAACCCTCCTCAGACTTAAAGTGCACCCTCACCTTGTACGATGGATAGCTGCAGTTCTGCTCCAAAGGAAGGTGGTGCTAAGATGCGGGAGTTGGTCTTCTGAGCCGATAACGATATGTCCAGGATTACCGCAGGGTTCACCACTGTCACCAATACTATTCAACGCGTATACGGTGCCGATCACTGAACAACAGTTGAACGGGAGGGGTAGGGCTCTGTCATTTGCTGACGACATTCTCGTGTATCGACAGGGTCGAGATAGACAGTGTGACATGTTGGGAGTTGGAAGCAGTACCCACTCTGACCTACCCCACAATGAAGTACAGCTATGAGGATGGGACTGATTTCATTTGGAGGGGGTGGGTTCTTGGAAGCCAAAGTGACCCATAATAGCTCTGGAAATCTAGGGGTTTTCCAGGGAAAATTAATTTCTTCCCTCCAAAATCTTCCTTCCCGAAAAGAGAAACTTAATTAGCTCAAGAGTCCCCCACCTATGAACATTTTCCCTTTTAGGTGAAATGGTCCTAGGAGTTAATAAAATTTAACGTTCCCTTTTCTGAGTAAACTGGAACCTGGGAGATTACAATAGAACAGAATTTAGCTGTCTATTAGTGTTTACCCAGTCACCTGTAGTTCCAGATACTACCTTTATGTGAAGTAGTTACATTAACTAAACACATAGATAATAATGAAAAGTTTTGTCACACCACAATGAACTGACAGAAAAATGCAGAAACAGTTAATTTTGGTTTATTACTCAAAATTAAAAAAAAACTTGTGGAAGTAAACCAGTGATGCATTATGACATATGAACTAAACCACTTTGGTTCCAGAATAATTTTCTAAGACACAATGGAGATTAGAACTCCTGAAAACTCTCATGGCAGTTCTGGCATTTCATCACTGTACCCCTTTTGATTTCCTAACAAAGTCTCTGCACTACACAAATGTTCTGTTTGTGAACTTTCAGTTGAGTTATTAAGTGAAGCTTGGAATTAAACAGTCTACACATATCCCGGAGAACTTTCTGGAATGCATAACTATATGACACAGTCTTTCCTTATAAAATTGTCTATCAGACTTCAGCCATGATATTAAAAATTTGCAAGTCTTTTGTGAATGATAAAACTGATCCTAATGATCTTAGAAAGTCTCCCCAAATCACTTATGTTGTCACTTCTCCAGGAAACAAAGCTCAAAGAAGACTTTTGATCAGATCAACTCCTGACAACAGATCTTACTGAGCAGCTCATGATTGGCAATCCCATGGTACATTATTGGACAATGATCTGCAACTCTGGATCATGAGTACATTATTGGACAATGATCTGCAACTCTGGATCATGACAATCTGCGAACACCACCATCCTCACCTGACCCAGAAATAAACAAACTCAGGCATAATTTCGTCTGAACCTTTCCTTCTGAATCAGGATGAGGGACATACAGAGACCTAAACCACATCTAGATGCTTGGCCGGTCGCTCTGCAAGTGCCGAAATTTAGCGTCGCTGGACCCAGAATATTTCGCGGGCGAAATGGTTAACCAATGGACAGAACGGGCTTAAACCACATGATCTGTCCATCATTGGGTGTCACAGCTATTAATACTGTTGACGCCACATTCCTAGCATCCCAATTCTCTCTAGTGCAAACCCTTAGTGAGAAGTGTGTTTTGAAATTGTGATGTGCAGCAGTGAACAAGACGGAGTGCGCAATCATGCGACAGCGCCCCCCTCCAGATTGATCTCTGTGGAGAACTATCGTCTCAGTCGTTCACAGCTGACACGGTTCCTTTTGTGATCCCTCTTGTTGGTTTTCCACTTCATCCGAAGTTGATGGTTCATCAGGAACTGGACAACGATTCAAGAAGTCGGCGCCTACGTTCATTTTCCCATGAACGTATTCGATTTGGAATGAGTATGGTTGCAACAGCAGCGACCATCGCATGAGTCTTGCGTTCAGATTCCGTGACGATGCCAGAAACATCAAGGGTTGGTGATCACATTGCACTGTAAAATGTTTACCATACAGGTATGCCTGAAACTTTTCCACAGCCCAGATTAGACCAAGGCACTCACGCTCGATCACCGAGTAGTTCCGTTCAGAAGAATTCAGTTTCCTGCTTGCATAAGCTACAGGGAATAGCTCTGAGTGATCATCTCCTTTCCTCTGGAGTAAGGTGGCCCCTATTCCAATATTACTCGCATCTGTGCGGAGCACGAATGAGCGGTCGAGGTTTGGTAGATGTAGGATCGGTTTGGCTGTTAAAGCTTGTTTGAGAGCTGTAAAAGCCTTCTCACAATCAGCTGACCATATGACTTTCTCTGGATTCCCCTTTTTGGTAAGATCCGTTAAGGGTGCAGCCAGTGTGTTGAAGTCTTTGATGTATCTTTGATAGAATCCACATAAGGAGACGAATGATCGAACATCCTTTTTGGTCCTTGGGTGAGGTGCTCTCTGAAGTTTCTCCACATTTCCTTCTTGAGGTGTTATGAAGCCTTGAGATACCTTATGGCCTAGGAAGTCCAATTGTTGAAATCCTATTTGACACTTCTTGGGTCTTGCTGTCAAACCTGTTTCCTTAAGTCGCTTGAACAATAGATGCAATGTTTCGACATGCTCCTCAAATGTTTCAGTAGCAACTAAAATATCATCCATGAAGTGGCTGATGGCCGGATGATGTAATGGGTAAAGTAATCTTCTCATCATGCGTGTAAATACACTTGGAGCGTTACTTAATCCAAATGGAAGAACATTGAACTCGTAGTGTCCTCCAGGAGTACTGAAAGCTAACCACGGTCTGACTTCCGGTTTCACGGGAATTTGGTAATATCCCTTACTGAGATCAATCCTGGTGAAGTATTTGGCTGTGTTGAGACTAGTGAACAGCTGATTCTGGTCGGGTAGAGGTTCTGCCTGAAATTCAGTAATCGCATTGAGCTGTCGATAATCGATGCACATTCTGTGTTCACCATTAGGTTTTCTCAACAACACCACACTAGCACTGTATGGAGATTCAGATTGTGATATAATTCCTGATGAGAGCATCTGCTGTATCTCTTCCTGCAAAGTATTTTGCTTGGCATAAGGAACTGGGTACGTCTTGACTCGCACAGGTGTATCATCTGTTAGCTTCATATCAAATTCTACTAAATCAGTAAGACCTGGTTTGTCGGTAAGTATTTCTGCATACATTGCCATACGATCTCGAATTTGCTTCTGTTGATCTGGAGATAGGTTGGGATTGATATCCACATCCTGAAATGTCTCTTTGGCTTGCAGTGTACATTCTGTTCCCATGGTAATTCCTTGTTCTACTTCAGTAGCCACACCCATAGCCATCAGGTGGGCCGTTTCGGAGGTTGCGGACCTTTCATTCCATTTCTTCAAAAGGTTTATGTGAAACACTTTCAACTTGCCTTTGACAGAAATTTTGTAGTGAGTACGAGATATTTTCTCTGCCACCTCAAATGGTCCTTTCCATCCAATTTGCAACTTGTTCTGACTGGTTGGAAGTAGTAGCAGCACTTTTTCACCCACTGTCAGCTCTCTATCTTTTGCCTTCTTGTTGAAATTGCGAGTCATTCTTCGTCGAGCTTGACGCAGATTCACATTCGCTTGTCTCCAACCATGTTGTAGACGTTTCTTCAACTCAGCAACATAAACACATGCAGTAACAACTGTATCATCTGCATGATCATCAGTCCATGTTCTCAGTAATACTTCCAAGGGTCCCTTGATTGGCCTCCCAAACAACAGTGTTGCGGGCGCAATCCCAGTAAAGTGATGAGGCACTTCCCGGTATGCGAATAATGCAGCAGGAATATATGTGTCCCAATCCTCTGGTTTTTCATGAGCTAACTTTCTCAGAATACTGATGAGGGTACCGTTCCACCGTTCTACACTCCCGTTCGTTTGAGGCAAATGGGGAGATGAATAGATATGGCGAGCATGAAATAGCCGAAAGACTTCTTCCATGAGTTTACTGCGAAACTGTGATGCATTGTCGGTTAGGATTTTGAGGGGAAATCCAATCCGAGTAAATATCTCAAGTAAGGCTTCAGCAATGTGCTTGGAGTCACTTGATGGCATTGGAATACTTTCTGCCCACATTGAACAGACGTCCACCAATGTTAATATGTATCGATTCTTCCTCCGCGTCCTGGGGAGTGGTCCGATAATGTCTACGGCAACTCTCTCGAAAGGAGATCCAGTTAGGTGCATCTCACCAAGCGGGACAGGGGGTGTCCTATGTCTTGGGGTCACTCTTTGGCATTCAGGGCATGACTTGACATATCTGGTGATGTCAGAATTCATTCCGAGCCAAAAATAGTGCATGGAAATTCTTTGCATAGTAGCATTTATTCCCATATGCCCACTGAAAGATAAGTTGTGGCCCATATCCAATAGTTGAGCACGATACATAGACGGGACAATTAATTGAGAATATTCTTGTCCACTTTTACCTGCCTTGCGATATAGAAGTCCACCCTTCATATACATGTCGCCTCTACGTGGAGGTGAATGTGCTTTAGGCAGTTTGTTGAAGCATGGCAACAAGGTGCTGTCAGCACTCTGTGCTTTCTTCAAATCCTCTGATCGAGGGTTGGTCGGAGTCGACGATGCTGGAGTCTTTTCTGTCTGCGAATTAGTCGTCAAAGCAGCAACTATCACAGGCTGTATAGGTTCTCCTAGAAAGACGTACCGACAACCGAGCAGGACTGGGTACACGGGATTTTCCATCACCGCTGCCTTGATTGTTCCAGTAACATAACGCGAAGTTATATGTACTCGAGCCACAGGTAGTGACATCTTGGCTGAACTTTTCAAGGGTCCCTTTATAATCACCATTTCCTCAGTCAACTGTTCTGGCTGAACTAAGGATGATGCTACGACGCAGTCATAATTTAGACCTGTATCATATAAGCAAATGGCGGGGTATCCATTTAGCAAGATGGATTCCACTACCGGAATTTTGGAATGGGTGTCTTCATGAGTTGCCACACTGGACGTTTCACTAGTGCTCACCTTACGTTCCTTCCGGCGAGTCAGACATGCAACTGTGTGAGGGGTAGGAGGTTTCTTCCGACAATCTTTTGTGTGATGTCCTACCTTCCTGCAATTGGTACAGTAGTCCTTCCCACTCTTCTTGGCCGCCTGAATATAAGTTAGACTGGTGTTCGCAGATTTCTTCAACTTCTTATTTGGGTTGGTGTATTCATTTTCTTTGGTCTTGAGTGATTTGTCTGGAGGAGAAGCTTTGGTCATCCGCCTCTTACTTCACACCTCCTTTTGAGATTTCTCCCATCTCTCTGCCAAAAGAATAATTTCCTCAAGTCTATCAGCTCCATTCTGTGTTAAGAACGCCCGAAGTTCTGATGACATTTTATCCCTTAATTGGTCAATCAATATCATCTCTCGGAGTCCTTCAAATGTTTCTTCAAACTTTCCCATCTCTGCCCATTTGTGCAGGTAGGATTTTAATCTTTCAACCCATTGGCCGTAACTTTCCCCAGGCTCCTTCTTAGCTGATCTGAATTTCCTTTTATAGTTATCAGAATCGACTTCGAAGCGAGTTAGTAAAGCTCTTTTGAGAACACCGTAATCCTGTCGTTCCTCATGACTAAGTCTAGAGAAAATTTCAAAAGCAGTAGTTCTCAAACCCTGGGAGAGTTTCACCGATCATTTAGATTCATCAAGCCCACATGTAGAACACATAAGTTCGAACCTGGAAAGATAGTGCTCAATCCCTTCAGCGTTCTCATTATATGGTTCCAAAGGAAATGCCATCGCTCCAGTGTGATGGTAGTTTTCCTCTGTCTGTATATCTGTAGTTGGCCTGCGTGTGGAAATGGAGGGGGTGGTAGGAACACCACTCTCCAGTCTCCTCCTCTCCAACTCATTATCCATGCGCCTAATCTCCAACTGATGTTGTCTCTCCTTTTCTCTATTATCCACCTCAGCCTGCAGCTTCCTATCCTCCAACTCTAAAGCTATCCGGCTTTCTCTCTCTTTCTGAATCATTTCAGCCTCTCTGTCTTTTTCCTTCTGAATTATTTCAGCCTCTCTGTCTTTTTCCTTCTGGGTTATCTCAGCCTGTAAACGCTCATGTCTATCGAATTCGTCAGAGACGTACTTCGCGAGCTCAGGACCCTTTAACCCACATGATTTGCCTACATCGACATATTGTTTCCGTAGTAAAGCTGTTTCCGCCATGCTAAATTTTAGATCTTTCCCAAATATTTGAAAAAAATACTAATTGTCGCCTCTGTCTGATTCAGATAGGAAAACCCCTGTATCTGAAACGGTACAAAGCATGCAATGGAAAAATACAAACAACAAATCAACAAAGTAATATTGCAGGAAAATCTTGCACGAAATCTGGAGTTTTCGACTATTGAGAGAAAAACACCAAACACCCGAAGTCAACCTCACTAGACAATAAAGATTCTGATATACCCCTCTGATCTACACCTGGTAACATAAGACCTAAAGTGATTTCTAATCAGTGGTTCTGAATCTTGAATTACACAAAGTCCACCTAGTGACCTTGCAAATGCGGTCCTTAAAATTGTAAATAAAGTTCCGCAAAAAATGTAGAGTTCTGTTTCACCTTAAAAACCTGAAAGAAAATATTCACATATTTCAAGCAATTGTGGTGTGAACAAAATTAACCCACTATGTGGTACCAACAATAAATATTGTATGGTTACGAGAAAGCACGAGTTCTATCCCTGACGAGCCCCCAGTAAATGTGACATGTTGGGAGTTGGAAGCAGTACCCACTCTGACCTACCCCACAATAAAGTACAGCTATGAGGATGGGACTGATTTCATTTGGAGGGGATGGGTTCTTGGAAGCCAAAGTGACCCATAATAGCTCTGGAAATCTAGGGGTTTTCCCAGGAAAATTAATTTCTTCCCTCCAAAATCTTCCTTCCCGAAAAGAGAAACTTAATTAGCTCAAGAGTCCCCCACCTATGAACATTTTCCCTTTTAGGTGAAATGGTCCTAGGATTTAATAAAATTTAAAGTTCCCTTTTCTGAGTAAACTGGAACCTGGGAGATTACAATAGAACAGAATTTAGCTGTCTATTAGTGTTTACCCAGTCACCTGTAGTTCCAGATACTACCTTTATGTGAAGTAGTTACATTAACTAAACACATAGATAATAATGAAAAGCTTTGTCACACCACAATGAACTGACAGAAAAATGCAGAAACAGTTAATTTTGGTTTATTACTCAAAATAAAATAAAAACTTGTGGAAGTAAACCAGTGATGCATTATGACATATGAACTAAACCACTTTGGTTCCAGAATAATTTTCTAAGATACAATGGAGATTAGAACTCCTGAAAACTCTCATGGCAGTTCTGGCATTTCATCACTGTACCCCTTCTGATTTCCTAACAAAGTCTCTGCACTACACAAATGTTCTGTTTGTGAACTTTCAGTTGAGTTATTAAGTGAAGCTTGGAATTAAACAGTCTACACATATCCCGGAGAACTTTCTGGAATGCATAACTATATGACACAGTCTTTCCTTATAAAATTGTCTATCAGACTTCAGCCATGATATTAAAAATTTTCAAGTCTTTTGTGAATGATAAAACTGATCCTAATGATCTTAGAAAGTCTCCCCAAATCACTTATGTTGTCACTTCTCCAGGAAACAAAGCTCAAAGAAGACTTTTGATCAGATCAACTCCTGACAACAGATCTTACTGAGCAGCTCATGATTGGCAGTCCCATGGTACATTATTGGACAATGATCTGCAACTCTGGATCATGAGTACATTATTGGACAATGATCTGCAACTCTGGATCATGACAATCTGCGAACACCGCCATCCTCACCTGACTCAGAAATAAACAAACTCAGGCATAATTTCGTCTGAAGCTTTCCTTCTGAATCAGGATGAGGGACATACAGAGACCTAAACCACATCTAGATGCTTGGCCGGTCGCTCTGCAAGTGCCGAAATTTAGCGTCGCTGGACCCAGAATATTTCGCGGGCGAAATGGTTAACCAATGGACAGAACGGGCTTAAACCACATGATCTGTCCATCATTGGGTGTCACAGCTATTAATACTGTTGACGCCACATTCCTAGCATCCCAATTCTCTCTAGTGCAAACCCTTAGTGAGAAGTGTGTTTTGAAATTGTGATGTGCAGCAGTGAACAAGACGGAGTGCGCAATCATGCGACAGACAGGCGGTTGCCAATGATATGCAGGGCGAACTAGATCGAATTTCCTCATGGTGTCCTGATGCCGGTGCCCATGTCAACCCTGCAAAGGCATCGGTTACACGGTTCTCCCTAAACAACCATATTGTGAACACAGACCTGTCGGCAGTAAGAATGGATGGGAGTATTCTGAGTAGAACCCAGTCAATGGCATATCTTGGCGTGAGGCTTGATTGTAGCCTGTCCTTCAGAGATCATGTCTATTATGTCATAACGAAAGCTCGAAAAGGTTTGTCAGCAATGAGAGTCATGGCGACTGCCAATACCGAACAAAGACTGCTGTAACATGCCTGGGTCCATTAACATTGGGGGTGATGGACCTAAGCGAAAGTGGTACTATATAAACAAGCTAACCAGCCCTGGGAAATAATAGACGAAGGTAAAATGAGGCTGGGTGGTAGGTCCCCGGAAAGGGCAAATAAGAAGACAGACGGGGAAGGTTGGAGGCTGTGAGTTTAAGAGGGGAGTCGAAACTCAAATCTGATCTCTGTCCAAGATAATGTGGAGGTGTTACTTCTGCTGCCAGAAATATCGAATAAGTTGTTAGTGACATGGCAAGGCCCATTCAGAATTGTCAGTAAAGTGTCAGATGTGGACTACAGGGTGAATGTGAAAGGGAAACACAAAGTGTATCATGTTAACATGCTAAGACAATTCGTTCCATGACCAGAAGCCTTAGAGCCCGTCACAGAGACAATTATTGGCGAGGAGGCAAGTCAGACAGCGTGTTCTGTTGTGTCATTGACGAAAAATTATCAAGCGACAATGACGTACAGATGCACTTACCAAGCGTGGCACTGAGACAGACAGAAACATGGAAAGATGTGTCCATTAATGACAGCCTGGAACTTAGTGACAAAGCAAGGCTAGTCAAGATATTACAGAAATACTCAGATGTCCTTACGGATATACCAGGGAAGACAGACTTGATGACACATGACATCAAGCTAACAGAGGATCAAACAATTAGAGTGAAACCATACCCTATTCCCACATCATTACAGAGCAGCCGTAGACAGTGAGATAACAAAGTTACTGAAAATGGGGATAATTTCTAGATCAGACTCGTTCTCATGTAGTTATTAGGAAGAAGGACAATAACTTACGATTGCGTATAGATTTCAGGAGATTGAACAGCATCACTATTGTAGATCCGGAGCCAATGGTCAGTACTGATGATTTACTGACGCAAATATCTTCTGCAAAGTATATTAGCAAGTTGGATTTGGCAAAATGGTACTGACAAATACCCATGAGTGAAACAGCCACACCGCTAACAGCGTTTGCCACCCCACAGGGGCTATTTCAGTGGAATTACATGCCGTTTGGGCTAGTTAACTCACCAGCAACATTCGTGAGGATAATGAGGACACTGTTACAGGGACGCAAGGATGTTATCAATTACATAGACGACATTTGCCTGTTCAGTAAAAACATGGAAGATCACGTGGCAGGATTAGAATCCTTGTTTGAGAGTTTGAGACAAGATAACTTGACTGTGAAGCCGTCCAAAGTCCAAATTGGATATGAGGAAATAAGTTTCCTTGGACATGTTATTGGCAGCGGGGTACTGAAACCAGAAGATACAAGTGTGAAAAATATTCTGGATATCCAAATACCTAAAACGAAGGAGCAAGTTAGGAGCTTACTCGGGTTAGCATACTTCTATAATAAGTTTATAAAAATCTTTTCTGCCATCATGTTAGTGTTGGTCCGAGTTGACTAAAAAGGGCAAACCTATCAAAGTTGAATGGACGCAGCAGTGTGATGATACACTTAGAAGGATTAAACAGGTATTTTCCAATTATCCCATTTTAATACTCCCTAATCTGGATCGACAATTTACCCTGCGGGTAGACGCATCATTGACAGGAATCGGAGGATGTTTGATGCAAGAAAAGAACGACTTCATGCATCCAGTACTATACGTCAGCAGAAAACTCTCGCCACCAGAAGAACATTACTCAACACTAGAACGTGAGGCCCTGGCGATTGTATGGTCGGTACACACACTCTTTAGGTATTTGTTGGGAAGACAATTCATTCTACAAACTGACCACAGACCACTTACATTCATCCATACGGCAGCGATGAACAGTTTGAAGTTTCGATGAAGCACGCACGGGATCATCGCTGCAGCATATTGTTGCAGGAATACGCATTTCTACCGATGCCCATACGGGGCGAAGACAACACCATGGCAGACCTGCTGTCGAGGAATTACATAGAGCATGAGGCAACATAAACAATTAACATGTTGTTCTATATCCTATCTGGCGTGTGTTATTATGGTTTGTTATTAATACAATATATTGGGCGATGTAAAACAAAGGCAATGCAGCGCCTCGACATGTATTCATGGACGATTATTAGTTTACTGGACAATTATTATCAAAGTTACATAGTTTGTGTGTTAGTGTTTTCTTGAAGATATTAATAGACCGGTGGGTACACAAATATAATGTTTTCTATGATATGTTGATTATTATGCGATGTATTAGCTCACGCATTGGTACACAAGATGGAAAGTTGGTTGTATTGATGTGTGGGGAATATGGGAGGTTACCATGATTACTCGATGTATTATTTAGGTGGTAGCTGGAGTAAGATGGAGTCATACTTACGGCTACCAAGGCAATGTCACTGGGTCATTATTTTTTGTTTTCTGTGAGAAGTATTACTCTCACATAATTTTAAAACGATGTTTTCTTTTGACGAGGGGGTAGTGTAACATGCCTGGGTTCATTAACATTGGGCGTGATGGACCTAAGCGAAAGTGGTACTATATAAACAAGCTAACCGGCCCTGAGAAATAATAGATGGAAGTAAAATTAGGCTGGGTGGTAGGTCCCCGGAAAGGGCAAATAAGGAGACAGACGGGGAAGGTTGGAGGCTGTGAGTTTAAGGGGGGAGTCGAGGAGGCTTCAGCCCGCTAGTGTGGTTTTGAGGCAGACAGCCTAGGCTGGGGAGTAGTGTTGTGTGGAGTCAGGGGACTGGAGAGAGAGTTGAAGCGTAGACCCAGAGAGGGTCGGATAGTTAGTTGAGGCCTAGACCCAGAGTGGGTTGGATTGAGTGAGTTCGGGCCGGGGAAAGTGGCTGGTTAACTCTCGTGGTGGATTAGATTAAGAAGGCCTGGAGAGGGTAATGTTATTTGAATGTGAGGTTGTGATGACGATATATTCTAGACGAATGGAGACGGATTGTATTTGCAGCAAAGAACCTCAATGGCTCGGAACGCTGAAGAAGAAGAAGACTGTTACTGGATTTATATATGTTGCCTGTTTCCGTGTTCATTCATCATTAAAGGGATATTCTGTGCGCAAACGCAATCTTGTTCAATTACTAATAGATGTGTACTTCAATAATTACTTGTGTTGTGGGGCATGGGGATAACCCAGCTTACACTATGCAGTGATACAGAAAGAGCAGCAGGATCTAGACAACGACCAATCTCATTCTGTCGCAAAAGATATTGTGACAACTGCTAATACTTCTGTTCCAAGGACTGGTGCTTTCACGCATCGAGTATGCCCTGGCCATCCTCACTGTCACCCCTACACAGATTGGAAGACTTGAAAAGGTACAACGCGAAGCCATGCGCATCATTTTGGGCTGCACGAGAGACACCAGCTGTGTAGCAATGAGATACCTCCTTGACTTCCCGACAAAGGAACACAGGATCAAGATCTGGAGAGCTCGTGCATACTTAAATAAGAGCAGATGAGCAGCACCCTCTGCATGACGCTATATTCAGAGAAAATGGTGACAGGCTAAAGAAGGGCAAATCATGTCAGGTCGGGCTGAAGATGTCGTCAGACAGATCTGCAGTCTTACCAGTATCAACCCCGGCAAGGAATGGGTGCTGGTGCCTCCAGCTTTTAAGTGCACTTTCTCCTGCATTATCACACTCGACAGACCGTGCAGAGAGAAGAACCTTGCCGCTGTCAATGCAGAGGTCAACGCGCTCATCTATGAACACATAGATAGCACCGAATTATTGCTCATCTATACAGCTGTTTTAAAGCAGCAGAGATGTGCGTGGGCATTTACAGCCCGTTCAAGAATCCAGTGGTGCCCACTCTATGACCATGTGCAGCATGACGATGGAGGTGATGGCAGTTACACAGGCTTTCATATGGCTGGAAACACAGCATTATACCAACGTGTGTTTACTAAGTGATTCAATGAGCATGATTCAGAAGGTCGAAGCTGGATCTGTACGTAGACAGTGGACTGAGTCGCTGTGGAAGTCTGTTGTCCGTAATGTCACCTTCATCTTCGTCCCGGGACATGCGGGAGTCGAGGGAGATGAACGAGCTGATAAACTGGCTGTCTCTGCACCCCCTGCAGATGGCCAGCCCATGGATCGTGCCGATGTTATTAACGTCCTTAAAGATATGGCGAGAATAGAGGACTTTGACGTCAGTGAATCCACATCGCTGTCCAGGATGAAAGACTTGGGAGTAAGAATCGGCACGGCCAAATGCGAGAGGTACATCGGGAAAACAAGGTGCCTCGTCAACCAACACAGAACTGGCACTTTTAGCCACCGGACGCTGATGCATATGCTGGGGGAGGATCTGAGCACCTATGGACATGTCCGGAGTGCAATGAAGATACCCTAACTGATAACTGATAATTGATAACTGTGAGAGTCTACAACATTGTGATGTCAGTGATTGTTCAATGTCATGTTAATGTGACAGTCTACAACACTGTGATGTCAATGATTGTTCAATGTCGTGATAATGTGACAGTCTACAACATTGTGATGTCAGTGATTGTTCAATGTCATGTTAATGTGACAGTCTACAACATTGTGATGTCAATGATTGTTCAATGTCATGATAATGTGACAGTCTACAACATTGTGATGTCAGTGATCATATAATGTCATGTTAATGTGACAGTCTACAACATTGTGATGTCAGTGATTATTTAATGTCATGTTAATGTGATAGTCTACAACATTGTGATGTCAGTGATTATTTAATGTCATGTTAATGTGACAGTCTACAGCATTGTGATGTCAGTGATTATTAAATGTCATGTTAATATGACAGTCTACAACTTTCATGTCACTGTAACGTAATGTTAATGTGAGAAACTAATGTACAGAATTGTCAATCAGCGTGTAATGTTAATGTAGTAAATTACAACACAGAGTTATCACTTTCTAATTAAAGTAATGCTAATTTAACAAACAACAATACCGAGATGTCAACGTTTGGCTACAATAATGTCAGTATGACAAACTACAATACACAGGCGTCAATGATTCTTGCAAGTAATCTTAATGTGAACAAGTACAACACAGAGATGTCGGTGTATACTTTAAAGCAATGTTAATGAGACCAACACTGGGACGCTCTGACGACAATGAGATATCTAAACCTCTGGCCACTGGGACGGAGACTGTCCACAATGAGATAACTAAACCCGGTGAATGAAAAACGGCCAACCGACACCCAGTACCGGCCATTAAGCACATCTTGTGCTGAGTCATCACCTGGCCATATCTTACTACATCAGCATCATGTGCCATGCCGATAAGCGTGGGTGGTCATGTTTCGTCATCTCACTCGATCATCAAAGTCGTGGATCAGCATTGTGTTCTTGTTGTTCTCCTTGTTCTTTTAACCTCAGTGTTGTCAGTTGTCACCAAGTTCTACAGTTTTTTTCCGTCTCATAACGTGTCCAAAACATCGTGACTGTCTACGTCTGATTTCTCTAATCAGTTTTCAGTTTTCATCCGCTTCTAGTAGGACTTGTTCATTGTTTTTTCTGTTTGTCCTTGGTATTCTATGCATTGTTCCGAGAAACCAAATCTCCACTGCCATAAGATGATATTTTCAGCTTGTCTGCTCATTGTCCACGTTCCACATCCATATAACAGTACATTGTCCATGTTTCACATCCATACAACAGTACATTATCCACGTTCCAGATAAATGCAACAGTACATTGTCCACTTTTCACATCCATACAACAGTGCACTGTCCACATTCCACATCTATACAACATAACTTTGTCCACGTTCCACATCCACACAACAATATATTGTCCACGTCTCATATCCATACAACAGTACATTGTCCACGGTCCTCATCCGTACAACAGTACATTGTCCACTTTCCACTTGCATTCAAAAGTATGCTCTTCCTGAAATGTTAAGCTCCAGTCTGGCACAAATCTCTGGTTTGTTCACCTGGAGAGGGAAAGGAGACCTATACAACACAACCCTCGTGGTCTTTGAGCTTTGGTCGGGAGAACTGTCTTCCCCAGCCTCAACCCGATTGTGTCTCCCCCAGCCGCAACCAGACAGTGTGTCCCTCAGCCTCTTCCCGAAAGTGTCTCCGCCAGCCTCATCCAGACAGTGTCTTGCCCAGCCTGTCTCCCTCAGCATGTCTTCCCCAGACTGTCTCCCCCAGCCTAATCCCGACTGTGTCTTCCGCAACTTGTCTCCCCCAGCCTGTCTCTCATAGACTGTCTCCCCCAGTCTGTCTTCCCAGCCTCAGATACAGCCTCATCTCCAGTGTCTCCCCCAGACTCAGCCCAACAGTGTCTCCCCCAGACTCAGCCCAACAGTGTCTCCCCCAGACTCAGCCCGACAGTGTCTCCCCCAGACTCAGCCCGACAGTGTCTCCCCCAGACTCAGCCCGACAGTGTCTCCCCCAGACTCAGCCCGACAGTGTCTCCCCCAGACTCAGCCCGACAGTGTCTCCCCCAGACTCAGCCCGACAGTGTCTCCCCCAGACTCAGCCCGACAGTGTCTCCCCCAGACTCAGCCCGACAGTGTCTCCCCCAGACTCAGCCCAACAGTGTCTCCCCCAGACTCAGCCCAACAGTGTCTCCCCCAGACTCAGCCCGACAGTGTCTCCCCCAGACTCAGCCCGACAGTGTCTCCCCCAGCCTGTCTCTCATAGACTGTCTCCCCCAGTCTGTCTTCCCAGCCTCAGATACAGCCTCATCTCCAGTGTCTCCCCCAGACTCAGCCCAACAGTGTCTCCCCCAGACTCAGCCCAACAGTGTCTCCCCCAGACTCAGCCCGACAGTGTCTCCCCCAGACTCAGCCCGACAGTGTCTCCCCCAGACTCAGCCCGACAGTGTCTCCCCCAGACTCAGCCCGACAGTGTCTCCCCCAGCTTCAGCCCGACAGTGTCTCCCCCAGACTCAGCCCGACAGTGTCTCCCCCAGCTTCAGCCCGACAGTGTCTCCCCCAGACTCAGCCCGACAGTGTCTCCCCCAGACTCAGCCCGACAGTGTCTTCCCCAGACTCAGCCCGACAGTGTCTCCCCCAACCTTAATCGCACAGTGCCTTCCCCATCCTCTGCCCGACAGTGTCTCCAGAGCCTCAGCCCGACATTGAATCGCCCAGTCTGTCTCCCCCAGTCTGTCTCCCCCAGCCTGCCTCCCCCAGCCTCAGCCCGACAGTGTATCCCTAGGTTCAGCCTGAAAATGTCTCTCCCAGCCTCAGCCTGACAGGGTCTCCCTCAGCCTAAGCGTGACAGCCGCCATCCACTTCCAGGACTCACATGACGTTATCGCCGATGTCTCGTGACTAACAGTAACAGCTCAGTCGTTCAGAGGAAAGTCTAAAAGACCATGTGACAAATTACCCAACCTACCAGTCCATGTGACAAATCCACCCAACGACCAATTCATGTGACAGCTTCACCAAACGACCAATACATGTGACAAATCCACGAACACACCAATATATGTGACAAATTCACCCACCGACCAATCCATGTGGTAAATCCACCAACCGACCACGCCATGTGGTAAATCCACCAACCAGCCAATCCATGTCACAAATCCACGAACACACGAATCTATGTGACAAATACACCGACCGACTAATACATGTGAGAAATTCACCAACCGACCAATACATATGGTAAAACCACCAACCGACCAATCCATGTGGTAAATCCACCAACGGACCAATCCATGTGGTAGATCCACCAACGTCCAATCCATGCCACAGATTCAGCCACACACCAGTCCATGTGACAAATCTACTCAGATTGTATTGTATATACTCAGTGTATTGATACTAATGCTGGGGAATGGATAATTAAAGGGTGCGGACACTAGCGACGGCGATGATGTGCTTTTGGAGAAGCTTGTTGAGATCATCGTGGACAGAGAAGGAAATAAAGGCTGAGATAGTGATGACGATGTCAGGTTGGCTCTGTTGATTGTGTTGTCGCGTATCTGTTTGATGTAGTCGATGTGTCACAGTCGATACCGTGGGGCAGGCGTTACAGGAGGAGTATAAGTGTTGGTAGACCGGGTCGTATGGAGTTAATATGAACTCAGGCATTAGTAGTACAGCTCAGACAGTTCGCCTAGATTAGAAACCAGGGCACTACGAACAAAGACTGTGATGGATCACAAATAAATAAACATGTATTGTTTAGCGCTCACACAAGTGTAAGAAAAAGGGAGAGACTAAAGGGCGCACTAGACATCATAAAAAATTAGACGCTGTATTTACCCACCGGGATTCGAACATTTCACCTTCGAATGACAACAGCGCCTCTCAGCAAGAACAACTTCGACAGAAGAAAAACTAGACACCCCTGGAAAGGTGTCATCACTAGCCAGATCTATCCTCTACCTGAACCCACAACTATGTCATCATTACCCAGGTCTATCCTCTACCTGAACCCACAACAATGTCATCATTACCCGGGGCTATTCTCCACCAGAACCCACAACAATGTCATCATTAGCCAGGTCTATTCTCCACCAGAACCCACAACTATGTCATCATTAGCCAGGTATATCCTTCACCAGAACCCACAACTATGTCATCATTAGCCAGGTATATCCTTCACCAGAACCCACAACTATGTCATCATTATCCAGGTCTATCCTCCACCAGAACCCACAACTACGTCATCATTAGCCAGGTATATCCTTCACCAGAACCCACAACTATGTCAACATTAGCCAGGTATATCCTTCACCAGAACCCACAACTATGTCATCATTAGCCAGGTATATCCTCCACCAGAACCCACAACTATGTCAACATTAGCCAGGTATATCCTTCACCAGAACCCACAACTATGCCATCATTAGCCAGGTCTATCCTCCACCAGAGCCCACAACTATGTCATCATTAGCCAGGTATATCCTTCACCAGAACCCACAACTATGTCAACATTAGCCAGGTATATCCTTCACCAGAACCCAAAAACTATGTCATCATTAGCCAGGTTTATCCTCCACCTGAACTCACAACTATGTCAACATTAGCCAGGTCTATCCTCCACCAGAACCCACAACTATGTCATCATTAGCCAGGTATATCCTTCACCAGAACCCACAACTATGTCAACATTAGCCAGGTATATCCTTCACCAGAACCCACAACTATGTCATCATTAGCCAGGTTTATCCTTCACCTGAACCCACAACTATGTCAACATTAGCCAGGTATATCCTTCACCAGAACCCACAACTATGTCATCATTAGCCAGGTTTATCCTCCACCTGAACTCACAACTATGTCAACATTAGCCAGGTCTATCCTCCACCAGAACCCACAACTATGTCAACATTAGCCAGGTCTATCCTCCACCAGAACCCACAATTATGTCAACATTAGCCAGGTATATCCTTCACCAGAACCCACAACTATGTCAACATTAGCCAGGTCTATCCTCCACCAGAACCCACAACTATGTCATCATTAGACCGGTCTATCCCCCACCTGAACCCACAACAATATCATCATTAGACAGGTCTATCGCCCACCTGAACCCACAACTATGTCATCATTAGCCAGATCTATACCCCAACTGAAACCACAACTATGTCATCATTAGCCAGGTCTATCCCCCACCTGAACCCAAAACTATGTCATTACTATCCAGTTCTATCCCCCACCTGGACCACAACTATGTCATCACTAGCCAGGTCTATCCCCCACCTGAACCCACAACTATGTCATCATTAGCCAGGTCTATACTCCACCTAAACCCACAACAATGTCATCATTAGCCCGGTCTATCCTCCACCTGAACCCACAACTATGTTCGACCAGCAGACAGTGGGTACAAAGAAATGTCTTGGGGGTCAAGGCGGTCGGCATGATACTGACTACGTCAGTCACCGAGTGCCGATTGGTTCATACATCAGCCACCGAGTGCCGATTAGTTCATACATCAGCCATAGAGTGTCGATTGATTCATACATCAGCCACAGAGTGTCGATTGGTTCATACATCAGCCACCGAATACCGATTGGTTCATACACCAACCACCGAGTGCTGATTGGTTCATACATCAGCCACCAAATGCTGATGGGTTCATACATCAGCCACAAAGTGCTGATTGGTTCATACATCAGCCACCGAATGCCGATTGGTTCATATATCAGACACTGAGTGCCGATTGGTTCATACATCAGTCTCCGAGTGCCGATTGGTTCATACATCAGTCTCCGAGTGCCGATTGGTTCATACATAAACCACCGAGTGCCGACTGGTTCATGCATTAACCACCGAGTGCCGATTGGTTCATACATTAACCACCGAGTGCCGATTGGTTCATACATTAACCACCGAGTGCCGATTGGTTCATACATAAACCACCGAGTGCTAATTGGTTCATACTTTAACCACCGAGTGCCGATTGGTTCATACATTAACCACCGAGTGCCGATTGGTTCACACGTCAGCCACCGAATGTCGAGTTGTTCATACATCAGCCACCGAATGCCGATCACCGTGTTTCGATTGGTTCATACATCAGCCTCCGAGTGCCGATTGGTTCATACATCAGTCACCGAATGCTATTGGTTCATACATCAGCAACAGAGTGCCGATTGGTTCATACATCAGCCACCGAATGCCGATTGGTTCATACATCAGCCACCGAGTGCTGATTTCTTTAAACATCAGCCACCGAGTGCCAATTGGTTCATACATCAGCCACCGAATACTGATCACCGTGTGTCGATTGGTTCATACATCAGCTACCGAGTGCTGATTGGTTCATACATCAGCAACCGAGTGCCGATTGGTTCATACATCAGTCATCGAGTGGCAGTTGGTTCATTCATCAGCCACGGAGTGCTGTTTGGTTCATACATCAGCCACCGAATGCCGATTGGTTCATACATCAGCCACCGAATGCCGATTGGTTCATACATCAGCCACCGAGTGCCGATTGTTTTATACATCAGCCACCGAATGCTGATTGGTTCATACATCAGCCACCGAATGCCGATTGGTTCATACATCAGCCACCGAGTGCCGATTGGTTCATACATGAGCCACGGAATGCCGATTGGTTCATACATTAGCCACCGAGTGCCGATTGGTTCACACATCAGCCAACGGAATGCCAATTGGTTCATACATCAGCCACGGAATGCCGATCACCGTGTGTCGATTGTTTCATACATCAGCCTCCGAAAGGTGATTGGTTCATACATAACCCACCGAGTGCCGATTGGTTCATACATCAGGCACCGAATGCTGATTGGTTCATACATCAGCCATCGAATGCCGATCACCATGTGTCGACTAGTTCATACATCAGCCACAGAGTGCCGATTGGTTCATACATCAGCCACCGAGTGCCGATTGGTTCATACATCAGCCACCGAGTGCCGATTGGTTCATACATCAGCCATCGAGTGCTAGGTGGTTCATACATCAGCCACCGAGTGCTAGGTGGTTCATACATCAACCACCGAATGTTGATTGGTTAATACATATATGGCTCCAGCACCATATGCCCACTGCGCCTAATGTGTATAAATGAAACTTTTTCTGACCGAATTTACAATATGTAAATAACACCTTTACTGTCCGAATTTACAATGTGCAAATCTTCTTCTTCTGCGTTCATCCAGAGTTTTTTTTTCGGATGTGATTGCGTTGTGCCCTTTTACAGCAAAGCTGTTAGGCCAACACATCCGACTTCTGCGGGCATTTGTTGACCGGGTTAACGATCCCGGGGGTTTCTTAGGACATTTTACTCTCACTGCTGTGGTGTTATCCCCCATCCCAGCTGGCCCATATAGAACAGCCAAAGACATCCAGGTCAGCCATCAAGGGAAGGCAGGGGCAGACCATGGGCATTCCCCTCTATCCGAGGAGGCTTCCATAATTGCAGAGCCAACACATAGCGCTCTGGTACTGGGCTCACCCAAGGAATTGTCACGTCCTGCACATGACTGCTTAGTCTCATTCCGTATATTGGGCCTTCCGTTCGCCATAGGCTGTTCTTCCGGAAACCAGAAGAATGCAGTCTGCAGATGACATCCACACAGCGAGCTTTCGATTTGGACTTTCCACATAATGGATTTGCTATCCAAGCAATATTCCATTTCATGCCTCTGGGTCGCTTTTGTAACCGACATACCTGTGGTATGAAGTGTTGCAGTCTGAATACTTCTTCATGCACCTTTAAGTGTCAACCTGTATGTAGTTAAAGTAAGCTAGGGTCAACTTAAGCTTGTTGATGTCTCCATAGAGCTTGTCCTCAAATGAAGCAGGTGTGGGCCAAAATATCTTTCTCTGTTCTGCATATGTTGGGCAATCCTGCAGCAAATGTTTTGCTGTCATTTTTCCAGTTCGACAATTACATTCATCGGTATCTCGTATCTTTAGTTTATTGAACAAGTGGTATTTCAGCCTGTTATGTCCTGTGCGGAGTCTGAAGATTGCTACTTGTTCTCTTCGGTCGAGTTTGTAATATGCATCATCCTTCTGGTGGCCTGGATGCTCTGATTCCCATTTGGTTCTATAAGTGCTTTTTATCAACCTCTTTGCCTCATTATAGGTTATGTCTATGTCAGGCTGTGGTAGTCGTCCGCCCTCTTTTGCCAGTCTGTCAGCCTCTTCATTTCCAGGTATACTACAATGTGATGGGATCCACTATATTACAACTTTTTTTTTGGATTTCTGGCATAGACCATGGAGTGCTGCTCTTAGGTCAGCTAGTTCTGTGCTGTTTTTGCTCTTCAGTATTGAGACAGCTGACTTTGCATCTGTGAAGATAGCTATTTGCTTCTCTTTATTTTCCTCCATCAAGAGCATTTATGCTGCAGTTTTCAGAGCCTCTACCTCCGCTTTGAAGTTACTTGAAAATTTTCCAGTTGCCACTGAATGTGTTTTTTTCACTCCATGTTTTAAATTTAGGACAATTGTTCCTCCATTCTCTATTGAATTTTTGGCTGATCCATCTGTATATGCATGGGTCCAGTTGCTGCTTGGGTAATGTTCTTTTATGTAGTTTAGGGTTATTTCTCTTCTTTCGGTTTCATGCTGAGTGTTCTTTTTCTCAATACCAGGAATGTTTTCAATTATCTCAGGCAGTTGCTGCTGTCTCCAAGCTGGGAACTTGTGTACATTGTAAATGGATTTGACTGTTGATATGTTAAGTATAGGATTTGCCCTAATCTTTCGTTTTGCAGTTTCTACAATGTTGCTACGCTTCAGTCTTCTCTTTCCAAAACCATTAAACCTTTTATACATAGGGTGGTCTGTCAATCTTCTAAATTGTTCTGCTTGTTGCTGGGCTCTGCTATCTCTTCTATCTTGTATTGGTTGCAAACAAGGGATCTTTTCTAGTTCATTAATAGGCGTTGTCTTCAGGCTTCCAGTTATGATTCGCAGTTTTATTTGAGAGGGAGAACACTGTGCATGTTGTTTTCTCCTCACTTATCTTCACTAGCCATGATTTTGTCCAGTCCTCTAGCGCTAATAGGGCTTGCTGTATTCTGCTGTTAGCTGTACTAATATATTCTTCAGATGTCCATATGGCTAGGTCATCTGCAAAGGATGATGTGTGTACTCTGGCTGGAAAATTTTCCCTGATGTCATTTACATATGCTAGGAATAATTTTGGTGAAAGAACTCCTCCTTGGGGGACATCTTGCTCCAAAAGCATCATTTTGCTGGTTTGTCCTTGTACCTTTGTCCTGGCAGTTCTGTTCTCAAGGTAGTGGCTGATCCATTTGTACATTTTCCCACAAACATGCATTTTTTTGCAGTTTTACTTTCAGTCCTTCTTTCCATAGTTTATCAAATGCTTTTTCTAAATCTATACAGACCGCTAGTGTGTGCTTTTTCTCTTGGAAGGCATCCTCTATTTCCTGAGCTATATAGGTTATTTGATCTTCAGTGGATCTGTACTTTCTGAATCCTGCTTGGTGTGGTGTTAAGAGTTGGTTTTCTTCCAGATGCCATGTTCGCCTGCCATTGATAATGCATTCCATTAATTTTCCTATACATCTAAGTAGACTGATAAGTCGATAGCCATTTGGTTCTTCCAGGTCTTTTCCTTTCTTTGGGACTGTTATTAGTTTAGCTTCCTTCCATGCCTGTGGGACTATTCCCCTCTTCCAGCTGTAATTTAGGACGGCTAGTAGTTTCTTTTTTTTGTCTTAGTGCCTAGTCCTATTAGCATTTCATTTGTGATTCCATCCTTTCCTGGTGATTTCTTCTTTTTAAGGGTATTGATTGCCTGTTCCATTTCTTCCATTGTTAGATTTGCCATCATATATTCTGCTGCTGTATCTGTGTTACTATGATGTATCTGTTTATTTTTGATTGCTTTCTTCTGTAATATCAATGTGGTTTGCACTGGAATAGTGCTCCATTAGCGCATTTGCAGCCTTTTTTTCCTGTACGCAAGGCATTTCCTTGTGTAATTGTTATTTGTTTGTTTCTAGGTCCTTCATTGTTCATGGCATTCACTAGTTTCCATAGTTTGTTTCCATCCCTGTCAAAATTCAGGTTTTCTGTTTTTTTCCTCCAACAATCTCTTGTTGTTTGATTTACTGTTCTTTTATATTTTGCTGAGATGGCTTTGAGAGAGATGTTCGCTTCAGTTGTTTGTTCTCTCTCTGCGGTCTTCCTGGCATCTTCAACTTTCTTCTTCTTCTTCAGCGTTCCGAGCCATTGAACTTTGTCCTCCCAAATTTTTAGTTCTTCAGTCCAGTATGGTTTGTAATTGTTCCTCGCTCATCTTGGAATAGACTCATTGGCCGCCTGTATTATTGCTCTGTTTAGACTTTCCACCATTTGCTTCATGTTGCCATATCGTGTATTTATGTTTTCACAATATTTGTATGGCAAATCTGTCCCAATATGCTCGTTTGTAATTCCAGCGGGGCAAAGGCTTTAGCTCCTGTGGAACATACTCCATATTCATTACAAGCTTGATTGGTCTGTGGTCACTACCTGCTAATTGGTCAAGAACATGGCGATCGATTTTGTAGAGGATGTCTCATGTGCAGAAAGCTAAGGTGGTAACCCATCTTCTGGAGTAGAAGCTCGCTGTGTCATCCACTTTGTTTAGTAGATGGAGATTTGAGTCTATTTCCCAGTCCTCCACTTCATCTTCCTCTTTTGTCAGTATCTGGGTATCCCCATCTTTCTGAATGGCTATTAAAGTCTCCGACAATAATGCAATTTGTGTCAGTTATTTTCATGTTTGAGAGTGTAAGATCCTTATCTGCCGGGCTATACAGATTGTAAATTCTTATTTTCACGTCCTTTATCATTATATCAACACCTATAATTTCCGTTTGGTTGTCAGAGATCACAGATACTTCGCTGCAAGGTATTGTATTTCGTGTAAGTATTAGAACTCCTCCTTTGTGTCCTTCGCGGTCGAAACGTGTGGCCTGATATCCTCTGACTGAGAATTTGCGATTGGCGTTGAGGTGTGTCTCTTGAATGCATGCCACATCTATACTATCTTTATGAAGACGCTGTGTTAGGGAGACTTTTTTGTTATAAACTCCTTCGGCATTCCACTGTAGTATGTTGAATGTCCGGGGTATTTGGTCAATAGCTCTTAACCTACTACTCTGTGCCTTGACTCCACAGCACATGGGAAGGTGACCACCAGTAGTCATGGGTGGACCCCCTCGAGGCAGGGGGACCGGCACTATCACCGCCTGATGGGACTTCGCGGGATTAGCACCATAACGATTAATTTTAATTTGTGACATCATGAATTAAGTTACGTTGCACTGCTTTGTCAAGCCTGTGGCTCAGTACATCCGATTTCGACAAACATTTGTTCGGGGTGCTTTCCCTAGCCTTTGACTGTCCCCAGTCTACCAACAAGGCAGCAGGTTTGTGTGTCACTTGGTCTGGTCCCTCTCCCTTGTCCTGTCCGGCATGGGTGACCCTACCAGTAGCTGTGCTACCGTCGGCATAGCTCTTGGGGTCATTGGAACACACAAGCCCCTCTACCTCGTCAAGGTGGACACACGACAGAGGGGCAATCTGTAAATGAAACCTTTACTGACCGACTTTACAATCTGGAAAGGAAACCTTTACTGACCAACTTTCCAATCTGTAAATGAAATCTTGACAGACCGACTTTACAATCTGTAAATGAAACCTTGACTTACGAGTGTATAATCTGTAAATGAAACCTTTACTGACCGACTTTACAATATGTAAATGAAATTTTGACTGAGCGACTTTACAATCTGTAAATGAAACCTTCAATGGCCGACTTACAACCACTTTAACCAATGAGCAATGGCCAACGCTGTCTTATTAAGGGAAAGAACTCATTTTAGTCTGGCAATTCTCCAACAAACATGATTACCTTTCCCTGGCTTTGTTTTCCTTACACATCACTTTGTGATTAATGATTAGTGAAGATCGTTATCATTGCACTCCGGACATCTCCTCCCATCTCCACCTTAACATCTTCGCCTACGTGTATCAACGAACGCTTCTGTACTGGTTAATTAACCAAAGGTCTTATACCCTTAAGAGAAAAGGTTTAAGTCTGGGTGACCACCGCTCCACTCCCATCTCCCTCAATTTGGACAGGGAAGCAGATTCGCAAGTGTCCTTAAAGTCATCTTATGACAGTGTTGATGTCTGGCTCATCCATTGCCCTTCCCTCATCGATCATCGCCTTGTCTATCAAATGAGCTGTTCGCTCACTTTCCTTCCACGCATGAGTGGATAGCTATAAACCTGGCACAGGTGTCCTCTCCATTCACTACAGTATACAGATGGGGTATAGACTTGGCACAGTTGTCATCTCCACTCACTACAGTATACAGATGGGGTGTAGAGCTGGCATTGATTGTCTCTCCACTCACTATAGTATATAGATGGGGTATAGAGCTGGCACTGATTGTCTCTCCACTCACTACAGTATACAGATGGGGTATAGACCTGTCACTGATTGTCTCTCCACTCATTACAGTATACAGATGGGGTATAGACTTGGCACAGTTGTCATCTCCACTCACTACAGTATACAGATGGGGTATAGAGCTGGCACTGATTGTCTCTTCACTCACTACAGTATACAGATGGGGTATAGACCTGTCACTGATTGTCTCTCCACTCACTATAGTATATAGATGGGGTATAGAGCTGGCACAGTTGTCATCTCCACTCACTATAGTATATAGATGGGGTATAGAGCTGGCACTGATTGTCTCTTCACTCACTACAGTATACAGATGGGGTATAGACCTGGCACAGTTGTCATCTCCACTCACTATAGTATATAGATGGGGGTATAGAGATGGCACTGATTGTCTCTTCACTCACTACAGTATACAGATGGGGTATAGACCTGTCACTGATTGTCTCTCCACTCACTATAGTATATAGATGGGGTATAGACCTGGCACTGATTGTCTCTCCACTCACTACAGTATATAGATGGGGTATAGAGCTGGCACTGATTGTCTCTCCACTCACTATAGTATATAGATGGGGTATAGACCTGTCACTGATTGTCTCTCCACTCACTACAGTATATAGATGGGGTATAGAGCTGGCACTGATTGTCTCTCCATTCACTATAGTATATAGATGGGGTATAGAGCTGGCACTGATTGTCTCTCCACTCACTATAGTATATAGATGGGGTATAGACCTGTCACTGATTGTCTCTCCACTCACTACAGTATATAGATGGGGTATAGAGCTGGCACTGATTGTCTCTCCACTCACTATAGTATATAGATGGGGTATAGAGCTGGCACTGATTGTCTCTCCACTCACTATAGTATATAGATGGGGTATAGAGCTGGCACTGATGTTCTCTCCACTCACTACAGTATACAGATGGGGTATAGACCTGTCACTGATTGTCTCTCCACTCACTACAGTATATAGATGGGGTATAGAGCTGGCACTGATTGTCTCTCCACTCACTACAGTATACAGATGGGGTATAGACCTGTCACTGATTGTCTCTCCACTCACTACAGTATACAGATGGGGTATAGACCTGTCACGGATTGTCTCTCCACTCACTACAGTATACAGATGGGGTATAGACCTGTCACTGATTGTCTCTCCACTCACTACAGTATATAGATGGGGTATAGACCTGTCACTGATTGTCTCTCATCTCACTACAGTATACAGATGGAGTATAGACCTGTCACTGATTGTCTCTCCACTCACTACAGATTACAGATGGGGTATAGATGTGTCACTGATTGTCTCTCCACTCACTACAGTATACAGATGGGGTATAGACCTGTCACTGATTGTCTCTCCACTCACTACAGTATACAGATGGGGTATAGATGTCTCACTGATTGTCTTTCCACTCACTACAGTATATAGATTGGGTATAGACCTGTCACTGATTGTCTCTCCACTCACTACAGTATATAGATGGGGTATAGAGCTGGCACAGTTGTCATCTCCACTCACTATAGTATATAGATGGGGTATAGAGCTGGCACTGATTGTCTCTTCACTCACTACAGTATACAGATGGGGTATAGACCTGGCACAGTTGTCATCTCCACTCACTATAGTATATAGATGGGGGTATAGAGATGGCACTGATTGTCTCTTCACTCACTACAGTATACACATGGGGTATAGAATTGTCACTGATTGTCTCTCCACTCACTATAGTATATAGATGGGGTATAGAGCTGGCACTGATTGTCTCTCCACTCACTACAGTATATAGATGGGGTATAGAGCTGGCACTGATTGTCTCTCCACTCACTATAGTATATAGATGGGGGTATAGAGATGGCACTGATTGTCTCTTCACTCACTACAGTATACAGATGGGGTATAGACCTGTCACTGATTGTCTCTCCACTCACTATAGTATATAGATGGGGTATAGAGCTGGCACTGATTGTCTCTCCACTCACTACAGTATATAGATGGGGTATAGAGCTGGCACTGATTGTCTCTCCACTCACTATAGTATATAGATGGGGTATAGACCTGTCACTGATTGTCTCTCCACTCACTACAGTATATAGATGGGGTATAGAGCTGGCACTGATTGTCTCTCCATTCACTATAGTATATAGATGGGGTATAGAGCTGGCACTGATTGTCTCTCCACTCACTATAGTATATAGATGGGGTATAGACCTGTCACTGATTGTCTCTCCACTCACTACAGTATATAGATGGGGTATAGAGCTGGCACTGATTGTCTCTCCACTCACTATAGTATATAGATGGGGTATAGAGCTGGCACTGATTGTCTCTCCACTCACTATAGTATATAGATGGGGTATAGAGCTGGCACTGATGTTCTCTCCACTCACTACAGTATACAGATGGGGTATAGACCTGTCACTGATTGTCTCTCCACTCACTACAGTATATAGATGGGGTATAGAGCTGGCACTGATTGTCTCTCCACTCACTACAGTATACAGATGGAGTATAGACCTGTCACTGATTGTCTCTCCACTCACTACAGTATACAGATGGGGTATAGACCTGTCACTGATTGTCTCTCCACTCACTACAGTATACAGATGGGGTATAGACCTGTCACTGATTGTCTCTCCACTCACTACAGTATATAGATGGGGTATAGACCTGTCACTGATTGTCTCTCATCTCACTACAGTATACAGATGGAGTATAGACCTGTCACTGATTGTCTCTCCACTCACTACAGATTACAGATGGGGTATAGATGTGTCACTGATTGTCTCTCCACTCACTACAGTATACAGATGGGGTATAGACCTGTCACTGATTGTCTCTCCACTCACTACAGTATACAGATGGGGTATAGATGTCTCACTGATTGTCTTTCCACTCACTACAGTATATAGATTGGGTATAGACCTGTCACTGATTGTCTCTCATCTCACTACAGTACTGTCAGAGTGTTGGGGGAATAAGGTCAGGACATAGAGAGGACAAGGGACAGAATAGAATCAAGGACTGCAGAGATACAATACACAGGACATGGGTAAGGGCACAGAGATGTCATAAAACAGGACATCTGCAGGACGGTAGAGAGATTAGAGACAGGACATCAGTGGGGACATAGAGATGTCACTGATAGGACACCGGCAGGACAAGACGTAGCCAATATAAGGGACATAAGTTCACGGGACGCTGTCCTGAACTAAATAGACGGCACTACACCGAACGACCCAACACAACACGGGAGGACTAACACACTACGTGGCGGTTGAGACAGCCCGAGTTGTTACGAGGAACACGTGGCCTAGTACCACGATGCAAACTGACCAGTTTGAAAACGTCAGACGGGACAGTTTTAGAGGAATGATCGTTGTTTGTCCTGGAGCGAGTGTATAGCTTTGGCAGGAGTGCTAGTTAAAGATAGCGAGCAATTGTGTGTAGAGCTTGTGTAATTGGCTAAGTGCTATAAGTTTTTGTTAGGCGGCATTGTGTATAGAGTGATTTCACCGCCTTTTGTGTAAATCATGACAATGATCAGGTTCTCCTGAATTAAAATGTATAGACCATACGTACGACTAATGTTTTCTTGAGTGCGTATGAAGGATTTCAATACCTGTGTGTATGTAAGACGCTGACAAGTATACAGATGGAATATGGAGCTGGCACTGGTTGTCTCTCCACTCACTGCAGTATACAGATGGGGTATAGAGCTGGCACTGGTTGTCTCTCCACTCACTACAGTATCCATCCATCCATCATGTGCCATGCTGGTAAGCGTGGGCGGTCATGTTTTACCATCTCACTCAATCACCAGAATCGTGGATCTGCTCCGTGTTCCTGTCTCAACCATGCCATGTGGCCAAGCCATCCAGGTATTTGCCTCTAGGTCTTCCGCTTGGTCTGTTCCCTTCGATCTTACCAGTTGTCACCAAGTTCTCCAATCTATTTCTTCTCATAACATGCCCAAAAAATTGTGACTGTCTGCGTCTAATGTCTCTAATCAGTTTACGATCTTCGTTTGTTTCTTGAAGGACCTGTTCATTGGTCTTTCTGGCTGTCCATGGTATTCTTTACATTTTCCTCAGAAACCACATTTCAACAGCCATCAAATGTTTTTTCAGCTTGACTGCTCATTGTCCAAACTTCACATCCATATAAAAGTATAGGTTCTATGTAGCACCTCAACACTCTTTTTCTCGTTTCAATTGACATCTTTTTATTGGTCAGTATGTTTTTCATCTTGCTAAAGGCTACCTTAGACATGGCGATTCTTGTTCTAATCTCTTCAAGGCATCTCCCATCAGATGTTATTACTGTTCCGAGATAATTGTACCTATTCACTTATTGAAGAATATTCCCATTTACTTGTATATTACATTGTGGTATTTCGCTCTTCCTAGTGACGACCATAACCTGTGTCTTTTTACAATTTAATTCTAACCCTCTTTGTTCACTATGTGTAACAACTGCATCTACTAAATGTTGCAGGTCCTGTTCATTGTGTGCAATCAAGACACAGTACACAGATGGGGTATAGACATGGCACTGATTGTCTCTCCATTCACTATAGTATATAGATGGGGTATAGAGCTGGCACTGATTGTCTCTCCACTCACTATAGTATATAGATGGGGTATAGACCTGTCACTGATTGTCTCTCCACTCACTACAGTATATAGATGGGGTATAGAGCTGGCACTGATTGTCTCTCCACTCACTATAGTATATAGATGGGGTATAGAGCTGGCACTGATTGTCTCTCCACTCACTATAGTATATAGATGGGGTATAGAGCTGGCACTGATGTTCTCTCCACTCACTACAGTATACAGATGGGGTATAGACCTGTCACTGATTGTCTCTCCACTCACTACAGTATATAGATGGGGTATAGAGCTGGCACTGATTGTCTCTCCACTCACTACAGTATACAGATGGGGTATAGACCTGTCACTGATTGTCTCTCCACTCACTACAGTATACAGATGGGGTATAGACCTGTCACTGATTGTCTCTCCACTCACTACAGTATACAGATGGGGTATAGACCTGTCACTGATTGTCTCTCCACTCACTACAGTATATAGATGGGGTATAGACCTGTCACTGATTGTCTCTCATCTCACTACAGTATACAGATGGAGTATAGACCTGTCACTGATTGTCTCTCCACTCACTACAGATTACAGATGGGGTATAGATGTGTCACTGATTGTCTCTCCACTCACTACAGTATACAGATGGGGTATAGACCTGTCACTGATTGTCTCTCCACTCACTACAGTATACAGATGGGGTATAGATGTCTCACTGATTGTCTTTCCACTCACTACAGTATATAGATTGGGTATAGACCTGTCACTGATTGTCTCTCCACTCACTACAGTATATAGATGGGGTATAGAGCTGGCACAGTTGTCATCTCCACTCACTATAGTATATAGATGGGGTATAGAGCTGGCACTGATTGTCTCTTCACTCACTACAGTATACAGATGGGGTATAGACCTGGCACAGTTGTCATCTCCACTCACTATAGTATATAGATGGGGGTATAGAGATGGCACTGATTGTCTCTTCACTCACTACAGTATACACATGGGGTATAGAATTGTCACTGATTGTCTCTCCACTCACTATAGTATATAGATGGGGTATAGAGCTGGCACTGATTGTCTCTCCACTCACTACAGTATATAGATGGGGTATAGAGCTGGCACTGATTGTCTCTCCACTCACTATAGTATATAGATGGGGGTATAGAGATGGCACTGATTGTCTCTTCACTCACTACAGTATACAGATGGGGTATAGACCTGTCACTGATTGTCTCTCCACTCACTATAGTATATAGATGGGGTATAGAGCTGGCACTGATTGTCTCTCCACTCACTACAGTATATAGATGGGGTATAGAGCTGGCACTGATTGTCTCTCCACTCACTATAGTATATAGATGGGGTATAGACCTGTCACTGATTGTCTCTCCACTCACTACAGTATATAGATGGGGTATAGAGCTGGCACTGATTGTCTCTCCATTCACTATAGTATATAGATGGGGTATAGAGCTGGCACTGATTGTCTCTCCACTCACTATAGTATATAGATGGGGTATAGACCTGTCACTGATTGTCTCTCCACTCACTACAGTATATAGATGGGGTATAGAGCTGGCACTGATTGTCTCTCCACTCACTATAGTATATAGATGGGGTATAGAGCTGGCACTGATTGTCTCTCCACTCACTATAGTATATAGATGGGGTATAGAGCTGGCACTGATGTTCTCTCCACTCACTACAGTATACAGATGGGGTATAGACCTGTCACTGATTGTCTCTCCACTCACTACAGTATATAGATGGGGTATAGAGCTGGCACTGATTGTCTCTCCACTCACTACAGTATACAGATGGAGTATAGACCTGTCACTGATTGTCTCTCCACTCACTACAGTATACAGATGGGGTATAGACCTGTCACTGATTGTCTCTCCACTCACTACAGTATACAGATGGGGTATAGACCTGTCACTGATTGTCTCTCATCTCACTACAGTATACAGATGGAGTATAGACCTGTCACTGATTGTCTCTCCACTCACTACAGATTACAGATGGGGTATAGATGTGTCACTGATTGTCTCTCCACTCACTACAGTATACAGATGGGGTATAGACCTGTCACTGATTGTCTCTCCACTCACTACAGTATACAGATGGGGTATAGATGTCTCACTGATTGTCTTTCCACTCACTACAGTATATAGATTGGGTATAGACCTGTCACTGATTGTCTCTCATCTCACTACAGTACTGTCAGAGTGTTGGGGGAATAAGGTCAGGACATAGAGAGGACAAGGGACAGAATAGAATCAAGGACTGCAGAGATACAATACACAGGACATGGGTAAGGGCACAGAGATGTCATAAAACAGGACATCTGCAGGACGGTAGAGAGATTAGAGACAGGACATCAGTGGGGACATAGAGATGTCACTGATAGGACACCGGCAGGACAAGACGTAGCCAATATAAGGGACATAAGTTCACGGGACGCTGTCCTGAACTAAATAGACGGCACTACACCGAACGACCCAACACAACACGGGAGGACTAACACACTACGTGGCGGTTGAGACAGCCCGAGTTGTTACGAGGAACACGTGGCCTAGTACCACGATGCAAACTGACCAGTTTGAAAACGTCAGACGGGACAGTTTTAGAGGAATGATCGTTGTTTGTCCTGGAGCGAGTGTATAGCTTTGGCAGGAGTGCTAGTTAAAGATAGCGAGCAATTGTGTGTAGAGCTTGTGTAATTGGCTAAGTGCTATAAGTTTTTGTTAGGCGGCATTGTGTATAGAGTGATTTCACCGCCTTTTGTGTAAATCATGACAATGATCAGGTTCTCCTGAATTAAAATGTATAGACCATACGTACGACTAATGTTTTCTTGAGTGCGTATGAAGGATTTCAATACCTGTGTGTATGTAAGACGCTGACAAGTATACAGATGGAATATGGAGCTGGCACTGGTTGTCTCTCCACTCACTGCAGTATACAGATGGGGTATAGAGCTGGCACTGGTTGTCTCTCCACTCACTACAGTATCCATCCATCCATCATGTGCCATGCTGGTAAGCGTGGGCGGTCATGTTTTACCATCTCACTCAATCACCAGAATCGTGGATCTGCTCCGTGTTCCTGTCTCAACCATGCCATGTGGCCAAGCCATCCAGGTATTTGCCTCTAGGTCTTCCGCTTGGTCTGTTCCCTTCGATCTTACCAGTTGTCACCAAGTTCTCCAATCTATTTCTTCTCATAACATGCCCAAAAAATTGTGACTGTCTGCGTCTAATGTCTCTAATCAGTTTACGATCTTCGTTTGTTTCTTGAAGGACCTGTTCATTGGTCTTTCTGGCTGTCCATGGTATTCTTTACATTTTCCTCAGAAACCACATTTCAACAGCCATCAAATGTTTTTTCAGCTTGACTGCTCATTGTCCAAACTTCACATCCATATAAAAGTATAGGTTCTATGTAGCACCTCAACACTCTTTTTCTCGTTTCAATTGACATCTTTTTATTGGTCAGTATGTTTTTCATCTTGCTAAAGGCTACCTTAGACATGGCGATTCTTGTTCTAATCTCTTCAAGGCATCTCCCATCAGATGTTATTACTGTTCCGAGATAATTGTACCTATTCACTTATTGAAGAATATTCCCATTTACTTGTATATTACATTGTGGTATTTCGCTCTTCCTAGTGACGACCATAACCTGTGTCTTTTTACAATTTAATTCTAACCCTCTTTGTTCACTATGTGTAACAACTGCATCTACTAAATGTTGCAGGTCCTGTTCATTGTGTGCAATCAAGACACAGTACACAGATGGGGTATAGACATGGCACTGATGTTCTCTCCACTCACTACAGTATTTAGATGGGGTATAGAGCTGGCACTGGTTGTCTCTCCACTCACTACAGTATATAGATAGGGTATAGAGCTGGCACTGGTTGTCTCTCCATTCACTACAGTATACACATTTGGTATACACCTGGCACTGATGTTCTCTCCACTCACTACAGTATACAGATGAGGTATAGAGCTGAGATAGATGTCCTCTCCACTTACTACAGTATGTAAATGGGGTAAAGAGCTGGCACTGGTTGTCTCTCCACTTACTACAGTATACACATTTGGTATACACCTGGCACTGATGTTCTCTCCACTCACTACAGTATACAGATGAGGTATAGAGCTGAGATAGATGTCCTCTCCACTTACTACAGTATGTAAATGGGGTATAGAGCTTGCACTGGTTGTCTCTCCACTCACTACAGTATACACATGGGGTATAGTCAGGTCTTAGTCAGATATGACTGAGCAACCGTATGACAGTAGACGGTACTACCTATTTTCTGTCAGCGCCAAATGTTGGGCGGCGCTTACTAAACCCGACACCCCACATTGTGCCAACGGCTTCGGGAGGAAGAGCGCAATTGGGAGGATACAAGCCTTACCCTGGTGCGAGGAAATGCAACCTAAAGACAAAATGTCATGGCAGGCAGACTAGGCCTTAAGCCTTGGTTGGCAGCTGGTCTATGATCGAAGCTCCGACAGGCCGACAGCTAGAGTATTGCTTTGCTGATCCGGCAGCTTCTATAGCTTGTCTTGATCCAGATGTATAGGTGTTAACTTTCCTCAAAAGTGAACTAGGCAGGCCGAGAGAGGGATCATGCTGCATAGGCAACACATGGTCTCTATATTTTAGCCCAGGCTTTGTGCTATCCATCCATCCATCCATCATGTGCCATGCCGGTAGGCGTGGGCGGTCATGTTCTGCAATCTCACTCGATCACTAGAGTCGTGGATCAGCTCCGTGTTTCTGTCTCGATCATGCCACAAGGCCAAGCCATCCATGTACTTGCTTCTAGGTCTTCCCCTTGGTCTGTTCCCCTCGATCTTACCAGTTGCTACCAAGTTCTCCAGATAATTTCTTCTCATAACATACCCAAAAAATTGTGACTGTCTACGTCTAATGTCTCTAATCAGTTTACGATCTTCATTTGTTTCTTGAAGAACTTGTTCATTGGTCTTTCTGGCTGTCCATGGTATTCTTTGCATTTCCCTCAGAAACCACATTTCTACAGCCATCAGATGTTTTTCAGCCTGACTGCTCATATAGGTTCTATGTAGCACCTCAACACTCTTTTTCTCGATTCAATTGACATCTTTTTATTGGTCAGTATGTTTTTATCTTGCTAAAGGCTACCTTAGACATGGCGATTCTTGTTCTAATCTCTTTAAGGCATCTCCCATCAGATGTTATTACTGTTCCAAGATAATTGTACCTATTCACTTGTTGAAGAATATCCCCATTTACTTCTATATTACATTGTGGTATTTCGTTCTTCCTAGTGACGACCATAATCTGTGTCTTTTTACAATTTAATTCTAACCCTAGTTGTTCACTGTGTGTAACAACCGCATCTACTAAATTTTGCAGGTCCTGTTCATTGTCTGCAATCAATACTGTATCATCTGCATATCTAATGTTATTGATGCATCGTCCCCCAATGTTGATTCCTTCCATATCTTGGGGCGCTATGCGTTGGCTCTGACGGTGGGAGACACCTACAGGTGTTACTGATCAGCTACCGCCCGCCTCAAACTGGGTAGCCTGTCTGCTTCAATGGGTGCTTGGGGTTAGGACAAAATCTGAATCATCATCATCATCATCATCATCTTCCACTTCTGCCGTCAAGCGTCGTGGGGAGGAATAATTTGCGTTCCAGCGCCTGGTGGACGGCACTGGATAGTGTCATTCCGCGAGGTTGTACAATGTCTCTGATGTCGTCAATCCATTTTCTTCTTGGACGTCCTCGTGGTCTCGTCGCAGATGATCTTTGATGTAAGGCCAGTGATGGTAGTTGTTGATGTTGCATTCTAATGACATGGCCAAACCACTTGATCTTCTGTCTGTCAATAAATGTGGCACAAGGTGTTGATCCCACAGTCTGTCTGATAGTAGCATTTCTTACTCGGTCTCGGATTGTTAAGTTGGCAGCTCTCCTCAGGCATCTCATTTCGCAGGTGTTGATTTTGCGAAGGTGTAATTTGGATAAAGTCCAGGTTTGAGATTGGTAGCATAGGGTTGGTGTGAATATGCTGTTTATTATCTGTCGTTTTGCGGACATGGGTATGTTTGGATGTTTCAGTAAAATCTGCATCACAGGCTGTAAAACCAATGCACCAGGTACAAACAAAAATAAAAATAGAAACCTTAATCTACGGCTTGCAACCTGGAACGTAAGAACCATGTGTCCAGGATTTTCCACTGACTTGACAAATATTATCGATGTGAGAAAAACGGCTGTGATTGATGCCGAACTCAATCGTCTTAACTTTGATATTGCTGACCTGCAATTACACCTTTTTTTGGAAGGGTAGAGGGCAGGTAGAAAAAAGGCAACACGGTGTGGGCTTTGCGGTGAAGAATTTGCTAGTGGGAATGATTGAAATTCCAGCAGGAGGAAATGAAAGACTATTATCCCTGCGCTTGGCAACCTCTTGTGGGTTTGCCACCATTATTACTGCATATGCACCGACACTCGATTCCTCTGATGATGTGAAGGATTCGTTCTATGAGGAGTTAGACTCCGTGATCAAGGCAGTTCTAAAATTTGACTACATTTATATGCTCGGTGATTTCAATGCTCGTGTGGGCAAGGACTCGAGTTCATGGCCAGTGTGCCCTGGAAAATACAACATCGGTCGCATGAATGAAATGGGCAAAGGCTGCTGGAGCATTGCATCAGTAATGACCGAAACAAACTCATTTTTTAAATCAAAAGAGATGCATAAGTTCACATGGAAACACCCAAGATCCGGCCATTGGCACCAGCTGGACTTCATCATCACACGGAGACAACATCTGAACCATATATCATTGACTCGAAGTTACTACAGTGCTGACTGTGATATGGATCATTCTTTGGTTGTTGCAAGGGTTAGACTGAGACCAAAGATAATCTACACAGCTAAACACAAATCTACCCCCATGATTAATATTATTAATACTCACGGTCCTGACAAGTGCTTTCAGTTTCAACAGAAACTTGAAGACGCTTTCACTGATACACCAGAAAATTGTACAGTAAATGAAAAGTGGGGTCAACTTAAGCAAACTCTTTATAATACTGCCGTAGGGGTTTACGACACTGTGGATCATAAGAGGCAGGACTGGTTTGTGGCAAACAGCGAGACTCTGCAGCCCTTGATTAATCAGAAGAAGAAAACTCTCTTAAGTTTGATGCTGCAACTTCTGAAGAATTTGAAATCAAGAGTGGAGTTAAGCAAGGTTGTGTACTAGCTCCCACCCTCTTTGGAATATACTTTTCACTTCTACTGAAATATGCCTTTCGTGATCAGGATGGTATTATATACTTTCACTCACGCACAGATGGCGGCCTCTACAATGCTCAGAGATTGAAGGCCAAGACCAAAATTAGGAGGGTACTGATCAGAGAGTTGCTTTTTGCAGATGATGCTGCAGTTATGACCCACTCTGAGGAAGAATTGCAATGTCTACTATCTACATTCTCCATGCGTGTTCTGAATTTGGTTTAACAATTAGCAAAACGAAGACCCAGATTATGTCACAAGGTGCACATGGGGTGCCATCAATCTTTATTGACGACGCCGAACTAGAGATGGGACCATTTTACATATCTATGATCAGTGGTAATTAGCAAATTATCCCTAGATAAGGAAATCAACATCCGGATTGGTAAGGAAGCAACAACAATGAAAAGGTTAAGAAAAAGAGTCTGGGAGAACAGGAAGCTTACTGCAAAAACAAAAGTCCTTGTCTATCAAGCCTGTGTCCTTAGTACTCTTCTTTATGGCAGTGAAGCCTGGACAACTTACTCTACCAAAAGAAACGTTTAAACAGCTTTCATATGCGGTGTCTGCGAAGAATTCTTGGTATTAAGTGGCAAGACAAAATCACAAATACTGAAGTATTGGAAAGATCAGGTTGTGTGACAGTTTATTCCATGCTCATTCTTCGTAGACTTAAATGGATAGGACATCTTAGGAAGATGGATGATGGTATAATACCAAAAGACATCTTTTTTGGTGAATTACAGATAGGTAAAAGATCTCAGGGTCGGCCTCTACTGCGATACAAAGATGTGTGTAAGCGGGACATGATTGATACAGGCATTGGTAATGGACATTGGGAGCAAGTCGCCGCTGAACGTGTTGCATGGAGGGCAAACATCAGAAATGGAATAAAGACAAAGGAGAGGTCGTGTTGTTTTGTGTTCGTTAACTTTTTCGCGTAGGGGATGGATTTATTCATTTCTTGCGTGTAATTGGTGTGCCAGGATGTAAAACCAGGAGTTTCTACTCAAGATCTGCGCGGGTGCTACGGAGTTCGTGCATCGAGCGAAGCCATCCTTGAGTGAATTTTCAGCAGCGTGTGTGGTTCTCAAAAGTCTGTGTTTACGTTTGTCCAACATGGCGGAACAACGTGTGTTTTCCGAGCGATCAGCAGTCAACATACCGAAGCGGCGTGGTAGCCGCGCAGGGAAAAAGAAGCCAGGCAAGCGCGGTGGCTTGAGACGTTTTAGACTCAAGTGTCACCGTCTAGGACTCAGGAACATCCGTATTCTATATTGGAACTGTGCCAGTGTAAAACAACGGGGCTCTATTTTAGAAACCCTAGTTTACAGGAACGACATTGTAGCACTCCAGGAGACGAGACTGGGCGATCAGCTACTCCGAATTGCCGGCTTCAAATGTTTCTACAACAGACGACATCTGGGAACGGCGATTCTCGTTCGCGACAGCATGGTGGCGTCAGAGCTAGACATGTCCAGTTGGAACAGTGACGATATACAAATACAGGCGTTGAGAGTTCATTCCAGTATACCATTCGTGTTGGTTAATGTTTATGCCCGCAATGCGAGTGTGGACGCCCAGAAGTGGCAGTGCTTAAGTGGCATATTAGGCCACGAGAGAAATGTTATTTTCTGTGTTGACTTCAACGCTAAAGGCATATCATGGGGAAACACTTCCTCCAATACACAAGGGGAGGAGCTCGAGACTGCACTGGAAACCATCGACCTGGTTTGTATCAACAGCGGCTGTGTCACCAGGACAGCAAGCCGCCCAGGCGATGAGGACAGTGCTATTGATCTGGCGCTAGTTTCACCTTCACTCACTACAGTGTGTAGATGGGGTGTCCTAGGACACCATGGCAGCGACCACCACCCATGCAGCATATTGGTGGAGAAAGGCAGAACCAGGCAGCACAAGCTAAAGGTAAAGACGTTCCAGTATGACAGTACAGGGCAAGATGTGGTGAGTAAAATAAGACGTGACAAGCGCAGAACGTTTCAGGGCAGGAAAAAAAGCTGGGAGCAGCCACCGTGGTGGAGTTTCGAGGTGGAGAAGGCTTGGGTGGATAAGCGTAGTGCTGTAAGGAGATGGCAAAATGCCAAGAAGAACAGAGCTGGTCATCCTAGTCCCTGCTTGCACTTAGAAAGAGAGATGCACACAAAAGTAAGCTATTTCAAAAAACTGGTCAAGGTGGTTAAAAGCGAAAAATGGGCAGAGGTGTGTCAAAGAGTAAGCACAGACAAGTCACTGAAATTGTTCTGGCGACTACATAAAAGCATGAGCGGTGTAGTCAGGAATAAGAGCATTTCTGACTTCCAAGGTGCTGACCTCATCTGGCAGAGGACTGACGAGGACAAGGGCAAAGCCCTCTTTGAACGCTACCTTGAGCAGAGCAACCAGACAGACATGGGAGGCCGGAATCTGGCCAAGGAGGTCACCTCAGACAGATGCAAGGCCCAGAACACTTCGGATGAAGACACAGTGACAGTGAAAGAAATCAAGGCTGTGCTTCAACGATCAAAAAACAGTGCTCCAGGTCCTGATGGCATAAGATACGACGACATAAATAGGTGTACCGACAATGAGCTAGAGAAACTAGCAGACATGTACAACAACAGTATAGGGAGTGCTAGCATCAAGGAGGAATGGTTACACAGCTATCTGATTCCCTTGCCGAAGCCTGACAAAGACCACAAAAAAATTCAGGGATATCGAATTATAACCATGCAGAATACAATAGGCAAGCTGCTGGAGAAGGTAATTGCCAGGAAAATATCAAGCCAACTAGAGAGGCAAGGTGTTTTCCCACCTACCCTGGGTGGGTACCGTCCAAAAAGAGAAACCTGGACCAATGCAGCAGTCTTTGCCCACGATGTCTATGAAGGTTTCCACTCAGGCACTGAAACCGTTGCTGCAGCGATTGATCTTGAGGACGCATACAACAGAGTACCACTGGATTTTTTAATGTTTCAGCTTCTTGAACTAAACGTAAGTCCATTCCTCCTTAGTTGGATCGCTGCAGCCCTCTTCCAACGGAAAGTAGTTTTTAGATGTGGCAGTTGGACTTCGGAACCAACAACAATATATCCTGGCCTACCACAGGGATCACCATTATCTCCGGTACTGTTCAACGCCTACACAGTGAGAATCACCAGTGAGCAGATCACTGGACCTGGCAGGACATTGTCATATGCCGATGATGTTTTAGTGTATCGTCAGGGAAAGGATAGAGAGGAGGCTGCTGTGGAACTACAAACCGAACTCAATCGCATAAGTACTTGGTGTGATGAAGCTGGGGCAATGGTCAACCCAACAAAGGCAACAGTGACTTGGTTCTCGTTGAATAATCATATTGTCAACAATCCAACACCAACTGTAATGCTGTGTTCAGAGACGGTGGAAAGAACGCAGGCAATGAATTACCTGGGGATACGGTTTGATCGAAGCCTTGCTTATAATGTGCACATAGACCGGGTGATAGCAAAGGCCAAGCGGGGTTTGGCAGCGATGCGGGTGATGGCGGCAGCAAACTGTGAGCAGCGCCATCTATGTCTTCTGTACGAGGGGTTGGTCATGTCTGTTTTGGAGTATGCAATGGCAATCCTGACTGTCAGCCATAAGCAGATAGAAAGGATGGAAAGGATACAGAATGAAGCTATGCGCATTATTCTTGGATGTACAAGAGATACAGCATGCAGGGCGATGCGCTACCTTCTTGATTTTCCAACCATTGAAGAGAGAATGCAAGTTTGCAGGGCACGCGCCTACCTCAGAATTAACGCAAACACACAGCATCCACTGCATAGTGAAATTAGGAAGGTGAAGGGCAGCAGGTTAAAAAGAGGACGGTCGTGGATGGGTCAAGCCGAAGACATTCTTCAACAGGTGTGTTCACTTGAGGACTTAGAACCTGGCGAGGAGTGGGTGCAAGTGCCAACAGACTTCTGCACATCCTTTTCAGTTTGCATCCAACTAGATAGAAAATGCAGACAAGAAAATCCGGCTGCTGTGGAGGCTGAAGTACAAGCGTTGATTTTCGAGAATTCGCTAGACAGTGACGCGGTCATCTACACAGATGGGTCGGTCGTCCGACATGTGAGAAGCTCATGGGCCTTTACAGCTCGGGCCGGAGGGAGAATTGTGAAGGAGGACTCTGGTGCTTTCACTGAAACCACAAGTAGCCTGACCATGGAAGTCATGGCAGTAAGTAAAGCAATAACATGGCTCGAGACACAGACATTCACTAGGGCTTGTTTCCTTAGCGACTCAATGAACATGAGGATAGAGGAGGGGTCGATCCGAAGAGAATGGTTGCTGCCTCTGAAGCGGTCTCGGCTGGCAAAGATTAGTTTCATCTTCGTGCCAGGGCATGCGGGAGTACAAGGAAATGAGCGGGCTGACAAGCTCGCAGGTGAGGCTACTGTGGAGGGCGGACGCGCCATGGACCAGGCTGACATTCTGAATGCTCTACGAGAAGTGAGACTTTTGCAAGAACCAAGTGATGACTGTGAATCTACAACAATGGCCAGACTGCGAGAGCAGCAAATTAAAAGAGGGGTGGCCAAACAAGAACACTACGCAGGAAGCCAAAGAAGATTGATAAACCAACACAGAACTGGCGTCGTTAGCCGCTACACGCTGCGGGATTTGCTGAGGAGGGGATCCGAGCACTTATGGACTGAATGGTCCGATGTGCAACGAGGATGATCTGTCGACTAACTAACTAACTAACTAACTAATAGACATGACGTGAACAGAAACCAGAGAGACAACACAGAAACAATGATTTATACATTTTTACAATGTTCTTTGTACAGAAATCTCCTAACTAAACTACACTAAAATAAACTAAACTAAACTAAACTAAACATCTGCCTCTCTCTGCCTACATGCTGCAGGGGTGGTGGGCACGGCCATGGTGCCCCAGTAAACTTCATCTGTATACTATAGTGAGTGGAGAGGACATCTGTGCCAGGTCTATACTCCTTCCGAATACTGTAGTGAATGGAGAGACAATAATTGCCAGCTCTATACCTCATATGTATACTGTAGTGAGTGAAGAGACAACCAGTGCCAGATTTATACCCCATCTGTATACTGTAGTGAATGGAGATGACAACTGTACCAAGTCTATACCTCATATATATACGGTAGTGAGTGAAGAGACAACCAGTGCCAGATTTATACCCAATCTGTAAACTGCAGTGAGTGGAGATGGCATCTGTGCCAGGTCTATACCCCATCTGTATACTGTAGTGAGTGAACAGACAACCAGTGCCAGCTCTATACCCCATCTGTATACTGCAGTGAGTGAACAGACAATCAGTGCCAGCTCTATACCCCATCTGTATACTGCAGTGAGTGGAGAGAAACCCAGTGCCAGATCTATACATACATTGGCACCTTTCCGCACAGACGATAGTTTGGTGTATTGTGCTTCAAAAAGGCTTAATAACTACGACACATGGCGGTGGCGAGTGTGGCTGATAAGGCCAATTCGTGCTGCAAATGTGTGTCCACAGTGGATGCATGTTGTCACAAAGTATGTTTGACATAATGGAGTGGCTATGGTTGTTTCTAGAGGATGTCAGTGTAAATGTTGTGTTGAACGACTGATCAACCTCGATGCATCAATACCAAACACCAGACTGCGCACATAATACTTTAATTTGAACAACTGGATTAAACCTTATTCCTCAGAAACGTTCATCATTACATATAGATATATTGCATAGACACAGGTACAGTACACGTAGTCCCAAACATTATCGCTGCTGACAACCGGGATCAGTCTCTAATACTTAGCCTCAGAATTAATATCACTGAAAACACAGGCCGGGGTTCTCTCGCTAACTCCGCTACCATTCAACTTCCCAGACCTCAGACCTTCACTGTCTGGTCTCAAAACTCAACTGTCCTCCTCAATGTTTTTGATTTGTCTTTTAACCCTTCTTTGCAGACCTCCCCGGGGAATGCCCTTTAACCCCGTGATCATACTTATCAATTGCCCTGAAAATTGCATATCGAAGTCTCCTTTGTTTTTTTTTCTAGGCTGGCCCGGTTCACTTTCCCCCAGGTAATTTTAATCTCGACATTAGCAGCTGATTTAACTCGTGCCTGCGTGCTTTGACCAACCCTTTTTGTTTGGGATTTCCCCAGTATGTTGCAAATTGTGATTACCCTGCCAGCCTATTATTTGTATATTGCTTTGTTACTTTTCCCCTCCTTAGTTCGTAAATCACCCCTATCTAGGCATCTCTGTCTTCCCCCCTTTCTGACCCATCCTTCGCCTATTATTTCTCTAAACCCGTTAACTTGTTTATGTTGTAGCACTCCAACCCAGGGTGATCACCTCCCCGGATAGGTCCAGCTAAGCACGTTACACTACACCTCCTCAAAATAAAACATAGTTTTCCAATGATGGGAGAGTAATGTTTCTCACATGTGGGTCCCAGTAACTTTGCGTGCCTAGTAGACCTTCTATTGTCCCTATCCATAACAGAAAATACAAAATAATTCAACATGTTAATACTCATAACCTCATGGAAAAAACCTAAGATACAACATTCACATTAGATAGTTAACACTGTGTAACGTGACACCAAACATGTTAATTGTTGAGATGCTATACCACCCCGGCAAGCTTGTCTTGGGATGATTACTTAACCATTTCACACTCTAATTCTGTAGTCATTGTTTCGTTGGTCTTTGCCCATGGTGATTTCTGGACATCAGATCTGCCATGTTGTTTTCTGCACCCCGTATAGGCATCGGAACAAATGCATACTCCTGCAGCAATATACTCCATCGATGAACCCGCACATTCTTCATCGCTGTCGTATGGATGAATGTAAGCGGTCTGTGGTCGGTTTGTAGGATGAATTGTCTGCCCAACAAGTACCTGGAGATTTTGTGTACCGACCACATAATCGCCTGGGCCTCACGTTCTAGCGTTGAGTAATGTTCCTCTAGTATTGTGAGTTTCCTGCTGACGTATAGCACTGGATGCATCAAGTGGTTCTTTTCTTGCATCAAACATCCGCCGATTCCTGTCGATGATGCGTCTACCTTGAGAGTAAATTGTAAATCCAGATTAGGGAGGATTAAAATGGGATGACTAGAAAATAAATGCTTTATACTTCTGAGTGCGTCATCGCACTGCTGTGTCTATACCACTTTGTTCGGTCTGCCTTTCTGTGTCAACGCAGACAACACTGACGTGATGGATGAAAAGTTTTTTATAAACTTATTATAGATGTTTGCTAACCCGAGTAAGCTCCTAACTTGCTTCTTCGTTTTAGGTATATGGATATCCAGAATCTTCTTCACATGTGTATCTTCCGGTTTCAGTACGCCACTGCCAATCACGTGTCTCAGGAAACTAATTTCCTCATATCCAATTTGAACTTTGGATGGCTTAACAACAGTTAGGTTATGTTGTCTCAAGCTCCCAAAACAAGGACTCTAATCCAGTCAAATGATCCTCCATGTTTTTATTGAACTGGCAAATGTCGTCTATATAATTGATAACGTCCTTGCGTCCCTGCAACAGTGTCCTCATCATCCTAACGACGTTTCTGGTGAGTTAACTAACCTGAACGGCATGTAATTCCACTGGAATAACCCCTGTGGTGTGGCAAATGCTGTTAGTGGTTTGGCTGTTTCACTCATGGGTATTTGCCAGTACCCTTTTGCCAGATACAATTTGCTAAAATATTTCGCCGATGATATCTGTGTCATTAAATCGTCCGTACAGACCATGGGCTCCGGATCTACAATAGTAATGTTATTCACCCTCCTGAAATCTATACATAATCTTAGATTATTGTCCTTTTTCCTAATAACTACCATAGGAAACGAGTATGGGGAATCTGATCTGGAAATTATCCCCATTTTCAGTAACTCTGTTATTTCACTGTCTACCGCTGCCCTGTAATGATGTGGGATAGGGGATGGTTTCACTCTAATAGGATGGTCCTCTGTTAGCTTGATGTCATGTGTCATCAAGTCTGTTTTCCCTGGTACATCAGTCAGGACATCTGCATATTGCTCTAACAACTTGACTAGTCTTGATTTATCACTAGGTTTCAGGCTGTAATTAATGGACACATCTTTCCATGTTTCTGTCTGTCTCAGTGCAATGATTGGTAAATTCGTCTTAACATCATTGACGCGTGAGGCCTCTTCGTCAATGACAACGGAGCACGCTGTCTGACTTGCCTCCCCTTCAATAATTGCCTCTGTCACTGTCTGTAAGGCTTCTGGTCGTGGGACGAACAGTGTTAGCATATTCACATGATACACTTTGTGTTTCCCTTTCACATTCACCATATAGTCCACATCTGACACTCTACTGACAATTCTGAATGGTCCTTGCCAGGTTACTAACAACTTATTAGATATTTCTGGCAGAAGAAGTAACACTTCATCGTTATCTTGGAAAGAGATCAGCTTTGACTTTCTATTAGCATAGTGTCTATACCTAGCCCCCGACATTTCCAAAGCATCACGTACATTCTGGCATGCCGAAATAACTCGGTCTCTAATGTTCACGACCGACTAAGTCATACGAAGAAATCACATTACTAGCATTACTCTTCCCTGTTAGCAACTCTGTCAATATGGTCACGGGGCCTCTTGGGTTTGCCCCTTACAACAACTCAAATGGTGAGAAGCCAGTACTTTCTTGTGGTACTTCTCTATATGAGAATGCTTCAGCTACGGCTTCTGTCGTAATGTATTTTACGGGTACAGCTTCTGGCCATCTGGTGCCAAAATCAATCATGGTCAGGATATGCCTATGACCTCTGTTAGGCATCACTGCTAATGGGCCAATTTCTTCGCTTCATGAATCATTCCTTCATGATCTTCAAATCTTGTCTGACAGAATGCATCTTTAAATGGACCAAATAGATGAAAATCAGAGGGTGCCAAATCGGGACTGTATGGTGGATGGAGTAGAACAGACCAATCCAATTTGGTGATTGCTTCTGTGACCTTTCCAGACTTGTGTGAGGGCACGCATTGTCGTGAAGGAGAATCAGGTCTGCTGTATTCTAGTGTGGCCAAACTCTGCGAAAACATTGAGTGTTTTCAGTGTCTTAATGTAAGCTAGCGAATTTATTGTCTCTCCTCTTGGCATAACATCCGCAAGAATCACACCTTCCATGTCCCAAGCGACAGTTATCATGACCTCTCCAGTTGAAGGTATTGTCTTGAATTTCTTTCTTCGCTGTGATTGCAGATGATGCCACTCCATTGACTGTCTTTTTGTCTCAGGTTCAAAATGATGTGTCCAGGTTTCGTCAGCTGTAACGATCTTAGCCAAAAAAAGTTCTCTCCATCATCATTGAAACGCTGCAACAATTCAGAAAAAAATTGATTTTCTCTGCAATCGTGGTCATTTGTGAGACTTCGAGGAACCCATCTTGCGAAAAGCTTAGAAAATCCTACAGTTTTTATAACTGCATGTCCACTACCATTACTGACTGACAGCTATAAGGCTAATTGTTGAGTAGGGATTAGCCTATCGGTAACAATAATGCCCTCAACGCAATTCAAAATTTCTGCGTTGGTGGCTGCGGTGTGATGTCCACAGCGCGGCCTATCAAGCAGCTCCATATCTCCACTTCCTGATTCTTTGATTCTCTGAACAAAGCGACTGATTGTACTCCTGTTAACTGCAAACCTTCCATACACAGAAAGACAGTTGTATACGTTCACAACAGTTTCCTTCTCTGCATCGAGAAATTCTATCACAATTCGCTGCTTTAAACGCAACTTGCTAACACGGTCCATTTCAATAGTTTAGGGCAGCCATATTATTTAGCCAGTTGGGTTGCAATTTGGTGCAAACAATCGACGCATGCCATATTTGAAGTGTAAAAGTTGTCATGCTCCTATCTTCATTATTAGCTGAGGAAATCTATGTGGTGCATTAATTTCTGAACAACCCCCGCGTGAGTCCCAAAGTCGGGGACTCTCCCGCTGTCTATGCTTCACTTCGACACCGCAATGTACAAGGGGAAAATGACAGACAGACAGACAGACAGACAGACAGAGTCAATACTCGGGAGGGTTCAGCCTGGGAATTTCTGCCATGAATATATGAGTCACGGAGAGTAGTTCCCAGGAAACCTGTAGAGGCAACACGGGCGTTGAGACAAAGTAGCGGCTAGTGCCTGTACATGGTTGTTGGCTGTCCACGCAAACACTCAGTTCCACGACTCATTGGATAATTAAGGGACCCAGTTCCACGACTCATTGGATAATTCAGGGAACCAGTTCCACGACTCAATGGATAATTCAGGGACCCAATTCCACGACTCATTGGATAATTCAGGGACCTAGTTCCACGACTAATTGGATAATTCAGGGACCCAGTTCCATGACTCATTTGATAAATCAGGGACCCAGTTTCACGTCTCACTGGATAATTCAGAGACCCAGTTCCACGATTCACTGGATAATTCAGGGACCCAGCTCCACGACTAATTCGATAATTCAGGGACCCAGTTCCATGAGTCATTGGATAATTCAGGGACCCAATTCCACGACTCACTGGATAATTCAGGCACCCAGCTCCACGACTCAATGGATAATTCAGGGACCCTGTTCCACGACTCATTGGATAATTCAGGGACCCAGTTCCATGACTCATTGGATAATTCAGGGACCCAGTTCCACGACTCATTGGATAATTCAGAGACACAGTTCGACGACTCATTGGATAATTCAGGGACCCAGTTCCACGATCATCATCATTGGCACCTTTCCGTCTTGACAGACGATAATTTGGTACATTGTGCTTCAAAAAGGCTTAATAACTACGATCCATGGCGGTGGCGAGTGTGGCTGGTAAGGCCAATTCTTGCTGCAAATGTTTCCCCACAGTAGGTGCATGTGAAAACATGATCATTTCCACCATCATGCACTATCTTACGTCTCTCACGCACTGTGTGTGCTTCATCTGCAATCATTTTCTCCTTTGTCTTTATTCCATTTCTGATAGTTGCCCTCCATGCAACACGTTCAGCGGCGACTTGCTCCCAATGTGCATTATCAATGTCTGTATCAATCATGTCCCGCTTACACACATCTTTGTATCGTAGTAGAGGCCTTCCCTGAGATCTCCTACCCGTCTGTAATTCACTAAAACAGATGTCCTTTGGTATTCTACCATCATCCATCCTCCTAACGTGTCCTATTCATCTAAGTCTACGAAGACTGAGCATGGAACACATCGCCACACAACCTGATCTTTCCAATTCTTCAGTATTTGTGACTTTGTCTTACCACTTAATACCAAGACACCGCATATGAAAGCTGTTTAAACCAAGACTTCGCAGACACCGCATATGAAAGCTGTTTAAACGGTTCTCTTCGTGTGAGTAAGTTGTCCAGGTTTCACTGCCTTAAAGAAGAGTACTAAGGACACAGGCTTGGTAGACAAGGACTTTAGTTTTGGCAGTAAGCTTCCTGTTCTCCCAGACTCTTTTTGCTAACATGTTCATTGTTGTTGCTGCCTTACCAATCGTGATGTTGATTTCCTGATCTAGGGATAATTTGCTATTTACCTCTGATCCTAGATATGTAAAATGGTCTACCATCTCTACTTCAGGGTCGTCAATAAAGAATGATGGTACCCCAAGTGCTCCTTGTGACATAATCTGTGTCTTCTTTTTGTTTATTTTTAAACCAAATTTAGAACAAGCATTAGAGAATGCAGATAGCAGATGTTGTAATTCTTCCTCTCAATGGGTCGTAATCGCAGCATCATCCGCAAAAAGCAACTCTCTGATTAGTACCCTCCTAATATTGGTCTTGGCCTTCAATCACTGAGCATTATAGAGGCCGCCATCTGAGCGTGAGTGAATGTATATACCGGCATCCTGATCACGAAAGGCATATTTCAGTGGAAGTGAAAAGCATATCCCAAATAGGTGGGGGATAGTACACAACCTTGCTTAACTCCACTCTTGATTTCAAACTCTTCTGAAGTTGCACCATCAAGCTTGATTATACCCTTCATGCCTGTGTGGAACGATTCCACAATGGACAGAAAAGATGGTGGGCAGCCAATCTTCTTTAGTGCCTTGAACAGACATTCACGCCTGACCAAATCAAATGCCTTTGTGAGGTCGATGAAGGCAATTAAACAGTGGTTGATTTTGTACCCGGCTTTTTTCTTGCATTTGTCGCAATGAGAATATCATATCAATGTTAGACCGGTTCTGTCGGAAGCCGCACTGTGATTCGGGTTAGACTTGCTTTCCCAGGACGACTTGAAGTCTGCGCAGAACAATTCTGGCAAATACTTTCCCATCAATACACAGAAGTGATAAATCCCTATAATTGTTACAGTCGCTCCGATCGCCCTTGTTCTTGTACAGTGTTATGATATTTCAGTCTTTGAAATCCTGTGGGAATTGTCATTCTCGCCAGCATAGCTCTATTAGCTGGTGGATCTATAGAGCGAGTGTGTCTTGCCCACTCCTGATTACCTCTATTGCAATCCCATCCTTACCTGGAGCCTTGCCAGATGCAAGTTCATTTATAGCACATTTAACTTCTGTTATAGTGGGAAGTGTGTCCAGGTGATCAAGAGTTGGCAGGGCCTCTATGGCGTTGAGGGCATCATTCGCTAGTTTGGTCTCACTTGAGTAAAGCTCTAAATAGTGCTCTACCCATCTATCCAACTGCTGTTTCTTATCAGTGATGATTTACCCAGTCAAGATTTTCAGTGGTGCACTTATTTTAATCATTGGACCATAGGCTTTCTTTATCCTTTCATACATGCTTCTGATGTTTCCCTTATCACTTGCGATTTGAATGGACTCACATAACTTGATCCAATAGTCATTCGCACACTGCCTGGAGCCTTTTGCACATCCTTCCTCGCTTGCTTCAGCTCACTCAGAGTGTTACGCGTTGGTCTTTCCTTGTTTCTTAAGAGAGCTATCTTCTTTTTATCAATCAAGGGCTGCAGTATCTGGCTGTTTGCCGCAAACCAGACCTGCCTCTTATGATCCACAGTGCCGTAAACCCCTACCGCTGCTTTATAAATAGTTTCCTTAAGTTTACTCCATTTATCATTTACTATACAATTTTCTGATGTATCGTTGAAAGCGTCTTCAAGTTGCTGTTGAAATTCAAATTCAGTTCCACGACTCATTGGATAAATCAGGGTCCCAGTTACACGACTCATTGGATAATTCAGGGACCCAGTTCCACGACTCATTGGATAATTCAGGGACCCAGTTACACGACTCATTGGATAATTCAGGGACACAGTACCATAACTCATTGGGTAATTGAGAGGCCCAGTTCCACGACTCATTGGATAATTAAGGGACCCAGTTCGACGACTAATTCGATAATTCAGGACCCAGTTCCACGACGCTTTGGATAATTCAGGGACCCAGCACCACGCCGCATTGGATAATTCAGGGACCCAGTTCCACGACTCATTGGATAATTCAGGGGCCCAATTCCACGACTCATTGGATAATTAAGGGACCCAGTTCCACGACTAATTCGAAAATTCAGGGACCTAGTTCCACGACGCATTGGATAATTCAGGGACCCATTTCCACGACTCATTGGATAATTCAGGGACCCAGTTCCACGACTAATTCGATAATTCATGGACCCAGTCCACGACGCGTTGGATAATTCAGGGACCCAGTTCTACGAGTCATTGGATAATTCAGGGACCCAGTTCCACGACTCATTGGATAATTCAGGGACACAGTACCACGACTCATTGCGTAATTAAGAGGCCCAGTTCCACGACTCATTGGATAATTAAGGGACCCAGTTCCACGACTAATTCGATAATTCAGGACCCAGTTCCACGACGCATTGGATTATTCAGGGACCCAGCTCCACGATGCATTGGATAATTCAGGGACCGAGTTCCACGACTTATTGGATAATTCAGGGACACAGTTCCACGACTCATTGGATAATTCAGGGACCCAGTTCCACGACTCATTGGATAATTAAGGGACCCAGTTCCACGACTAATTCGAAAATTCAGGGACCCAGTTCCACGACGCATTGGATAATTCAGGGACCCATTTCCACGACTCATTCAGGGACCCAGTTTTACGACTAATTCGATAATTCAGGGACCCAGTTCCACGACTAATTCGATAATTCAGGGACCCTGTTCTACGAGTCATTGGATAATTCAGGGACCAATTTCCACAACTCATTGGATAATTCAGGGACCCAGTTCCGCGACTCATTGGATAATTCACGGACCCAGTTCCACGGATTATTCGATAATGCAGGACCCAGTTCCACGACGCATTGGAAAATTCAGGGACCCAGCTCCACGACGCATTGGATAATTCAGGGACCCAGTTCCACGACGCATTGGATAATTCAGGGACCCAGTTCCACGACGCATTACCTAATTCAGGGGCCCATTCCATTACTCACTGCCTGATTCATGGCTTAAGTCTGACATTATCAGAAAGGATCCCTTTAAAATCGTGCTTATCCAACTGGCCACTATCTTCACTACAGTTATCACCCTGTAACGAAACGATGCAGTATCTGTGCTGTGTCGTGAGAGGTTTTGCTTGACCTCGGAGCGTCATCAGGGACTTTCCCAGTTATTAATAGACTGGGGATAGCCGAGCCAGTTTCTAAGTCAAGAAAGTTCTCGAAACATCTAGACTTGCGTGACCAGGTAACTCCGTGCAGTCACATATTAACGTGCAAGGAGAAAATAGAGTCTCCAGTGCGGAGAATGCATGGTTCTCGAGAAGTTGGGACACAACATTGTGCACTAAATTCTCGTGCGCGTTGAGACGAACGTAGGAGGGGAATGCGGCAGTAAGAGTCATTCACTGTCGACTTTTCGATGTGTGCAGACGCACAATCCAACGTCAGCGACTGTCATCTAGAAAGGCGTAATAGCCAGCAGACAGTATTGTTAGCTGACTTGTGGTCCATTCATTTGTTCAGGTAAATACTTCTTTAATCATTTACCCTTGTAATTGAGCGTAAACGAGAGCGTACTGCAATACATTAAATATGCGAACGGTTCTGCATAACTAATTAGTTGCCGATCGATAACGCCGTGTCGTAACTAGGGCATCGTTTAGCTGTGTACGGAATGTTGATAAAGCTTAGTTGTAACTGTGTGTTGCTTCCACTTTAAAGACAAGTCTGTTATATCAGCAAAACTGAGGTTAATTGTCATTAAATACGTACGGTAAGTATTTGCATATATTATGTTTGCTATGCAATTCTAGGGAATAGTTTATTGTTGTATATTGTGAACTAGTCTTATATTAGTTACGATCTGATGTTAGTAGAGCCTTCGGAATAGACAGGTAAGTTGATAGTGTGCGGAATTCATACAGTGAAGTGCCTAGTTACTTAGGTAATAGTGCACGTACTGCTAAGCCATAGAAAGTGATGTAGCTAGTTTGTGTTAACTTACTAGTGAGTTCATTTCGTGGAAAGGAGGAATTCAGGTAAGTAGTGATATCATGCTGTGCTAGATTTATATATACGCTATTGTTGTGGCATATATATTAGGTCAGGTATTGTGATACTTGTTGAGCGAGATACCGACCGCCGGAGTGGTTCGAGGCGACATAGATATGCGTCACCGTCGCGATATAGTAATGCGTTCTAAATGCTTCTCTTTACTGTCCGGTTCTTTCAATACGGGCATGAGTACGAGAGTGCTAATGCGATGGATGTGTGGAAGGATGCATGAAGGATGAAAGAGGCACGGGGACAAATGGAATATGGGGACAGAGTGCAAGTTGCTCAAGTATATGACAGGCAAACCAGGCCAGCCGTGAAGTTCGGTCATAGCCCAAGGCTAATCCGCTTGGGTAGAGATCAGAACTGGAGCGTCACCTGTAAACGTGTAGGAGATAACACGTTTTCGTCAGGATGACTTCTGGCCTCTAGATAAGAGTGACCCAGAAGAGGTTCGCTGCCAGTGGGCAGGAGGTCCCACGTGCGAACTGGAGTGTGTACATATAATGGGTTAAGGTGCTGTTCATTACTTAATACCTTAATTAAGAGGTTACTCATTATTGTATGTACGATGTAAGGGAGAGGTCTAGATACCTCCTTTCCATGTTTAGTTTCTATCTAAATAATAGAACTAGTATAGCTATTCATTTAGCAACAGCGACTTATGAATAGGGGGACATCTGATCAGGCCCGACATTCTCGGAACTCAATCTATCCGACGGGCTGTTCTGTGGGCCATCTCACATTGGACTGCTATCCATGCTCCTAATCTATGCATATAGAGATGATGCCCTAATTAGGTGTAAACTAATTAGCGTAACGGATGGCTGTGTATTCCATGATTTGATGCATATGTGTCCCAATGTGTGGCCGAATACTCTCACCTACCGCTCTTCCTTTCAGGCGTTGCCTGTTTTGTGAACCAGTGCCTGTGTTCATTGCTGTGCTCAGATCAGTCTTAGGGGTGTTACCAAACTTGTTTGCCAGATGAGTAAGGAACATTGCTGTGTTCAGCTCACATTGAGTGGTGTTACCAAACTAGATTGCAACTGCGTAATGAACATTGTTAATATTTTAGGTAACCAAAGTTTCCATAACATGATTATCTTGTGGGACTCGATCCGAGGGAGTCAGGTCAATTGTGACTGTGTAGCTGTGTTCTAACATCTTCTGACAGAGATTATACGCAGGCAGCGTATGACCGGTTGTGAACTTGATACCGCATCTATCTGTTACCCAACCAGGGGTAATCAACTATATTCTATGAGCATGAGATTGGTCTTCTGGTCAACGATGGATATCAAGATTATTTTCCTGGGGACACCTCAGGGTAGAGGGTCTCCCAGCCAGGTGAGTAGGAATTGTCGGTGTGTCCTTCGACAGTGACTCATAGGGACAGTGCTGAGTTATAGTTCTTCTAGTCAGCGGAGGTCTGAGTGGTTAAGTCCATTTATTGCCGATCTGAGCTCTTGGGACGAAGTGGTCTCCAAGGTTCCAGTCAACCATACTGGGAGCGAGCCGGGTGAGTGCCGGACCGACTGGATGAACACACACAGCAAATCTACCTTTCAGCCGATGACGAGGATGGCTGATTCTCTGATTCTCTGATTCTATCTCTACTCTATTCTCTTTATTGTACATAGCTTACATTCTATAAGGGTGTTCATTTCCTTCCTTTGTCTTTAGGGTAGAATAAACTTTATTTACATTGACTTATTATTTTCTACAGCTATTGAGTGTGGTCTCGGAACGAAACGATGCAGTATCTGTGCTGTGTCGTGAGAGGTTTTGCTTGACCTCGGCGCGTCATCAGGGACTTTCCCAGTTATATTCGTTTCAAAGTGAATTATACCATTTTCTGTTTGATTCGATTGAATTATAACCGTTACTTGTGATTTGCTATGAATTGTGACAGTTACGTTTGTTATGATGTGGATTGTAGCATTGTCGTGTAATTTGATTGTAGCTACACTCATGTACTTTCATGTGCTTTCTCTTATGTAATGTAGTTGTGGCTCCATTCGTGAGGTGTGTTCTCGCTTGTCATGTAATGTTTTTGTAGCTCCACTCGTGATTGTGTGTTTTCTCTTGTCGTGTATTGTGGTTGTAGCTCCATTAATGAGAAGACGGAGAGATAGAATGATAGAAGGACAAAGAGAGACACAGAAATATAGACAGAGAGAGATAGAGAGAATGACACAGAGAGACAGATAGACATAAGAAGAGAGACAGAGTGAAACATAGACAGAGAAACACAGGAAGAGACACAGAGAGACAAAAAAGACAGAGAGACAGAGAGAGGCAGAGAGACAAAAAGAGCAGAGAGACAGAAAAGGTCAAAAGGAGAGAGACAGAGAGGAGACAGAAATAGGGATACAGAGAGACAGATAAAGACAAAAGAACCGAGTCACAAAGAATGAGAGAGATAGAAAGAGAGAGAGAGAGAGAGAGAGAGAGAGAGAGAGAGAGAGAGAGAGAGAGAGAGTGTGTGTCGCCCATGTTAATTTATTCTATACTGATCGTTGAATGTTTGTGAAACAACGAAGTGTTGTCATCTCCTCTTTGTCCCCAGATACAATGAGAACCGCTCCTGGTTGTTTTCTTCGTGCATCGATCTGATGACACTTGTATCGTGTTACCTCGTCGATTCAGATAAACACCGTCTGTAAGAATGTTAGGGTTCTCGCCAGATGTCGTTTCAAGTTATCAATACGTCAACACTTGTCGGAGGTCCCACATTTTCTCGTCAACAGAGCAATAACAAACGTCACAGTTTATCATCTTTGTTTACACTTTATTGAATTTTGGTGGCCCTGATGATTGGCGCCGACCCCATATTGAACATGTAAACATGGAGTGTGATTGATCTATACAAACATGGCGCTAGCACCATATATCTGCTACACCTCGTGGAGTCGAAAACTGTCACTTGTGTTTTAAGTATGGCTATCTCAAGACACGCTGTGGGTTGATGTCTGCTCTCTGGGTGGTAGAGTGACTGGTGACGTGTGGTGAGTGGCGTTACAGAATGAGGTTCATTGTCTCTGAAGTGATATATAAGTCTGAAAGTTAAAATCGCCAGCTTCACGAATTGGGGGGGGGGGGGGGGAGAAGGAGAAAAAAAGGGAGGAGGGGCACAGGGATACAGGGAAACGTTTTGACTGAAGTATTTGTCAACCATCAAGAAAATCAAATCACTCAATCAATTAATCAGTTGCTGTCTCCACAATGAAAGTTGGCTGCAATGGATCTCCAACACTCTCTGTCTCTCGCCCTGCTGTACATTCAGACTGCTGTTAGCCCATCTATTGATGTTATTTTCCTACTTGTTGTCTACCTTTTGATCGCCTGTCCTCAACCTTACCCTCCAGTATGGTTGTTATGAGTGGTATGTCTTTTAATGTGGCAGAAATATTTTACTTACCTCTTGTTTATTTCTTTCATCAACTCTCTTTTCATTCCAAGTTTTTCTAACACCTTTGTATTTGATTGTTTCTGTTTACATGAAATACGAAATATTATTTTTTATATCTACATCTCCCGGGCCTCTATTCGACTTTCTAATTGTCTGTTCAATGTCCAGGCTTCCACGCT
>OY992876.1:322558641-322563641 GCA_963921405.1 Cepaea hortensis | reverse complement strand
TGTCTCGAAAGGGTCCAACCCCAACTACTGGAGGTTCTTCTCAGATGTCCTGTGGAGCCAGGGGACATGAGAATAGGACGACTGGCCATACTAAACGAAGACTTAAAATAATGCACTGGAATGCGAAGGGAGTCAATAATAACAAAAAATAGAATTAGAAAACATCTTGGATCAAGAAAAAGTAAGCATATGTTGCTTGCAAGAAACTCACCTCAACGAAAATGTAGCCTTCAAAATCAGAGGCTATTAGTGTTACCGATCTGACCGAAAGGACAGGTAAAAAGGTCGGATACTGACCCTTGTAAAAAATAACATAATTGCTTCCCAAATCGAAGTCAACATGGAAGGGGCTGAGTATCAGACACTTATCAGACAAGTAATACAGACCTACATCTGATCAATTACTACTGTCCAAGTGACCGCCCACAGACACTGGACACACTACCATTAAAAGAAAAACTGATTGTGTGGGGCGATTTCAACAGCCACTCGCAGAGCTGGGGCTATGATCACATGGACCAGAGAGGAGAGAGACTGGAAGACTGGCAGGATGAGAATAGATTCATCTTGATTAACAAGCCGTCCGACCCACATACTTTCTACTCGAGATCATGGCACACTACAAATACACCTGACCTGGCTTTTCATTCACCAGACCTGGAGTGGAACATTACACGAATTGTTGGGAAACAACTTGGTGGCAGTGACCATAGGCTAGTCTTTCTAACCGTAGAAAATGAGCTTGTAAGTGAAAGCAGCATCCTCTCGAGGTGGAACTACAAGAAAGTAGACTGGGCAATGTACAAGCATCGCACCAGCATACTGGTTAGAAACCTGAACACTGAGAAAGACATAAATAAAGTAGTTGAAGAGTTTGGTAAATGCATGCTACAGGCAGCGCGAGAAACAGTACCAAGAGGAGCCCGTAAACAATATAAACCCTACTGGAGTAGTGAACTGGAACAGTTGCATAACGATGTGGAAGTGTGTAGAAAGCAAGCAGAGGCTACACCCAGCCAAGAGCACCACAATAAATTCCAGCACGCAAACGCCAAATTTCAAAGGGTCAAGCTGCAGGCTAGAAGGAAAAGCTGGCAGAAGAAAACGGAGTCTCTGTACTTTGAGACACAAGGAAATTGTGGAAGCTAATAAAACAACTTAATGATGAGGGCACAGGAAGAAACTCAAAAATTGCACTACATAAAGACGGAAACATCTTAACAAGAAAGCAAGCAGCTGACCATTTTGCGGTCTCATTCGCACAAGATAACAATATCAAAATTAGTCCAGAGAAACAACAAGGGATTCGAGAGAAACGACAACATATAGGACAGACGGAAATAGTACATGAGGTTCTGGAGGCACCCATCACAATCAGCGAACTGGAGCTAGCCATATCAAAACTGAAAATGAGAAAGTCACCAGGAGCTGATGGTATCTCCAATGAAATGATCAGGAACCTAGCAACAGAGGCCAAAGCAAAGCTGTTGCAGATCTTTAATAACAGCTGGACCGTAGGCAGTTTTCCACAAGCCTGGAGAGAAGCAATCATGATACCCCACCTAAAATCAGGGATAGATGGTTCCATTGCCTCTAGCTACAGACCAATTAGCCTCACCAGCTGTCTCTGCAAAACACTGGAGCGCATCATCAATAATAGACTGCAGTGGTACATTGAAAGTAAAAACATCCTTGTGCCACAGCAGGCTGGCTTTAGGCAGTGCTACTCTACGGAAGATCAGACAACCTACCTCTCTCAAAAAATTGAGGATGCATTCCAAGAGAAGAATCTGGTGCTTGCGGCATGGATAGATCTGAAGAAAGCCTTTGACAAAGTCTGGAAATAAGGTCTGATGAAGAAACTGAGAAACTGCAAAGTCAATGGAAGAATGTACAAATGGGTGAAAGCAACTTGCACAACAGAAGAGCCCGAGTACAGATAGACGGACTCAAGAGCAAGAAAGTACTACTGCGTCACGGTGTTCCCCAGTGTGACGGGACGCCGTAGGTCAGCATCCGAATTACACAAGTTTGAAAGGTATTAAAGAGCCACAATAATTTTTCTATCATTCTCTAAAAGAATAAACGTCCACCAGAAAAGGATAAAAACGAAAGAGAAAAATACAGAGTCATTTAGAACCCTCACTATCCTTTTTACTACATTGGTAGATCAAAGCAACGGCTGGTCTCTACATCTAAGAGATTTTCCCTTTGATGTTCTGATCAACCAGACATCGCGGAGCCAGGCAGTGGAGATTGACGTGTTAGTTTATAATCCTGCGGTTGGAATAGGGACAGACACCTAACACCTTACGTTTAACAGGACCTAACGTGTGAACCAGCCACGGAATTATGGGAGATAAGAGGGTCAGCCAGACCCGTCTGAAATAACACATGCCGGTAAAGTCCAGACTTTGCGGAGACAGAAAACGTTTGTAGTTGCCGCAACAAGCGAATTCATCGCAACAAGCGAATTCAGCAGACAGACGTGTGATCCTAAATAGCAATATAAGGCAGGCCTTACAGCTCATCGTAACCCAGGAGATAAAGCTTGTCAATTCCCAGGAAAGCGAGGAGGCAATAGTAGATTGGAATGTAGTTATGACGCAACGTCTACTGCATCGGCGCCAAGGCATGTTTCGTTGTTTCAGGCCGTGGCGGGGCATCGGTCAATTTGATTGACAGGTGAAACTACATTCTATGAGGAAGGAGAGGAGGCGTTAAAAAGAATTATGGACTTAACACGTCCCGGTAACCTATCCAACGGGGAAAATAGGTAGAAGTAATAAATATGGGATATACTAATTAGCCCGTATGGAAACAGGGAGCAGGAACGAACAGAATAAAACTATGAGCATGACCAGCAAGACTTCAGATGCATTCACACTAGCGTACCGGGGAAGCCGGAATTTTAATTTCTTATGAGAGATTATTCTCTCGTTTTGATACTTCAATACACAAAGTTGTATGACAGAATTTCCTAGCTAAACTCAGGTAGTACCATATATTATTTGATCCGTTTGTCTGCTGTCATCTGCTGTCTTAGAGCCGGCTGTTTAAGTTTCTGTTTCGCATTTCTTCTTTTGCAAACTTCACCCATGTGGATTTTCTTTGTACTTAATATTCCAGTTCTAGCTTTACGATTTCACTGAGAACTTTATCTTCTTTTTTTCATTCACTACTTGGTTGTCTGATTTGTTGTATGTGATAATTTGGAGAAATCCATTATCCAAGTTTCATTATCGTGTAGCTTATTCATGTACAGGAGATACATTTAGATTCATCATGTATGATGTTAAACATTGGGGAGACTGACTACTTAGGAGAAATTCCTGAGAGCTACCAGTCCCTAGATAGCATCCAAATTAAGGTTGATTATTTGGACCAACAATCTGAATGCCTACCAATATTGGGATGAACCCACTTGGGAGAAATATCACTAGTTCACCTTGTCTGCATGATGTCTGCATGAGGACAGACATGACTTAGGACATTCAATATCCCAGACAGATTCAGGGAAGGCATTTTAATGTTTGACAGGGACTGTGCGACCAGCCCTTCCGACAAGACGGAATGAATGAATTAGAAAGGGAGAGAGTAAGTGAGGTGAACTTATATGGGAAACACTCTATTACAAAGATAGATGTGAAGATGTATGTTTTGAGCTATAGATGTTCTAAATGGCTTTATGAATATATAAATATATATTTATTTATTTAGAACTGATATATGTTTATGTAACCTGCCATCATGTATCATCATACCATCATATATTATGACTTGAATGTATGTTTATATGAATGTATAGACATATGTGTTTGAGATGTGTAGACGTAGATACTACCCATCTCCGTTCGTTTCATTCCAGATCTCTTAGGAGCATGGACAGTCAACTCATATCAGGAAGTGACTGAGCCTAATGAAGGGACCAATTGGACTCCTTCAATCTGACAGTGAACTGCGTCTCACAGGGGGAAGCATGACCTACGTGCTTCTTAGCTTTTCAGCCGGATGAGAGATATTGTCCATATAAATTCTAAATGTTTATAAATGTTTGTGTAGCTGAAATAATCTAGTGCACACATTATTATATCATTTAGTGGGGGTTCGAACATATATTCCAGAAGTAGATTTATGTCAGGGAGGGAACTTGCCTATGTAACCAGATTAGTTGGCATATCTTAACCCCTCCTGTCATCTTCTGGTGATACCAAGTACAGCTCAATCAATATATATTTTCAACGAGCAACTTCTTGGCTGTTTTCTTGAGTATCAGGGACAGTGTCTTAAATTAGCATAACAGACATTTGTTCCACGTTTTCTCTCTGGGAACTGGGGTGGTAATTAGTCCCTTCTGACAGAGTTAGGGGATCTCAAACTGCTTCCAGAACTAAACACCAGTAGAAGAAAATGATTTTGGCTGAGTGGTTGCCCATCTGGGATCTAACCCCAGCCAGTTGATGACACCCAGGGCGGAGTCTTGTCCCCCACACTTTTTCTAATCTGCATCAATGATCTTGTTGCTAATCTACCGCATGGAATTAAAGCGGTAATGTACGCAGATGACCTGGTTTTATTGAAACACAAATGAACATGCATTAGTGGCCACCAAATCGCTACAAAGAGCTGTAGATACATTTACTGCATGGGCAAATAGATGGTGTGTCAGCATAAACACTGACAAGTGCAGCACCACCCTATTTACCCTCTCTCCAAAACAAACGGCAGGGATCATCCAGATAAATGGAACACCCCTAAGAGAAGATAAAGAACCAACATACCATGGAGTAAAATTTGATGGCAGGTTGACTTGGAGAAAGCACATCAACACATCATTAGCAAAAGCCAGAAGGAAAATAGCCATTCTGAGAAAGCTAATTGGAACCACATGGGGAGCCAGTGGGAAAATACTTAGCAAAGTTTACCAACAGAGCATACGACCACACCTGGGATATGGGTCAACTGCGTGGTGTTCAGCATAAAAAACCACACTACAAGAG
>OY992876.1:322488641-322553641 GCA_963921405.1 Cepaea hortensis | reverse complement strand
TGAGTGGGTAGAGGGTGTATGTGTGGGCGGTGAGAATGTTTGTAGGTGGGGGACGTGTGGGTGGGTGGGGAGATTTGTGTGTGTGGGTGAGAGATGTGTGGGCGGGGATGTGTGAGGAGAATGCATGTGGGGGATGTGTGTGTGGGGGATGTGTGTGGGGGATGCGTTTCTGGGTGGGGTGTTGTGTGGGATGGGGTAGGTGTGGGATATGCGTGTGGATGAAAGATGTATGTGAGGATGGGGGATGTGTGTTTGGCTGGGTGATTGGGATGTGTGTGGGTGGGAGGGTAGAGAAGAGATGCATGTGTTGATGGGTGGGTGGATGATGTGTGGGTGTGAGTGGTTGATGGATGAGTACGTGAGTGGGTGGATGTGTGTGAGAGATGAGTGTATGGGTTGGGGATGTGTGTGTGTGGGTGGGAAGGCGGATGTGTGTGGGTGGGGTATATGTAGGTGGTGGGGTGTGTGTGGGTGGTTGGTGTGTGTTTTGGGATGAAGAATGTGTTGATGGGTGAGGATGTGTGTATGGGTGGGGAGATGTGTGTGTGTGAGTGTATGGGTGGTGAGATGTGTAGTTAAGGGATGTGTGATTGGGGTTTTGAGATCGGGGTGGGATGGTTGGTGAGTGGATGGGTGGAGGATGTGTGGGAGGGTGAGTGTATGTAGGTTGGGGGTAGGAGGGGATGATTGTGTGTGGGTGCGGGATGTGTATGTGGGGAAGATTGTGTGGTGGGTGATATGTGTGCAAGTGGGGGATGTGTGGGTGGTTTCGGGTTTTGTGTGTGGGTAAGGGCAGGATATGTGAGTTTGCGGGAATATGTGTGTGTGGGTGTTGGAAATGTGGTTTGGGAATGTGTGTTTCGCTGAGTGTTTGGGGGTGTGTGGGTGGGTGGTGGAGGATATGTGGGTGGGTGAGTGTTGGTAGGTTATGGGATGGGTGGAGGATGTGTGCGTGTGGGTGGGGAGATGTGTGAAGGGGGTATGTGTGGGTGGGTATGGATGGGTGGTTGCATGCATGTGTGCCTGGGTGTGTGGGTGGGTGGGGGATGTATGGTGGGTGGGAGATGTGTGTGTGTTTGTGTGGGTAGGGAGATGATGTATGTGGGGGTTTGTTTGGGATGTGTTGGTTGGGGGATGGGTGGATGGATGGGGTCATGTATGTGCCTGTGTGATGTATGTGGTTGGGTGGTGGATGTGTATGTGGGGGACAAGCGGATGGATAGGAGATGGGTGGGTGGGTGGGGGATTTGTCTCATAACATGGTAACATGCATTGTTTATCCTTACAACATTCATTTGACAATGTTTTTTTCCAATTTGAATGCACTATGCACTGATGAACGAAAGATGAGTGGAAGGCCGAATGAATGACGGGCAGGCGTGCCCAATTTGTTAACCTTCGAAAGTACAGTTTGTTCGTTCGTTCGTTCTCTCTCACATACACACACTCTCCATGTCACACACACACACACACACACACACACACACACACACACACACTCACACAATTACATCTATCCACCAGACCCCATTGTTATAGACCACCCGACGGCTGGTGGTCTCACTATGGTGCCGACTGCCATTAGTTACCATGCAATGTCCAGGTAACCAGTACAGATTGGGTCAACATTGGCCTCCAGATCAACATTATTCATCTATACTGTTGCGGATTCCAACCCGTAACCTTCGTAATACATACGTAATACATACACACAAAAGCATGCACATAATACATCCAAACACATCCACACAAACAGACACACACAAATAGTCACCCACAGATAAGCACATATATACACATACACAGTCTCACACAGTCTCACACACACACACACACACACACACACACACACACACACACACACACATTTACATATACATATATAGACACAGACATTCATAAGTTAACAGGGAGAGCGCCCCCCCCCCCGCCCCCCTGAACACAGTTTGAGAAACGCTGGAGATGTTGAAAGTCTGTATAAAGTCGTGTACTTTCCATTGTGCCCCAATCTCTGCTCTACACAGTTAGTGGTAGGTACTTTCATCCAGTACTGGTGGCTGGTACACATGTGACGTTATGTTCCCACAGTTTAATTATTTGCTTTCAGTAATTATCATGAAAGTTGTTCATACTCGTAATATGTGAACATTGTTGTAAAAGAGAGTGTAAAAATGACTTTACTTGAATATCAAGAAAACAGAAACAATGGTTATATCAGGTTTGTTTTTAAAATATAAGATTATCCCTAAATGCGAGGTATCAAAGGAAGATAAAAACGTTTGACTAAATGAAGATGCACGGCAGATATTAAGAGCAGAATAGGTTAAACAAAAGGTGCATTCTAGAAAATGAAGGGTATCTCATACAACGTATCACTATCATTGATTGTAAGTAGGAGAGTTCTGACGTGATGTATAAACCCTGTTTTGCTGTATGGCAGCGAATCATGGAAAGTTAATGAACTAATTAGTAAAAGCTTGGAAGCAACGGAGATGTTGTTCCAGAAAGAATGTTGTGAATACCTAGCACTGCCAGAGTAACTAAGAATGATTGCCTGAAAGAGGCTAGTGAAGATAGAACATTATATACAACAATAAGAAAGAGACAAACAACGTTCTGTGGTCATGTGATCGGAAGAGAGAGAGAACATCGTGACAACTGGAAAGATCCAGGGGAACAGAGACAGAGGCAGACCAAGAGAAATGATGCTGGATGGATTGAGAAGGCGGTATGGATCAATGTCATCAAGTGAGATGATCCAGAGCACCAAGGACCAAGATATGTGGAGAGTTATGAACGCCCACGCCAGCCGGCAAGGTAAATGATGATGATGATGATTTTGTGCTGTCATAACTGTCATTTACTGCCAATATAGTAGCTTGCGGTGTATGGTAGGGGGGTCTTGAGCCTGAGGAATTAAGGCCGCCTGACTAGTGCAGTGGCCGCGAACTGTGCAGGTTAGGATTTTCTTTTTGCCCCCGACAGAAAAATAAATCCCACAACTTACCGAGTATTCGAACCCGGGTCTCCTGATAGAGTTCTAGCCACTCGGCTGTATGAATGAAATATTTCAGCGATTGCCGATGTTACAATTTATCTAGGCTTTTATAATAATAATAATAATAAGTCTTTATTTTCAAAGGGTTAAGAATTGGGCACGCAGGCCCGTCTGACATTCTGCCCTTCTTCTCTATTTCCTCTCATACATTCTTTCATTCAACATCACTTATGAAGCAACTTTTGACAACAAAAGAACATTAAAACGCATGAAAAATAATCAATAACAAATGTCTCACTGAAGCAGTGTTTAACATGGGCATTATAAATACCTAAGGAGGGTGTAACGTGCCATACATAAGGGAATGTTTTTTGGCTAGTTGTCGTTTGAGATAAGTTACCATTATTGTCTTTTTTGTGTTGTTTGTTATGGGGGTATGTAGTCTGTACTAAGGTAGTGTTCAAACAGGTTGCGAATGTATGTATCATGATTGGTGGTGTCTTTGATTTCTTGTGGAAGATTGTTCCACAACTGAGCGGCAGAGTATGCTAAGCTTGTTTTATATAAGTCTATCCTAGGTTTAGGGACATGAAGTATATTTAGTCGTTCGCTATGTCTAGCGTTATATTTAAACAATGGCCAAAGGTAGCTTGGAGCATTTTGAAATAGGATTTTGTGAATTAGTTTGGTTTTATTAAAAAGCAGGCGCTTGTGGAGTGGCAGTAACCGGAGACGTTTATATAGGTTAGAATTGTCGGTAAGCTTTTCACCATTAATTAAACGCACTGCCCTTTTCTGGAGTGAATATAGGCGTTTTGTTATTGATTTGGAGCATCCATCCCAGACTGTGGAGCAGTAATCAATATGTGTTTGTATATGAGAAGTATAGAATATCTTTCTTGTGTTTTCGTCAAGGAAATTTTTAATTTTGGCAAGTTGGTATACTTTTTTGGCTATTTGTTTAACTAGAGCATGAACATGTGAGTTAAAAGTTAGATTTTGATCTATGATAACACCCAGTGTCTTGTGCTCGGTGACACTTTCTACAGGCGTGCTGCCAATGTGCAGCTGAAGAGTTCTCTGCGAGTTTAGAGTGTGAAGTCTTTGCCTGGTTCCTATTAACATAGACTTTGTTTTAGTAATGTTAATTTGCATGCGGTTTGCATGACTCCAGTTAACTACACTATTTATTTCCTGTTGCAAGGATAATTCTAGCACATTACGATCAACAGCGTTTGTATATACTGTGCAGTCATCAGCAAATAGATCGCAGGACGACGACAGATTTAATGGAAGATCATTTATATAAATGGCAAATAATAGAGGGCCAAGAATAGACCCCTGAGGTACTCCAATATTAATGGTAATGGCTTGAGATAAAACTTTATTGTGTGATACTACTTGCTTTCTGTCTAATAAGAATGATTTTATTAATGTCACTATATTAAAACTTACTTTCATTGTTTCTAGTTTTTTAATTAGAATAGTATGATCTATCATATCGAATGCTTTCCTAAAGTCTATAAACACCGCTCCACATAGAGTATTGTTGTTAATATTTTGATGCCAGTTTTCTATCATGTTTGTTAGTGCCGTATGGCAAGAATATTTTGGCCGAAATCCTGACTGACTGTCAACTATCAGTTTATGGCGAACTAAGTGATCTAGTGTTGTTTTGTGGATGTGCTTTTCTAGCGGTTTGGATAATGAGGATAATATGGAAATTGGTCTATAATTACTCATGAGACGATCGTCTAGAGGACCAGCTTTTAAATGAGGATACACTTTAGCGATTTTAAAGGCTGATGGGAAGTGACCTCTGGTTAGACATTGATTATATATAAAAGTTAGTGACTCGCAGATCGCCGGTGCAGCATGGCGAAGGATCCGACTACTAATTCCATCTAGTCCTGATGAGTTATTGTTTTTTAGATTACGGAGATGAGTAAATACTTCAGTTGTCGTCATTAGCGGTATGTTGGAGGAAATGTGTCCATAGCATTTGTTCTCACAGAATGATGATAATAAAGATATGTCATGAGGCGCATCTGGTATTGCAGCCTTCAGTTGGTTTATGTCGGACTGAAAGTATCTACTGAATTGATCACATGTAACCTGATTTGATGGTAATGATTGTGATGATTTGTGTTTGTTTGTCAAGGTATTAATTGCTTTCCATATATCTTTAGTGTTGGTTTTATCTATTACTATGTTCTTAAAATAGTTTTTCTTTTCCTTCCGAATAAAATATTGAACTTTGTTTCTCAGACTACGGTACATAGTTAGATCTCTATTTTTGTGAGCCCTGTCGCGATCTCTCATAAGTTCAACTACCTCCTGTGTGATCCACGGGGGCTTTGTGTGATGTTTAACACGAACTTCCTTAAATGGAACATGTTTATCAAATATACTTAGAAAGGTCTTTAGCCAGTGGTCCAGAGCATCGTCTGGGTCAGGAAGCTGGTAAACATAATCTAGAGATGAGTTGACCAAATCTTGTAAGAAGACGTCTCGATTGAAATTTTTGTAATTTCTATATTTTATGCTTATATGTTTGTGTTTGGGAGTTTTGGTGCCCCTTTTCGACCACGTGCAACATACTGGATAGTGATCGCTCATTGCATTGATAGGTACACTACATTCTGTGATGTTATCAGCACACGTAGTATAAATATGGTAAGCAGCTATGCAATCACTAGCCAGGTCTATCTTACACCTGAACCCACATCTATGTCATCACTAGCCAGGTCTATCTTACACCTGGACCCACATCTATGTCATCACTAGCCATGTCCTCTTACACCTGAACCCACATCTATGTCATCACTAGCCATGTCTATCTTACACCTGGACCCACATCTATGTCATCACTAGCCATGTCTTCTTACACCTGAACTCACAACTATGTCATCACTAGCCAGGTCTATTCTCCACCTGAACCCAAAACTATGACATTACTAACCAGTTCTATCATATACATGAACCCACAACTATGTCATCACTAACCAGTTCTATCATATACATGAACCGACAAATATGTCATCATTAGCCAGTTCTATCATATCCATGAACCTACAACAAATTTCATAACTAACTAGTTTTATCATATACATGAACCCACAACTATGTTATCATTTGCCAGGTCTATCCTCCACCTGAACCCACAACTATGACATTACTAACCAGTTCTATCATATATATGAACCCACAACTATGTTATACCGGCTTCGTGGCCGAGGGGTTAGCAGCTTTCTCCGCTAACCCCGAATACTCTCGTCACGTGACGCGACGAGAATTAGCAGTGGTTCGAATCGCAAAAGTGACTTATGAGAGTATGGAGCCGGTCGCTCAGAAAGTCGTGGCGTGCTGATGAGCGTAATCTAGCCTAGGAATCAACATACAGCTGAAAGATGCTGGTGTTGACCGCAATATCCTGAAACAGGATGGAAACGCGAAAAAAAAACAAAAAACAACTATGTTATCATTAGCCAGATCTATCACCCACCTGAACCCACAACTATGTCACCATTAACCAGGTATATCAGGCGGTGTAAACCGCGTCGCTCGATTCGAAGATTAATTATGTGTTCTGTGCGTGTTTCTTAACATCAATTTGTTCAAATAAGGATGAACCTACGACAGGTCCAGCAAACCGGTAGGGAATTTATTTGTTCAAGAACTATTGCTCGAGAATTATGGAGGAAATTGAGAGAAAAACGCAGCTCTATCAGCGTTCACGCCGGAAACTACACACCGAAGCGACACAACAAGCGACTAACGACGACAACTGCTAAATTTCGACACACTTCAAATAGAAAAGAGATTTTTGCAACTTGGAATGTTACAGGTCTAGGATATAAGGAACCAGCTCTGGTAGAGTTCATGAAACAATCAAATATTCAATTATTAGGACTCGCAGACACTAGGAAAAAGGGACAGAACACGAAAAGAACACACGAAGGTTACGTTATTATATGGAGTGGCGTCGATCAGCGAACTACAGCTAAACATGGAGTGGGTTTTTTGTTGCATCCAGACAAAGCGAAAGCAATTATCAACACTAAATTTATATCAAAAAGGATAATACTAGTACAGATCAAAGAAGGAAATAGAACAACAACTTTTATACAAACATACGCCCCATGTAATGACACTTACAGCGACGAAGACAAAGACGAATATTTTGATAAACTTGCAGACACGTTAAATAATGTCAAGGAGACAGATGAACTAGTTGTAATGGGTGATTTTAGCGGACGAATAGGCACACGAAGAACACCGTGGGAGGATTGCATGAGACCATTCAGCGACACAGAGACTGATTGTAACAGCAATGGTCAACATCTACTCAACATATGTTCGGAACATGGACTAATAATAACAAATAGTTTTTTTCAACATCGTCATAGCCACACCAAAACCTGGTATAAATGGAATGACATAAACCAAGCATCCCAAATTGACTTTATTCTAATTAGGAAATCAGACAGAAGGCTACTATTAGATTCAAGAGCACTCCCAAATACAGATGTTGATACTGATCACAAGCCAGTCATAATAAAGAAGATTTCACCACACTGGAAAATAAGAAACAAAAAGGTAACAACACATGTCATCAATTATAGGAGGCTGCAGGAAAATACGGTTAAAAATGAATTCAATCAAGAAATCCAAAACCTACATAAGAACATCCCTGATGACCACTCAAGCGTAGATAAGGAATGGACATGTTTCAAGGCTGCCATGCTCGACACACTGAAAAATAAATGTGGAACAAAGATAGTAGGGCAGGACAAAAGATTAAGAACAGCCTGGTGGAACAACGAAGTTAAAGATAGCATATTCAAAAAGAAGGTAGCATTCAAAAAGTGGATCACAACTAAATCTGAACATGACTATATTACTTATAGAATAGCACGACGTAATGCCAAACGAACAATTAGAGCATCTAAAGATGAATCCTGGAGAATATACGGTGAACAGATGGCTACCCTTAGCAAAGAATGCCCAAGAGAATTTTATAAACGTGTCACCACAATGAGAAACAGAGATGCATGTTACAACCCAACCACCATCATAAACAGCAAAAGAGGTATGCCAATATTTAATCCACAACAAAGACTAGCAAGGTGGGCAGAATACTTTCAAGAACTACTTAACCCCACAGATAACATAGGAAACCTCACTTTTGTGCCTAAACTCCAGGGACAGCAAGAACCAAATTTCATACCTGCAGAAGTCAAAGCAGTTATACAGAAAAGTCCTAAAAACAAATCACCAGGTCCAGATGGAATAACCACAGAAGCTATTCAGGCCTGTGGGGAAACAGGAGTTAAATGGCTAACAAGACTTTTTAATATAGCATGGGAAGAAAGAAAAGTCCCAGATGATTGGCAACAGGCAATAATATTACCAATATGGAAAAAGAAAGGCAATATGAGAGAGTGCGAAACATACAGAGGTATGTCACTCCTGAGCCATATAGGGAAAATGTATGCAAAACTTTTGGAACAAAGAGCTAGACCAATAGTTGAACAACAGTTAAGCAAAGCACAATTCGGTTTTCGGAAAGGTAAAAGTTGCACTGATGCATTATTTACACTTAGACAAATTTGTGAAAAAACTATTGAATATAGTGACCAGCAGAATATTGTGTTTGTAGATCGGGAAAAGGCTTTTGATAGAGTAGACAGATACAAATTATGGACCATCCTTGAAGACTATGGGATAGAAGGGCAACTGCTAGAAAACATCATAGCCATGTACCACTCGAGCCAAAGTGCAGTAAGAACACAGGAAGGTATATCAGATATGTTCACAGTCAATACAGGAGTGAGGCAGGGATGTGTGCTCTCTCCCCTGTTATTCAATATCTACATGGACAGAATTTCCAAAGAAGCAAGTTTCGACAGACCAGATTCAGAAAATTTAGAACTCTTTACTCCAGATGAAACAACTGACCCACAGGGAATAAATGAACTTCTATTTGCAGATAATCAGTGCCTGTTTTACAGCGACGAGGGCGGACTACAAAATCATATTACTAATCTGAGTTCCACCTGCAGCAGATACAATGTGAGTATAAACACAGCCAAAACCGAAGTAATGCAAGTTAGCAGATCACCAGGCCCACTAAGTATACAGATAAATAACACACCTCTGAAACAAGTTAAAGAATTCAAATACCTTGGAAGTATGATCACAGAAGATGGCAGATTAGACAGAGAAATTTAAATCAGATGTCAAAAAGCTAGTGCACTTGTTAATTAAAATGAAAATTATAATGATTATGAAAATGATGATGATGATGGAGATATTATGATGATGGTGATAATGATAATGATGGATATACTGTTAATTATGGAGATGATGATGATGATAGGGGGGATGTGGCTGATGATGTGAATGATGATAATGATAATTATGCATATGTATTGTATATAAGTTCATACACGGAACCGCTCCAACAGTAACAGCCACCTACTAGGATAGACAGATCAAAGTATCACAAACAAACAATGTGCGTCTCTGACAGCGAATGCATCGATACATGCCAGTTCTAGGACAGACCGTGTCATGCATCATTGGTCATACAGCACTCGCGACATTCCCATTTGTGCTCGCTCTCCCCCAGTCTACGACCAGGAATATTGATGCTTGTAGTCACACTGACAAGTCTTTGACTCACGCATTAGCTACGCCCTCACCCAGGAACCTTCCTGCTGGTGCCCGGCTGGATTCCTGATTCTATCAGTTATAGCCGCTTGTAGCTATTGATATGTGTTTCCTCGTGAACAGGCCAATATTTATAGACAGTAACACGTCTCTCCTGCTCAAACTCAATGTTCCCTCTGAAGTTGCCCCGGAAGCCAGCCAACCATCCTGTCATTACTGCTTGGATAGTCCAGTCAGTCAGCTCTTTTAGGTGTGATGACGCTGTATGGGTCAACCATTCATGACATAAATACCGGATCGTGGTCAGATATGATGACTGTCACACTGGATGGATTCTCAGAAAGGTATCTCAGAGCCCGAATTATGAAAACCAATGGGTTGAGCTGAATTGAGTCAAGAACCGACACCACAGCACTAGGGACATTCCCTTACGTGCTCCTCCATCATCTGCAACATCAGCGAAGAGTCCCAATACTTATGGTACCAGTAGTAGTCTGGTCGTGTGTCTGTCTGGCCTAGTTAACACAACACTACAAAAATAATGTTTGTTTTTTGGGTTCCAAACATTTTACATCTGATTTTGCATAAATGAGGCCTGCTATATCCAAGTATCACATTAATGTGTAACAGAACTATTTTTTTTTTTTTTTTTTTTTTTTTTTTTTTTTTTTTTAAAGGATGCGTTCATTAGTGTCAATCTTCTTCTTCGTTCATCCGGAGTTTTTTTTTCGGATGTGATTGCGTTGTGCCTGTTTACAGCAGAGCTGCGTTCTTGCGCCGTTAGGCCGACACATCCGACTTCTGCGGGCATTTGTTGACCGGGTTAACCTTCCCGGGATTTGTGTATTTAATTAACATTAGTACAGTATTTTCTGTATTAGGCTCTGAAAAAAAAAAAACTTTTCCTATCTAGTCCCTTACAAAATGAACCTGGTTGTCTACTTATAGAGCCCAATAACAACTATTATGACTGTTATTTTTGTGTTGTCAATATTAAGGGATGCCTTGACGAAATTACAACAAGAATCGCCATGGCGAAAGTAGCCTTTAGCAAGATTAAAAACATTCTGATCAATAAAATGATGTCAATTGAAAGGAGAAAAAGAGTGTTGAGGGGATACATAGAGCCTGTTCTTTTGTATGGATGTGAAACTTGGACAATAAGCAGTCAAGCTGAAAAACATCTGATGGCTGCAGAAATGAGGTTTCTGAGGAAAATGCAAAGAATACCATGGACAGATAGAAAAACCAATGAACAAGTACTACAGGAGACAAATGACAATCGTAAATTAATTTAGAGTAATTAGACGTAGACAGTCAAAATTATTTGGACATGTTATGAGAAGAAGTGGATTAGAGAACTTAGTGACAACTGGCAAGATCGAAGGGAACAGACCAAGAGGAAGACCGAGAGGAAAATACCTGGATGGCTTGGCCACATGACATGGACGAGACAGGAACACTGAGCTGATCCACGACTCTGTTGATCAAGTGAAATGGCGAGTCTGGACCACCCACGCTTTCCGGCATGGCACATGATTGATTGATTGAATATTAAGGGGGGGGGGAGGAAGATGATTTAAAAAAATTGAAATATCCAAATTTTGATTCTGTTAGACGATGGAGATGACATACCAATTCCAACTTTCAGTCAGATTTGGGATTTCCTGCTAGAAGATGAGACAGTAGTGGCATGAGGAATTTTGAAAAAAAAAATTTCCCAGCTGCTCAACGCTTTGACCAGCGTGAACTGAATGATCTAAACCGATATGTATATCTCGCCAAAGAATCTTCAGAACTTTTTTCTTCAAGATTAAAAGAATAATAAATTACTGACTACTGAATCAAAGGTTACATTTTATCGCAGAAGAGAGCAAGGCTGCCTTCCATTCTTTTATAGAGAACGCAAACTTATATTTTGTACAAGTGTAGGAAGTCTTATAAACTAATGGGTGTAAGGTATTTTGTGGAGTTCTTAAAATGATGAACTTCTTGCTTGGCCAGCTAAGGTGATTCATCTATATCCATGTTTTATATGTTTGTGAGATAGTAGGGCAAAAGATACGCACTGGACAAAGAAACAGTGGCCGTTAAGAGATTTATTGAACGTTGGAGATAAAAATATTGTCAATAAGTCACTCATTGATCGAAAACAATATTCTGCTGTTACCATTACATATAAAGCTTGGCTGGATGAAGCGATTTTTTAATGCACTGAACAAAGATGGTACATGTTTTAATTACTTATGCAGAATGTTTGCGGAATTGAGCATAGACACACTTAAAGCTGGAATTTTTGATAGACCTCAAATCAGCAAGTTAATCTCATCTCATCTCATCTCATCATGTTCCTCTTGTACTTTGCGGTGTCGAAGTGAAGTATAAACCGCGGGAGAATGCTCACGTATGAGCTTCATGTATGGATATTCCCACGGACTCTGCTATTCCCTCCGTCCATCGTTTACGTGGTCGGTCTCTTCCTCTGCTTCCATCTGGCCTGTACATCATTGCTTGTTGTAGTATACTGTTGGTTGGTAATCTACTTGTATGACCAACCCAATTGACTTGCTGCCTTCTAATAAAATCTAGCGCTGCTATAAACCCCAGTTTACTTTTGATTTGTTCATTTCTGAAATTATCTCTTCTTGATACATTGAGTATTTTTCTCAGGAATCTCATTTCTGTTGTTGTGATGTTTCTTTTCTCTTTTTCTGTCATTGTCCAGGTTTATGCGTTGGTAGCATAGAGTTGGTAGGAAGATTGAGTTGTAAAGTGCTTTCTTAGTAATTATTCATACATGTTTGTTCTTAAGTATTGGTGCCATTTGTCCAATGAGTTCGTTTAACTTATTGCATCTATTTTCGATCTCGTCTTCTGATTTGCAAGTTTAATGATATTATACTTCCTAGGTACTTGAGACTCTTTACTTGTTTCAGGGGATGTTCGTTTAGGTGAATTGTTGTTGTTTTTTTCTTCTTTAGTTATAGTCAATATCTCTGTTTTACTTGTGCTAATTTTCACATTATTATTTAGACTTTTCATATGGTCTTTTAATTCATCTTCTGATTTTTCTTTTATAGCTTGGGCATCCGCAAACAGTAGGTCTCTAATTGTGTAATTTGCAGATGGTTCTTCTTCTGCGTTCTCAGCATGCTGTGTTTTTGCGGTTCTATTTGGCTGTTATTTGTTGTTGTTGTTTTTTGTTTGTTTGGTTTGTTTTTTTATTTACATATGTTGTCTATATGGGCTATGAACAAGAGAGGGGACAGGACACAACCTTTTCGTAGAGGGTTGTGAGTGTCTCCCAGTTGCTCAAACTATGCATTCACTGTAATTGTATAAGCTTCTACATAGGTTTGTTAGATGTGTATTCAATCCATATTGTTTAAGGATTTCCCACAGCTTGTTTCCATCTACTCCATCAAATCCTTTTTCTTGGTTGACAAAGGCTATATGCAGTGTTTCATTGAATTCAACTGATTTTTCTATAAGTTGTCTAAGAGCAAAAATGGCATCTGTGCATACTCTGTTTTTCCTATATCCATGTTGTGATTCACTTAGCGGGGGTTCTATAGTAGTTCGTAACCTTTTCTCAAAAATTTTGCAAAGTATTTTCCCAGTTTGACTCAAAAGGGAAATGTCTCAGTATTGTGTGCAGTCTCTTTTGCTGCCTTTTTTTTTTCCAAATTTGGATAATTATGGCGTTTCCCAGTCTCGTGGTGTCTGTTGTTCTACCCAAACATGGTTGAATAGTCTATGTAGTCAAGCTATTCTCACTTCTCTTTCTGCTTTAATTAGTTCATTTGGTATTCCATTTTGTCCCGGTTATTTGTTCAATAGGCTGATCTGACGGCTTCTATAATTTCTTCTTTAGGTATGTCTGGTTCTAGTCCTTCGGTGGCATCTGTGTTGGTTTCTTAAATTCCGGTGACATCTGATGGGATATTTAAAAGTTGTTCGAAGTACTGTTTCCATTGTATTAGGATTTGTTTTTGTTCATTTATTGGTTCTTCATTTTCGCTGTCAATTATTTCAGTTTGGTCAAAGGGTTCTGCTCTGGTTCTCATTGCACTTATATTTGTGTTTAAGTTTCTCGTTGCCTCCTTGTAGTTTTTAATTAGGGTTTCTCCATACTGCCATGGCCTGGGTCAGACTATGGGTCAGTGAGGACAGGTAACTTAGAGTCTTGCACAGCACTGTGACAAGATGAACGAACGAACGAACGAACAGACTTTATTTTCAAAGGGTAACAAATTGGGCACGCAGGCCCATCTTACATTCGGCCCTTCTAATCACTCATCTTTCTTTCATCAACAGTGCATAGGAAAAAACATTGTCACATGAATTTTGTAAACATAAGCAATGCATATTACTATGTTATGTGACTCATCCACCACCCACCCGCACATCTCCCATTCACTCCAACTCCTCCACTCAACCACACATAACCCACACACACATACATTCCCCCACCCATCCACCACATCCCTACACCAACACATCTCCCCACCCACAAACACCTCTCACCCACTACACATCCCATCCACCCACACCCCAAGCACACATACATTCCCCAACCCACACATCCCCCAGCCACACACATCCACCCACCTACACACATCTCCCCACCCACTCACATATCCTCTACCCGTCCCATTACTCACCAACAATCACTCACCCACATATCCTCCTCCACCCACACATCTCCAACCACCCAGCCAAACACAAATTCCTCAGCCACCCATCCCCCACGCACACGCACATCTCCCAGTCAACTCACATATCCCGCACCTACCCACACACAAATTCCGAACCCACCCACATAATCTCCCATCTCCCCCAGCCCACTCACAGATCCCGAGCCCACCCCTACAAACATCCCCCACCATCTCCTAACCTAGACACACTCACCCACCCTCATATCCTCTACCCACCCATCCCCCAACCAAACATCAGTTAACCACACACCATTACTCATATATAATCGCCCACCCACACATCCTCTACCCAACCACACATCCTCCACCCACCAATCCCGCAGCCACACATCCCTTAACCTCACACCCCTACCCATATACACACACATCCCCAACCACGCACAATCTTCCCACCCATACATACATCCCTCACATACATCTAACCCACCAACACATCCCCCATTCACAAACACACACCTCCCATCCACGCACAACCCACACACACATCCCCAACCCATACACTCATCCCCTCACACATTCCTAGACACACGTACTTATCCCTCAACCACTAACACCCACACATCCCTCACCCACTCATCAACACATACATCTCCTATCTACCCACCCACACTCACACACCCCAACCACCCATCTAAACACAACCCCCACCCTCACACACATCATTCACCCACCCGCACACCCAACCACACCCCACCCACCCACAAACACATCCTTTAGCCACTCCCAGCTCCCCTCCCACACAACACCACACCCACACACATCCCAAAGACACATCCCTCACCCACACACACATCTTCTCACACATCTCCTACCCATCCACACATCCCCAAACTACAATCACCCTCACTACCCACACATACATCCTCCATCCAGCAACACACACCCCACCAAGCCAGACATATCCCCCACCCACACACACTTCCCCAAATCCATCACCCACACCCATCACGCACCCCTCCCCCAACCCACACACATCCCCCACACACATTCACCCACACATCTCTCACTCACACACACAATCCCCACCCAAACATCCCACACCCATACACATCCCTCACCCCCACACACACATCCCCAAACCCACAACCGCCCCCACCTGCACACATCTCCCACCCACCACATATCCCCACCCACACATATATCCTCCACCCATCCCATAACCCACCATAAATCATCCACACACATATCCTCCTCCACCCACTCACCCACAGCCACCTAGCCAAACACAATCCCCACCCACACACACATCTCCCCGCCAACCCATACATCCCGCATGTACCCACACACAAATCCCCCACCCACCCATTCAATCCCACCCCGCCCACCCACACATCCTGAACCCACCCAAACACATCACCCACACACACATCCCCCCATCCCCAACCTACTATTATGATCAAACTCCCACACTTTACACACACATACAGTGACGATTGTCATGAGCATTGTCGCAAAATTGTAAAGAAAATGGAGAAAAATTGTATATATATACATTTTGTAACTTAAAAATTAGTGATGCAATTCAACTCTCTCTCTCTCTCTCTCTCTCTCTCTCTCTCTCTCTCTCTCTCTCTCTCTCTATTCTCTATCTCTTTTCTCTCTCTCTCTCTCTCTCTATTCTCTATCTCTTCTCTCTCTCTCTCTCTCTCTCTCTCTCTCTCTCTCTCTCTCTCTCTCTCTCTCTCTCCCACTCACTAACGCTCTCGCTCACATTACAGTAATGTTATATTATACATGATAAAATCAAGTGTCATACATATAAAATTATTATGTGAAAGATGAAAATACACAAAAAATATGGAGTGGCATAATACAGGAAATGCGTGGTCTCTCTCTCTCTCTCTCTCTCTCTCTCTCTCTCTCTCTCTCTCTCTCTCTCTCTTTATTACACAGGCACACACTCACACTCATTAACTCTCTCTCTCTCTCTCTCTCTCTCTCTCGCTCTCACTCATACTCCCTAATTCTCTCACCCACTCTGCAGTGATGTACATGTGTTCATGTTATAAATTATAACATCAATTGGCATTCAAAATGGTAATATGAACATGAGAATACACAAAATATATGGAATAGCATGTTACATCATATGCGTGCGCTTAAATCTCTCTCACTCTCTTTCTGTCTCTCTCTCTCTCTCTCTCTCTCTCTCTCTCTCTCTCTCTCTCTCTCTCTCTCTCTCTTCTCACCAACACACACCCATAGACACTCACAAACATTGCGCGCAAACATACACACACATTAACAGATCCATTCTTCCACTGTCTCTCTCTCGTTTGCTCTCTCTCTCTCTCTCTCTCTCTCTCTCTCTCTCTCTCTCTCTCTCTCGCAATCATTTCACCAATTAAGTCATTCTCTCCAGCTTTCATTTCTCAATATCACACTCTCTTTCACTCTCACTCACACACAGACAGACACACACCCTCTCGCTATCAAATACACACTCCCTCGCATACACACGAAAGCATATACACATACATACACGAGCATACACACAAAAAACACACACAAATACACACATATCCCCTCGCACACATACACACATCCACACCCATACACACATACTTACACACACACACACACACACAAATACACACTCCCTCGCATACACTGCATGTATGCACACATACACACAAACATGCACATACATACACGAACATATATATATATATATATATATATATATATATATATATATATATATATATATATATATATATATATACATAAACACACGCACACATGTACGCACACATAAACACACATATAAACATACTTACACACGCAAGCACACATACAAACACACATTTACACACACTTACACATACACACCCACACGCATATTCAGACGTGCACACACATATACCCACATACACACACATAAACACACGCATACACACATATGGACACTCGTACACACCAACCCATCCACCCACACACTCACTCACACACGCTCATACACACATACTCACAAATTCTCCCCCTCACTCACTAACTAACTCCCCCTTACTCACTCACTCACCCGGCAGCTGTCTAACTCACACTCACTCACTCACTTTCTCACTCTCTCACACAGACAGGTATACACACAACACAACCTCTCTCTCACACTAACTCATTCTCTCACTCAATCTCTCACACATACGTGTACACAGACATTCACTTATTCTTTCACCCTTGCAGGCACACGCGCATACACACTCTCATACACACTCTCTCACTTTCTCAGTCTCATACTCACTCTCTCACACTCTTTCTCATTCACTCTCTCACTCACACAGTGTAAAATGATAGTGAAAAAATGATACCAGTAAGTTACTTATGGAGGCATATAGTCGAGATGGGAAAATCGAGAGGATTGTAGGTCACACTATGCACGTAAATAGCAAAGTGTATCACCCGACAGGGGACAATTCTCCTGCTAAGAAAAGAGTTGAACGAGAGCTAGTGAGAGTCGGACCTAGTTCTGAGTTAACATAGCATGGCTAACATTACTCCGCTCTTTTATAATAGAATGTTTAGGCACTGTTATGTATATCTGTGACTTTTCTGTGGAGGAACTGATTGTGTTATCGACATGTCAAGTGTACAGTCCTAGTAAAATAGAGTGGAAAAACATATGCCAGAGTTGTGTTATACAAGTTTGGTCTCAGTAGTTAACACTTATAGACTGTACAAGATGGAAAAACTCAACGGCCATCAGAAATTGAGGGAGAGATGTCCACAAGATCAAGAGTAAGCATCTCTGGAGATATCAACGAAGCGCCATTGAAACAGTACTGTGGTTGCGCGTCAAGAACGAGATTGTCGTCCCGGGCGTGTGCAGTTATTTTAGCGCACATGGCCGATGACAGTTATGCTCAACCAGGCCGTGTGTAAATCAGCAGGCGTTACCTAATATCAATCATCAAACTAAAGAATGCAACTGGAGATGTGTAAGGAAACGAGCATCAAGTTACTCTCTGGCACATACTCCTCCCAATCTTTTTGTTTTTCTTTCTTTACTATTCTATTCACATGTCTTTTCGCTATTCTATATTCTATGTAATCACGTTCCTGTTTGCTTTTCAACCACTTGTTTATATTTATCCGTTTTGTCTGTTACAGCTTTCTTTACCTCTGCGTTCCACCAACTTATTATCTTCTTTATCCGTGTTTTGAGATTTTTCGTGGTTCCACATGTTATTTTTGCAGTATTTAAAATACCTTATTTAAACATCTCCCATTTTTCTTACACTGCTTTTATTTCTATGGGTAACTATACTAAGATTTCAGTTAGTTCCTTCTGTCGTGGATTCCTTTTTATTGTGTTGTCCCTGGAGTGAGGGGAATCAACACCCACATTATATTTAACCCCATATCATTATTCTAGAGAATCCACTAGATTCCATCCACCAAACTCGCTCAGTTTATGGACACCTCTTTCTCTCTCTCTATCACTACTGGATCATGCCCCCTCTCATTCTTCCCCAACACAACATACTCAACAACTCTAGCATCTAAAAATTAATAACAATTAATTTATTAAAAGAAAAGTGTAATGTATGTGAGAAGTGTATGCGAAAAATGTGTCGTATACTATACTGTGTGTAGAATTAGACCAGCAGATTAGGAGCCAAGTCAAATCATCCTAGCAAGGTTACAACACAACACGTTAGCTCAGCACAAAAAAACCTCACCCACCGATGTGTCTCTCCTTCCAGACGCTGACTTTCTCCGGTAGCTACTTGGTAATCCATATACATGATCATCCGAGATAGGTACAGTCTATAGTTTAACACTGATCATGGATCGGTCACACACTGCATACTATAAGTCCCTATGTTCTTAACTGTACCAATCCCTGCACTGTGAAATTAGGTATCACTTTTATTGGTAACACACTGGATTCTATCTATTGTCTAGATTATCACAAACACAATGTCTCTTGTAATATTCCAGTGGAATCTACAACTCCGTGTGAATGCTACGTTTAGTGTTCCTTTTTAATCCCTAGTGTTTATTTGATATGTGGTGTAAAAACGAACATCACCCATCCTAGGTGAACCCTATCACACAGGAATCGTTTATATGGTTTTGCTCAACTGAGCCATGTTCTGGGGGACCCTCCTGATTATGGGCCCAGGATAAACACTATTGTATAAACTTTCTTCTCTGAAGTTATTTATCTTAGTAAAACATTGACTGTTCATCTTGTGTTCCTCCGAACCGGAGTAGCACTTCATCAAAACCAATGTAGAGCTTCCTCGTAACTGGCGGGGAACCTGTTAGAGAAATATCACACCAGGTGAGAGCACTTGTCACTGAACCTACAAGCTGAGTGTAGGCCTACGGCCTCACTCAGATATTTATCAGCGAACTAAACTCTGTCATGGAGCAGAGGAGCTCATCACCTTGGTCCGAATTAGGATAATACAAGGAAAGACCAATAGACAGAGTTTAGAACCCCAGTAGGCACCCCGCTGGAAGAATTGGACATTTCCCCTATCTCCCAACCCATCTTCAATCTCTCCAAATATCACCCCACTACACTATTCTCACTAGCAGAGCTAATCACCATATCACCCTAGCTAGTTTTTACAATGCAGCTGTCTTCTGTCGCCGACACCCTTTTACTACCTAACCACAACGCAACACACTACGTTAAAGTCATAACTCTATCTATCACCCATCCTACATTAATTATACCAAAATACAATCTATGGAGTACCTTATGTAACACAGCTTTACTCCTGAATCACATCTACATTTTGCCATGACAGGCACGTGTATATTAAATTTAATTAATCCCGAACACGGTAAATGTTTTTCCAAATTCATACAGAGCTAGCGAAACACCGTCCGTCTAGGCCAACTCTCTCATTTACAATCCCGGCAACAAGTTAGGTTTTTTTCAAACAGTCCTGGATTGTTCTAGTGACGTCCTTTGATGTCAACACCAGGTGGTTTTAGGGGCAGACAATCCGTCCCTAACTTCACAAGAATATTCGTCTCCCTTTTCTACAACCAAGGCAACCGTCTGTCCCTTCATCTTGCGACTCGACATACAATGCCGATAGATTTTTCGTTCCTAGGGAATCTCAAAGACTCATAGTTTCCCTTTTATCCGACTTGAGTGTTTTTGTGCTAGTAACAACAATTGCAGCCTTGAAAACATGCTGTCTCTGTTAGTTTTTTCATCTTATCGTTAACATACAGTGATTCGCGACATAGTACCCCTCTTAAGAGAGTAGTCCATCTCACTCTTTTCCACTGTAAGTTCGATGCAGATGATATATTCCTCTTCTTCAGGAGCTGGGTGTCTGGACAGAAAATCCGCTCCAACATTTTCCTTCCCAGGTATATACTCCACTGTCAACTGGTAGGGTTGAAGTAGCAACGACCACCGCATCAAACGGGCGTTGAGCTTCTGCGAAGTAGCCAGGAACATCAGGGACTGATGATCCGACTGGACCCGAAACTGAACTCCATACAAATAGGGCTGGAATTTCTGCACGGCCCATACGAGAGACAGGCATTCTCTCTCGACAGTCGAATAATTCCTCTCAGCCTGGAGAAGTTTCTTGCTTGCGTATGCTACAGGTTTCAAAACCGAAGCATCGTCTTTCCCTTCCTGTAACAAGGCTGCCCCAATTCCAATCCCACTCGCATCCGTTCTCAACACAAATGGTTTGAAAAGGTCATGGTGCTGTAACACAGGTTTGCTGACCAAGACCTCCTTCAACCGACTATAGGCAGTCTCGCATTCTGAAGTCCAAACGATTTGGTCGGGAAATCCCTGTTTCAAGGTTTCCGTCAATGGAGCTCCCATTTCAGTAAAATGTGGGATAAATTTGTGGTAAAACCCACATAACGAGAGAAAGGATCTCACATCCTTCTTCGTTTTTGGCCTTGGAGCATTTCTGATTTTTTCTAGGTTCTTCTCTGGGACAATTTGTCCTGGAGTAATGGTGTGACACAGAAATTCCAGAGTCTGGTGACCAATCATGCTCTTGGTTGTGCGAGCAGTAAGCCCTTCTTCCCTAAGCCTATTAAAAACTCTCTCCAAGAATTGCACATGATCATCCAAGCTGTCACTGGAAATCAGAATATCATCCATGAATGACACAATGGACGGATCCTGTAAGGGATCTAGTAAGGTCCTCATCATGCGAGTAAACACACTAGGTGCATTGCTGAGTCCAAAGGGCATGACCTTGAATTCGTAATGTCCACTGGGTGTACTGAAAGTCAGCAGGGGTCGAACCTCTGGTTTGACCGGTATCTGAGAGTACCCCCGACTCAGATCCACCTTTGAGAAGTACCTAGCCTTCTGGACCCTAGCGAATAACTGAGTTGGATTCGGCAGAGGTTCCACCTAAAATTGCGTATGACTGTTCAGAAGTCGATAGTCTATACAAAACCGGTGTTCTCCACTTGGTTTGTGTAACACAACCACCCCCGCATTGTATGGGGATGTCGATGGCGCAATCACGTCATCCTCGCGTTGGTTCCCACTTCAGTCTCCACTGCAACTGCCATTGCCATGAGGTGGGCAGCTTTGTCTCCGGGTCACTCTTCGTATTTCCGCAGGAGATTGATATGGAAAATCTTTGACTTTCCCCGTATCCGGATCTGATAGTTGGTTCTGGATATCACCCTTTCCACGGGAAATGGTCCTTGCCAACCTATCGCCAGTTTGTTGGTTCCCTTTGGGAGTAACAACAAAACTTTGTCTCCCATCTCTAGAGATCTGTCTTTAGACCTACGGTTGTTGTAAGCCGCATGTCTTTTCTGGCCTTTTCAAGTTTTGATTCGCCAGAGTCCATCCCTTGTGAAGTTTTTCTTTCAGTTCCTCCACGTATTTATAAGAGGAGATCACTTCTTCTGACGTCCCATCCTCAGTCCAACTCCTCAACATGGCTTCCAACGGTCCCTTGATTAGACGACCAAACAGCAGAGTAGCAGGTGGTAGTCCTGTTGAGTCATGAGGTACTTCCCGATATGCAAAAAGTGCTGCTGGGATATATTCATCCCACCTATCAGGTTTTTCCTGTGCCAGTTTCCTGAGCATTGTCATCAACGTGCCGTTGAAACCCTCTACTTGTCCATTGGCTTGAGGGTGGTAAGGGCTGGTATGTATGTGGTTAGAGTGGAACACTCTAAATACCTCCTCCATTAGTTTCCCACAAAACTGGGACCCATTTTCCGTCAGAATTTGATCAGGGAAGCCTAATCTTGTGAAGGCCTCCATCCGCCACTTGTTTTGAATCAATCGTGGTCAACGGTATGGCTTCACCCCACATTGTACAGCAATCCACCATTGTGAGTATATATATGTTCCTCTTCCTAGTCCTAGGAAGTGGACCCACGATATCGATGGCTACCATCTCGAAAGGAGAGTTCATGATGGGCATCTCACCCAAGACCACCGGTGCTGTCCAGTGTTTCGGTGCCACCCTCTGGCACTCCGGGCATGACTTCACATACCGACGCACGTCATCTGTCATTCCTGGCCAATAGTAATGGCAGGAAATTCGCTGCATGGTGGCGGCAATACCCATGTGCCCACTAAAGGAGATGGTATGCCCCATATGAAGAATTTGGGACCGGTGAGCCTTCGGGACCACCAACTGACCGTATAGGTTGTCTCCCCTTCCGGCTCTCCTGGAGAGTATCCTATTCTTCATATAGTACTGCCCCCGTCCTGGTGGATCAGTACTTTTCTGCAGCTTATTGTAGCAAGGACGTAAAGTTGTATCCTCACTCTGGGCAGTTCGTAGCTACCCCGGCAGTGGGTTAGTCACAATTGCTTCTGCCTCTTCCATTCTCGTCTGAGAGCGAGTCTGTATTGCTCCCATATAGATTGGCTCCCTGGGCATTCCCAGAAAGACATACCGGCAACCGAGGATGGCGGGAAAAATGGGATCGGTCAATACAGCAGCCTTGATTGTGCAGGTGACGTATCTTGACCGAATCTCCACTATGGCAATGGGCAACTTCATGGCCACAGCACTCTTCTGTGCAGGCTGTATCTCCATGGTCTCACCTGTGAATTGTTCTGGGTGTACCAGATCCGGAGAAATCACGGCCTCCCCGTCCAGCCCAGTGTCGTACAGACACTCAACTTGTTGACCGTTAAGGTGGTTTTTCCTGGTCTGGAGTCTCTTCCTCGGCCTCGACCTGTTCGGTGGGCTCCACCTTAAGATTCCCTGGGCACACGACGAAATGAGAATCTCCTGACTTTCCCCTGCAGTCAATAGCATTGTTCGTGTTCGACTTGCAGTGTTTGCACCATTTCCCTGTCCTAGATTTTCGAGTGCCGAACTTGAGTGAGCTCTCCTGGTGGCGAGCTTCCTTGTTGACCTTGGCATTTTCAGTGACAACCCCCTTGGAAGTCACTTGACATGCTGCGAAGTGAGGGCTCTTAGCCTTTGAATTGCATTCCCTCGAATTGTGAGAGGGGGACTTACAAATCGAGCACCACTTCTCCAACCACGGTCGTTTTTGTGTAGAGTTTGAGGTGCTCTTGCCTCCCTCCTTCGTCTTCTCTAAACTCTCCTCTGACGTTTTTACATAAGATTCACCTTTATTGGTTCCTGAATTCTTGGATTTCTTCCGGCCATGTTTTCCTTGACTTTTGGTGTTTGTAGAGACGTTTTCTGACGCCTCCAAATGTACCTCGACAAATCGTTCTGCCAATTTCGTCACGAGGTCAATACGTTCCGCCCCTTGTTATCCCAGGAATGTCCTGAGAGGTTTCGACATTTGCTTCTTCAGCTGGTCGACTACCATGAGCTCTTCCAGACTACCATAATCATGTGCGAACCCAGCCAAATCCATCCACTTATGGAGATAGGATGTCAGACGCAAACTGTAGGCGGCAAACAACTCTCCCGGTTCTCGTTTCGCTGCTCGAAATTTTTTCCGGTAGGTATATGACGTAACCTCCAACCGTTTCAGCAGAGCCGTTTTCAACTCGTCGTAATTGTTCTCATGTCCTGGTGGCAGGCGAGAATAAACTAGGTAGCCGGCCCCGCGTAATCCCTGGGACAGCTTAAGATAACATTTGTCACGATCCAGACCCATAGCAACCGACATGGCCTCAAAGCATTGTAGGTACTGGTCGATTTTCTCTTTGTCCTCTTCGTAGACCGCTAGAGGGAACTTCATAGCATGCTAATTATGTCCACCTACTGGGGTTGAGCCTGGGATGGAGGAACCTCCCACTGCTCCCTCAGTTTCCCCACTAGATTGTCTCTTAAGCTCGAGTTCCCGCATTCGGTACCATCCCACTGCTTCCTTAGTTTCCCCACTAGATTGTCTCTTAAGCTCGAGTTCCCGCATTCGGTACTCGTGTTCCCTTTTCTGAGCTTCTTGTTCAGCTTACCGTTGCCTAGCAGCTTGTTCAACTTCAAGTTTCTTAGCTGCTTGCTCAGCTTCAAGTTCCAGCCTTCTAGTGGCTTGCTCAGCTTCAAGTTTCCTAGCTGCCTGCTGAGCTTCAGGTTTCTTAGCTGTCTGCTCAACTTCAAGTTTCCTAGCTGCCTGCTCAGCTTCAAGTTTCCTAGCTGCCTGCTCAGCTTCAAGTTTCTTACCTGCCTGCTCAGCTTCAAGTTCCAGCCTTCTAGTGACCTGTTCAGCTTCTATCCTCTTAGTTTCTAACTCCATCTTTCTCAATTCCATCTCGGCCTTCCGATCTTTCCTTTCTGCCTGACGAAGATCTCTCTCCACCTCCTGCATGTAATCTTTTAGTGCAGAACCCGACAAGCCCATTTCTTCCCCCTTTGCCTTTAGTTCTGCCGTAGTTATAATAGGAGTGGCCATATTTCAGAGAGGTAAGTCAGCAGGTTGAATATTAATCATCTCCAAAACAAATATATAGATATTTACGAATTAAAATGTATCTAAATATTTAACACCACGCAGCACAACACAACACAATCACTCAGTGAGAATAGTAGAATTTGGACCACAGACCTAAGTACACGTGTGTAGTGTGAACAGGTAAGATATGTATTTTAACTCCTAACCACATTCACCCTTGCTGGATCCTCACTAATATGATATCTCCATCCTGTATCTAAGGATTCCGTGACGGGAAATCCCGTGTCAAAAGACCTCGTAGTCTAAAAATCCCGTTTAAGAGAGATCCCCCTGTCAAAGATCCCGGACGAGCCCCCAATAATGTCGTGGATTCCTTTTTATTGTGTTGTCCCTGGAGTGAGGGGAATCAACACCCACATTATATTTAACCCCATATCATTATTCTAGAGAATCCACTAGATTCCGTCCACCAAACTCGCTCAGTTTATGGACACCTCTTTCTCTCTCTCTCTATCACTACTGGATCATGCCCCCTCTCATACTTCCCCAACACAACATACTCAACAACTCTAGCTTCTAAATATTAATAACAATTAATTTATTAAAAGAAAAGTGTAATGTATGTGAGAAGTGTATGCGAAGAATGTGTCATATGCTATACTGTGTGTAGAATCAGACCAGCAGATTAGGAGCCAAGTCAGATCATCCTAGCAAGGTTACACCACAGTACGTTAGATCAGCACAAAAAGACCTCACCCACAGATGTGTCTCTCCTTCCAGACGCTGACTTTCTCCGGTAGCTACTTGGTAATCCATATACATGATCATCCGAGATGGATACAGTCTATAGTTTAACACTGATCATGGATCGGTCACACACTGCATACTATAAGACCCTATAGTTCTTAACTGTACCAATCCCTGTAGTGTGAAATTAGGTATCACTGTTATTGGTAACACACTGGATTCTATCTATTGTCTAGATTATCACAAACACAATGTCTCTTGTAATATTCCACTGGAATCTACAACTCCATGTGAATGCTACGTTTAGTGTTCCTTTTTAATCCGTAGTGTTAATTTGATATGTGGTGTAAAAACGAACATCACCCATCCTAGGTGAACGCTATCACACAGGAATCGTTTATATGGTTTTGTTCAACTGAGCCATGACCTGGTGGACCCTCCTGTTTATGGGCCCAGCATAAACACTATTGTATAAACTTTCTTCTCTGAAGTTATACATCTTAGTAAAACATTGACTGTTTATCTTGTGTTCCTCCGAACCGGAGTATCACTTCATCAAAACCAGTGTAGAGCTTCTTCGTAACTGGCGGGGAACCTGTTAGAGAAATAACACACCAGGTGAGAGCACTAGTCACTGAACCTACTAGCTGAGTGTAGGCCTACGGCCTCGCTCAGATATTTATCAGCGAACTAAACTCTGTCATGGAGCAGAGGAGCTCATTACCTTGGTCCGAATTTAGGATAAGACAAGGAAAGACCAATAGACAGAGTGTAGAACCCCAGTAGGCACCCCACTGGAAGATCCTACCATTGGACATTTCCCCTATCTCCCAACCCATCCTCAATCTCTCCAAATATCACCCCACTACACTATTCTCACTAGCAGAACAAATTACCATATCACCCTAGCTAGTTTTTACAATGCAGCTGCCTACTGTCGCCGACACTCTTTTACTACCTAACCACAACGCAACACACTACGTTAAAGTCATAACTCTAACTATCACCCATCGTACATTAATTACACCAAAATACAATCTATGGAGTACCTTATGTAACACTGCTTAACTCCTGGATCACATCTACACTTTGCCATGACAGGCACGTGTATATTAAATTTAAAAAATCCCGAACACGGTAGATGTTTTTTCAAATTCATACAGAGCTAGCGAAACACCGTCCGTCTAGGCCAACTCTCTCATTTACGATCCCGGCAACAAGTAAGGCTTTTTCAAACAGTCCTGGATTGTTCTAGTGACGTCCTTTGATGTCAACACCAGGTGTTTTTAGGGGCAGACAATCCGTCCCTAACTTCACAAGAATATTCGTCTCCCTTTTCTACAACCAAGGCAACCGTCTGTCCCTTCATCTTGCTACTCATCAAACAATGCCGATAGATCCTTCGTTCCTAGGGAATCTCAAAGACTCGTAGTTTCCCTTTTATCCGACTTGAGTGTTTCTGTGCTAGTAACAACAATTGCAGCCTTGAAAACATGCTGTCTCTGTTAGTTTTTTCATCTTATCGTTAACATACACTGATTCCGCGACACCTTCTCATATTTTCCTCCTCAGTGCCTCATCTTTGAGGTTTTTCAAGCTTACTGATTCACATGGTATGTATTTTCCCGGTCTTTGCTTTCTTTTTCTGTTAGTTCTTATTGTGTGTTTATACTTGAGTTGGGAACAGCCCAGGCATCTAATATATTTCTCTTTCTGTTATTTCTTGTTAATATAAAATCAGTTTGGCTTTTGGTATCTAGATCGTTCCATTTGTCAATCAATCAATCATGTGCCATGCCGGAAAGCGTGGGCTGTCATGACTCACCATTTCACTCGATCACCAGAGTCGTGGATCAGCTCAGTGTTCCTGTCTCGTCTATGCCATTTGGCCAAACCATCCAGGTATTTTCCTCTGGGTCTTCCTCTTGGTCTGTTCCCTTCGGTCTTGCCAGTTGTCACTAAGTTCTCCAATCCATTTCTTCTCATAACATGTCCAAAGAATTTTGACTGTCTACGTCTAATTTCTCTAATCAATTTAAAATTGTCATTTGTCTCCTGTAGTACTTGGTCATTGGTTTTTCTGTCTGTCCATGGTTGTCTTTGCATTTTCCTCAGAAACCACATTTCTGCAGCCATCAGATGTTTTTCAGATTCACTGTTCATTGTCCAAGTTTCACATCCATACAAAAGAACAGGCTCTATGTATCCCCTCAACACTCTCTTTCTCGTTTCAATTGACATCTTTTTATTAGTCAGAATGTTTTTCATCTTGCTAAAGGCTACTTTCGTCATGGCGATTCTTGGTCTAATCTCTTCAAGGCATCTCCCATCAGATGTTATGACTGTTCCGAGATAATTGTACCGATTAACTTGTTGAAGAATATTCCCATTTACTTGTATATTAAAAATGTTTTGCGTATCCTTTTACAGGACTTAGCTGTCAACAGCAGCATCTTTCAGCTGTCTGTTGATCTCTTGGCAAGATTACGCTCAGTAGTTTGCCATTGCTTTCTGAGCGGCCGGCTCAGTATCCGCAAGTCACGAGCGGGGGTCGAACCACCTCAGTTCTCGCTTCGCTGCGAGACTCTGCGTGATAAACGGGATTACAGAGAGAAAGTGTTGTAACCCCACAGCCAGAGAGACCGGCACTTGTATATTACATTGTGGTATTTCGTTCTTCCTAGTGACGACCATAACCTGTGTCTTCTTACAATTTAATTCCAATCCCAGCTGCTCACTGTGTACCACAACCGCGTCTACTAATTGTTGTAGATCTTGTGCATTGTCTGCAATCAATACTGTATCATCTACATATCTAATGTTATTGATGTTTCGTCCTCCAATGCCGATTCCATTCATATCTTCTACATTTCTGAAACTATTCCATTGAAAAAAAATAAAAATTATATATATATATATATATATATATATATATATATATATATATATATATATATATATATATGTGTGTGTGTGTGTGTGTGTGTGTGTGTGTGTGTGTGTGTGTGTGTGTGTGTGTGTGTGTGTGTGATCACCTGATACTCACAAGATAGTAGTGTCACCAATACCGACCGGTTGTAGAATTTGGAAGTAAAGTTCATCGACCAGGATATTTTTTAAACAGTTAAGAAGTTCAAGTACTGAAATTGATACGCGACCGAATAAACTGTAGGAAGTAAGCTTTCGTTGTTAACAAGTTGGTTTTCGGGATGAAAAAGGACAAATGTAATCTATACGTGAGTTCAAGCTGTCAGGAAACAATAGATACCACATAGTTTATAGGTACAGACGAGGTCAGAATTAAACCGGGCTGCCGAGGAACAAACGCTATACAGGTTTATGGCAGTGGGAACGCGCTTGAACTGATGCATTTAACTTCTAGGAGCATGAACACAGGACCGAGCGTTAAAATTAAATTCAGAAGTAACGATCAGGCAGCCATTCTCTGGTACAGTTCTCCATCGTACTCCAGAGCTCCAAAGTCACTTAAGTATTATCTTTTTTTTTCCACATTTACTTTTGGATGTAAGTCTAGGCACAAGCTGCATTGGATAAATATTGTACACATTGTTCTATTTACTAACACCTTATAAGTAACTTGTTGTACATTCATTGTATTTGAAATACTTCATCATGTCCACATTGAATGATTTCATCGAAACTGGTTTGAAATTAAAGTTATCTGGTGATGAGTTGACAAAATGGAGTGAGGCAAAATATGCAGAGTATATCCATCGTGAAGATAGAGCTGCTGAAAGGGAGGCAAAGACTAAACAAGCAGAATTAGAGGCTAAAAGGGCAGAATCAGAAGCTGCTTTAAAACAATCAGAATTAGCTGCCAAAACTAAACAGGCAGAAACAGATGCTGAGATAAGAAAAGCTGAGATCTCTGCCCAGAGAAGGAGAGAGGAGCTTGAAATTAATGCAAGAACGAAAAAGGAAGAACTTGAAATGCAGCTGAAAATTAAACAGCTGGAAGCTGAAACATCAGCAGATAAAGATTCTAGAAAGTCAGAAAGACTAGAAAAAGAGAATCAGTACAAAAAGTACCAAGGGATCGTCAAAAATTTCACCACGGGCGACTGCATTGCAGCCTTCACCCAAAACTTTGAAACGATAATGGAGCATTATCGGATCCCAGAGACTGAATGGAACATATATATATATATATATATATATATATATATATATATATATATATATATATATATATATATATATATATATATATATATATATATATATATACATATGAGAAGTCTTTCAGGGGAACCTCTCAAAGTGATAGAGACCATTCCCAAAGATCTTAGGAAAGATTATCAATATATTAAGTCCAAAATTATGTCACACTTCCTGTTAGATGAAGCAGGCTACAGAGAACAGTTTAGTAGAATAGCTCCAAATTCTACTCAAACTTTCTCTGACTACATCTCAGTAGTACAGGATGTATTTAGTAAATGGCTTTCATCAGCCAAAGTAACCAGCTTTGAAAAGTTGAAAGATCTAATTCTTAGAGATAAAATCATTTCATCTCTACCACCACCATTTTCTAAATTTCTGAAAGAATGTGAGTGCGAGAGTGTGCAACATATAGAGAAACGAGGTTCGGCTTATTTCACAGCCAACAAACAGTGTTTTACTAGTAGATTGACTGACACAGACTTTGTAGCAGCCGCTACCTATGACAGAACGAAGTCAGGTCCCTACAGTAAACAGAAACCCTTTAAGCAATCTGCTGAGAAGTATTACCAATGCAGATATTGTCATCTTCCACATAATGAAAGTGATATGTGCGACAAACATCCAGGGCACCTCACATACTTGCAAAACTATATAGATAAGCAAGATAAGGAGAGAAAGAGCTATAAACGACTAACCAAATGCTTCCTTTGCAAGGTATATGGCCACTGGCGTCATGCTTGTAAAGGTAAACAAATGACCAGAAAGGCTAATGCAGCCATGTTTGATACCTCTTCCTCAGATGAGGAAACAGTAGAAAATCATCCTGTTAATGCAGCACAGGCCATTGATGTATTTCATCTTGAAAAATGTACCATCTGTGATCGTTTTCCTGAAGATGGCTTATTAACACGCGGCCATTCAATCCCTATTGCCAATGAAGAAGCTGATTTGGTAATAAACTCCAAAGGTAAACTTAACATCCACCAAGGGTTTGTGAATGGCAAATCTGCCACCGTTTTACGAGATAGTGGCTGTACTCTTATTGGTTTGAAGAGGGGTTTTATTTTACCTTCAGATTATACAGGCAAACAAGCTACATGCAGAACTTTCTCAGGTAACATCGAGAAATACCCACTTGCATGGGCATATATTGACACCCCATTTCTCACAGGAAAGGTTAAATGCGCAGCATTATCCAACCCATGTTGTGACATAATCGTGGGTAACCTTCCTGAAGTAAATGATATGCCACATGACAGTATAACATCTTCTGTCCAATGTATTGTTTATAATGCAATATCATCTTCAACTGAACATATTGTTGACAATGTATTATCACCTTTGAATGAACGTATGTTTGCAAATTCATTAACTTCATCACATGATTGTATTGATCTAAATGTAACATCACCTTGTCATGTTGTTGATATTTCAAATGCAGTAACTAGATCTGCTGCCAAAGTGCAAGATCAAATTAACCAGACTCAGGCTTTGGAATGGTTAAGCCCAGTTATAGTACCTCCTAAAACCATGAGGGAAAATTTCATAACAGCCCAAAAGGCCGATTTATCTTAGCACAAATATTTTAATTTAATAGGCCAAAAGCCAAGACTAACAAAGAATGCTAGATGGCATCTTGCACTAAAAGGTGGTATCCTTACACGGTACTACAACAAAGCCAGCACCACAGAGCAAACGGTGTTACCAACCGAACACCACAAACAAGCATTACATCTAGCACATGACATACCCTTTGCAGGGCATATGGCTTATTCAATTTCTAGATCCAGATTACTTACCCAGTTCTACTGGCCTAAATTCTGCAGTGACACCAAGCAATATTGCAGAACTTGTGACATCTGCCAGAAGCTTGTTAAAAAGGGTAAACACCCGCAAGCTGAACTACAAATAACAGATCTAGCAAGTAGACCTTTCGAAAAGATCTCTGTTGATATTGTAGGTCCTCTAAACCATGTAACATCAAGAGGAAATAAGTTCATTATAACGATAATTGACCTCTGTAGCAGATGGCCTAAGGCGATTCCACTTAAGAACATAACTACCAAGGATGTAATGGAAGTTTCCTTCCACATTTTTTCTAGTGTAAGGTTTCCTGAAACCATTCTCTCAGATCGTGGGAGTCAGTTCATAGCTGCAGCCACTCAAGCCTTTACTAGAATGTTAGGGGTAAAGCAATGCTTTAATAGCTCATACCACCCTCATTCTACGGGAATTGTAGAAAAGATGAACGGTGATCTCAAGCATATGCTATCAAAAGTTACCAAGGAACACCCTGAAGACTGGGATACTTATTTACCTGCCATACTATCTGCATATCGCGAAGTACCTCATTCCAGTACCGGTTTTTCGCCATTTTAACTTGTATACGGAGCCAAACCACGCGGCCCATTATCTATGCACCATTCTATGTTAACTGAAAGTATAATTGTACATAAACCAGTATCATCATATGAACATGTAACATCATTGCGTGATAGGATAATGAAATCTTGTGTATTAGCTAAAGAAGCACTGAAACAATATGGTGCTATTTACAGACAGTATGCAAACAGAGGAAATAGGACAATAACACTGACACCTGGACAAGACGTACTACTTCTTTTGCCAAGCGACAGACAAAGTACTGAGACAAATCTCGACTGTAGACTATGAGATCGCTTTGAAAGACAAACACAAAATATTTCACATCAACATGTTAAAACCATACTACAACAGAGACGAAGACCAAGACGAGACAGCAGCAAGCACAACGATAGTGGACCACACAGACGATGACGAGACCGACGAAATACCGACCCCATCACTTGACACGACAAACAATCTGCATGACATAAAATAAATCATAATCTGACTCAGAGAGACACCGACAATTGCAGACAACTGTTACAAGACTACAGTAGAATTTTCGCCAACCATCCAGGACAAACAGACTTAGTGCATCATCACATTATTCTGACATCCAACACACCAACAAAATGCAGACCATACTCCATTCCCATACACTACAAAGAGAAATTACATCAGGAAATTATAGACTTAGAGAAGAATCATATCATCAGACGATCACAATCACATTTTTGTACACCGATAGTGATAGTGAAAAAGAAGGACATCACGGTACGACTCTGTGTTGACTATAGGAAACTTAACAGTATCACACAGTTGGATTTAGAACCAATTAGCAACTGTGAAGACATACTGACTGAACTGACAGATTCTAGATCCTTTACAAAACTGAACATGACAAAAGGGTATTGGCAAATACCGGTACATCATCACTGCATACATCTGACAGCATGTGCCGCACCCTGGGGTCTATACGAATGGTGCAATGTTCCATTCGGGCTAGTTAATGCCCCGGCGACATTTGTACGGATGACAAGACTTCTTCTGACAGACATACCTAATATTATTTCCTACATGGACGACATCTGTGTACATACAAAGACTATGACAGACCATGTAATAACATTACAACAGACATTTAAGGCAGCACGGACTGATAGTCAAACCATCAAAAGTTGACATAGCCTACCAAGAAATTTCATTTTTGGGAGATAACATTTGTAATGGCTTTGTCACTACTGACGACAACATCGTGTCACGAATTCTTAAATTGTCGCTTCCGACAACAAAGAAAGAATTGCGAAGTGTCCTAGGTCTGTTAAATTATTACAGACAGTTTATACCAAATTTTGCCACGTTGACGGAATGTTTCACTTACCTACTAACAAAAGACAAACCTAACAAAATTGTAAACAGCGAATGCCTAAGACCTGCATTTTCAAAAGTGTTATCCTACTTTTCTAGTAACCCGATTCTTAAATTACCAAATTTGGATACTATTTTCAGATTGAGAACTGACGCGAGCTCCGTAGCGATTGCGGCAGTACTATTGCAGGAACACGATCAAATTCTCCACCCAGTGTATTACGTAAGTCGGAAATTGAAACCAAGAGAAAAATTTTGGTCTACGCCTGAAATTTAGGCCCTTGCTCTTGTGTACTCTGTGAGAAAATTATCCAGATTTCTTCTTGGGAAACATTTCATAGTCGACACAGACAACAGTCCGTTAACAATCATCACGACTGGAACTCCTACCAACCACAGGGTAGCAAGGTGGTCACTATTACTGCAAGATTTCAGTTTTGAAGTCAGGCATATCCGTGGCACACAAAATACGATTGCCGACCTTCTTTCCAGATGTCCTTACGACACACCCGAAAGCCTAATGGTGCCTGGGCGCACACAGCAGACCAATAAGTAATCTGCAGATGATTATTATAGCGCTCAGCAACACGGCGAATGGTGAAATTATTTCAGTAACGCTGTGTAGAAATGTGATAGGGACAACGTCCCAATGTAAATATAGTATTTATATTTTATAATTATGGTAATAATTGCGATGAATACTTGTGTTGTATGTGATCGTAAGCTAACATTATTTTAAATATCTATAAACATTGTAACGAACAGTGCTACGTGATTTCAAGACTTACTTTACTTGAACTGTTCGAGTATCCGTAGTACCCGCTGAGCAGAGTGTTCCGACGTATTTTAATCTGTGCGAGAGAGACAGTGACATCTTGATTCTACAACACACATTTATTCCATATTTTGAAAGAAAGAGGTAATCCAGCAGCTGTGCTTATGAACTGTATACTCCATTCCTTTATAGAACATCCAGACGGAAGAACATTGTGTTATCTACATCTTAACACACCAGCTGTGTGCTTCCGGTGTTTGTGAAATTAATGTAAAAACTAGCAGACTATAGTGTCATTCTCACAAAGAATTGACGATTTATATATACTTTGTGAGCTGAAATTTTACATATACAAATTGTATGTAAGGATTTTGATAAATGTGATCTGAGAATCATAACTATGAAGGGCCAGCAATTTTGAAGATGGAGGTTCAGAATGCTCTTAATCATATGAAATCTGGCAAAACCCCCGGTCCAGACAGCGTCACAACAGAAATGATTAATGCTATAGAAGAATATGGAATAGATAAAGTTACCAGTCTGCTTAATACAATATATGATACTGGAAACATACCTCATGAGTTATGTAATTCTGTATTTATTGCAATCCCAAAGAAATCAGGAGCCTTGGAATGTGATCAACATCGAACCATTAGTATAATGAGTCACATCACGAAGATTTTGCTAAGAATTATCATGCAAAGAGTTAGGAGGAAAATACAACCTGAAATAGGAGAAGAACAATGTGGGTTTGTAGTAGGCAAGGGTACAGTAAATGCTGTGTATATACTGAGAACCGTAATCGAACGTTCTATAGAAGTAAACAAAGATCTACACCTTTGCTTCATTGACTACACAAAGGCTTTTGATAAAGTGAGACATGTCAACATGATAAGGATGCTTGAAGATCTACAAATTGATGGGAAAGACCTTAGACTTGTAAAAAACATATATTGGAAACAACAAGCTGCCATAAGAGTTGATAATGAAGTAAGCCAATATCAGCCTATTAAGAGAGGTGTGAGACAGGGATGTGTAATGTCTCCAGATCTGTTTTCCCTGTACAGTGAAAATATTTTCAGAAATATTGAAAATATGGAAGGAATCAACATTGGGGGACGATGCATCAATAACATTAGATATGCAGATGATACAGTCTTGATTGCAGACAATGAACAGGACCTGCAAAATTTAGTAGATGCGGTTGTTACACACAGTGAACAACAAGGGTTAGAATTAAATTGTAAAAAGACACAGATTATGGTCGTCACTAAGAAGAACGAAATACCACAGTGTAATATACAAGTAAATGGGAATATTCTTCAACAAGTGAATAGGTACAATTACCTCGGAACAGTAATAACATCTGATGGGAGATGCCTTGAAGAGATTAGAACAAGAATCGCCATGGCAAAAGTAGCCTTTAGCAAGATGAAAAACATACTGACCAATAAAAAGATGTCAATTGAAACGAGAAAAAGAGTGTTGAGATGCTACATAGAACATGTACTTTTATATGGATGTGAAGCTTGGACAATGGCTGTAGAAATGTGGTTTCTGAGGAAAATGCAAAGAATACCATGGACAGCCAGAAAGACCAATGAACAAGTCCTTCAAGAAACAAATGAAGATCGTAAACTGATCAGAGACATTAGACGTAGACAGTCACAATTTTTTGGGCATGTTATGAGAAGAAATGATTTGGAGAACTTGGTGACAACTGGTAAGATCGAGGGGAACAGACCAAGGGGAAGACCTAGAAACAAGTATCTGGATGGCTTGGCCTTGTGGCATGGTCGAGACAAAAACACGGAACTGATCCACGACTCTGTTGATCGAGTGAGATGGCAGAACATGACCGCCCACGCTTACCGGCATGGCACATGATGGATGGATGGAATCATAACTTGATTAACTTGTTCGCAATAGTGACATTTGGTTCACTATTGTCAATAAGCATCAAACAATGACGCTTAGAAATTGATTTACTAATGTAATTTATTTTCTTTGAAAGCATGTTGAAATTATCGCCCATACAGTTCTTTTTTGTTTCACTAATTACATTCAAGTCAAACAATTGAAATTAGTGGTAATGTGTAACATGTATAAAAACCATCCTCATGTTGCCAGATTGGCGACACATCATGATGACATCAACTATGCATGGTAGTAATTACCGAAGTTGTAGACCTACATGAGACTTTCCGACCATATGAGGTTGAGGTCAAATATTGGAGTCATCTTATAGGTAGACGACTCGCGGCCTGACATGTCGTGTTTGTAATTTTTGTTTATTTGTCGAGAGGTAGTTGCGTTGCTCGCTGATAGCTACCGGACTGGCTGTGTCAAATTACAACTAACGTAAGAATCCATCGAGTGGATTGTACCTGAAGAGTGTTATTTCATAGCAGCAGTGAAGAGTGTGTGTATATAACTTACAATTATCTACATATTTCAATATAAACCAAAGTATCATGTCAGATGACAAATAATGGGTCGATTCTGAGAGGTTTAATAAATAAACATATATATATATATATATATATATATATATATATATATATATATATATATATATATATATATATATATATATATATAGCTTACATGAAGGCTTCCCCTTTCTTTGTTCCACATTTATTTTTCAGTGTGTCTAGCATGGCAGCCTTGAAACATGTCCATTCCTTATCTACGCTTGAGTGATCATCAGGGATGTTCTTATGTAGGTTTCGGATTTCTTGATTGAAATCGTCTTTAACCGTATTTTCCTGCAGTCTCCTATAATTGATGACATGTGTTGTTATCTTTTTGTTTCTTATTTTCCTGTGTGGTGAAATCTTTTTTATTATGACTGGTTTGTGATCAGTATCAACATCTGTATTTGGGAGTGCTCTTGAATCTAATAGTAGCCTTCTGTCTGATTTCCTAATTAGAATAAAGTCAATTTGAGATGCTTGGTCTATGTCATTCCATTTATACCAGGTCTTGGTGTGGCTAAGACGATGTTAAAAAAAAAACTATTTGCTATTATAAGTCCATGTTCCGAACATATGTTGAGTAGACGTTAACCATTGTTTTTACAATCAGTCTCTGTGTAGCTGAATGGCCCCATGCAATCCTCCCATGGTGTTCTTCTTGTGCCTATTCGTCCGTTAAAATCACCCATCAAGTTTATCAAAATATTCGTCTTTGTCTTCGTCGCTGTAAGTGTCATTACATGGGGCGTACGTTTGTATAAAAGTTGTTGTTCTATTTCCTTCTTTGATCTGTACTAGTATTATCCTTTCTGATATAAATTTAGTGTTGATAATGGCTTTCGCTTTGTCTGGATGCAACAAAAATCCCACTCCATGTTTAGCTGTAGCTCGCTGATCGACGCCATTCCATATAATAACGTAACCTTCGTGTGTTCTTTTCGTGTTCTGTCCCTTTTTCCTAGTGTCTGCGAGTCCTAATAAATGAATATTTGATTGTTTCATGAACTCTACGAGAGCTGGTTCCTTATATCCTAGACCTGTAACATTCCAAGTTGCAATAATCTCCTTTCTATTTGAAGTGTGTCGAAATTTAGCAGTAGTCGTCGTTAGTCGCTTGTTGTTGTGTAGCTTCGGTGTGTGGTTTCCGGCGTGAACGCTGATAGAGCTGCGTTTCTCTTTCAATTTCCACCATAATTCTCTAGCAATAGTTCTTGAACAAATAAATTCCCTACAGGTTTGCTGGACCTGTCGTAGGTTCATCCTTAATCGAACAAATTGATGTTAAGAAACACGCACAGAACACATAATTAATCTCTGAATCGAGCGACGCGGTTTACACCGCCATCTTGAACCATATTCCTGAAAATATCCATTTATACCAGGTGTATATTTGTGAGTCTTTGTGTTTATAGAATGTATTTGTTATATAGAGGTCGTGTTGGCTGCTTAGCTCTATCAGTCTAATTCCATTAACATTTCTTTCATTATGTTGGTCTCAAAATGCTCCAAGATGTTTTCTATGCCCTCTCTGTTATGTCATAGTCTTGCATTGAAATCTCCCTAACTATGGTGTTGTCCTGCTTGTCTATTTTACTTAACAAGTCATGGATGTCTTGTAACAGTACAGGTACAGGGACACTTATAACACGAGTCCTGATGGTATCTTCTTAAAAAGCTTTATTTAACATAATAGGCCGATGAATAATACACAGACTACAAGGTATGATGTTCACTTCTCCGGATCTTAGCTGTAACTCACCTCCCCAAAAACCCTACGTCACGGCTTGAGCATCCTTAGTAACGTTCTTATAGGATGCTCAACCGTGCCCAAACCTTGCACATCAACCCTATTAACCGAGATGGTACTCACTCTCTTATACCTCCCTTTCTTTAAAAAGACTTTTCCTCAAAAGTTTTAACCCCTAACCCCCTTATTCTAAACATTCTTTCCCTCATCAAATCCTTAACCCCCACTATTCTTTCTCTAAGCCATCCCAAAGTAACTCTACCTTAAGTAACTACTTTCACTTCTACTAATTCTCCACTTGTCTCTTATCACTGTCCCATATAGCAAATCGCTAAGAAGTTATACTTCTTCTTCGTTTCTGACTCTTCAAAGTTTCATTACAAAAATATAGGTCATAAGAATGGTTCATAAAAATCGTTGGTATACACTTGGCATTATGAAACTTCTCATTCTTCCTCAACATTAACAACACAACACAGGATATACAGAAAGGATGGGGTTAGGAATAGAAAAAGAAGGGGTGCGCACCCAATTTATGAAGATATTAAGAAGTAGTCAAGAACAATCACATTTACCTCCCTTGCAAACGTAAAAACGTTTACAAACGTTTTTCAAAAACACATCTTATGATTTATAAAGCTACATCTCTGTTCGTTATAAATTAAGTTGATCCAAAATTTCTTCTATATACTCAATATTTGTACTGCCATCCACACCCCTGCCCATATTTCACCTATCTCACGTCCAACCATGAAACCAATAATAATGTTCATATTCGATGAACATTTTAAATTAATTAACGCTGTTTATCACAGCTCCTATATTTTACCCCCTCGGATCCCATGACAATCATCCTTGTTTATATATGTATCTAACCCTATACCAAACCATATGCACTGCCATTCACAGCCCCCTTAATATCTACTCTCCATCAACCAACCTCTTATATTTGTTTAACTATCACAGCCTCTTTAGACGTTAATCACGTGTATAATATGGCATCCAATACATATACCTTTAATCCACGCTGACTTAATGCAGCTCCTATTTTAACTCCCCAGAACCCTCTTATTTGTGTAGGAACCCCGCCACTTAAGTATGGCATATGTTTCCAACACTATATGATTAACTTCTCTATTCTACCACACCAATGCTGATTAGCACAGCAGTCTTCCTACCAGCACAAGGTACTCATATTTACCTTTAAGTCATTACTCATAAGGAGAATGTGTCTCTCTTCTAGTCCTCAGTAGTTTATTAGCTATTTTCTGAACGAAGGGTTTTAAATAAAGCCCTCTGTATTGCCTTTATTCTAGACACAACCAACAAAACTTAAACTTAAACAATTTTCAACATATTTATAAACAAGGTAATTACTATTCAAAACACAAGACAATTTAACTTAAATCATGAGTCAAGCAAAATAAAATCACAACAGGATATCATACCCCCCCCCACCCCCCCCCCACCCAGGTTTTTAAATATCATTTTTCTTTCCCCTCATATCAAATAAAGGTAATCAACTCATTCAAAGAAAAACATATTTCAAAATAATATGACATACATCCTATCCATTGTTAGTCACTTTTACGGACTAACAATAACTTATTTATCTATTAAGAAAACTCAACAAGTCAAATCATAAAATCAATTGTCAATAAAACTACAATAAAATATACCACACTCGAATTTACATCCATATTAGCTATCTTAATACCTAAATATATAGTGTCATGTCTACTCCTCAAGACAACTCATTATAAGTATCAATAAAACCATTTTCTATAACGCACGTGTAATACACAGCAAGCGTATTTCATCAACTATCACTTTCTTCTTTAAATCACAAAATTTACATCCTGCTATCTGCAGCATTTTCTATCAATTTATCTACCATGTTTCCATTTTCTCAGTAACTCCAGATTTCTCTGAATAAGTGCTATCTCCACATCAATGTCTTCTTCCTCTCGTAAAGAAATATTTTGCTCCATGCTACTATCTCTATTAGATTCTGACTTTTCATCCATTCCGTCTTCTTCATCTGTATGTCTATTGCTAGCAGCCGCTAATTTTTTCCTTTCTATATCCAATCTAATTTGTCTATCATAGTTTCTTAACGACCTTTCTAGTAGTGGCATGTCATCGCCGCTTGATGAATGTTCTCTAATTTTTCTCTGTCTTTTCACCTCTCTTTCTCTCTGTCTTTCTATTCTCCTTTTCACTGCTTGTCTGTTATTTTTGAATGGAGCGTTTACCTCTTTTTCCATTGATTTAACAGTATCATAACAACCATCATACGTATTCCTCTCTTCTCGTTATAAACATCACCTACTAAAATATAACCAAATCTCTCCTATACCTGACTCAGGAATACTCTATATCAGGTTCTCTATTGATCTTGCCGAAAACTTCAGCAACCCACTAATGTCCATTTATTATGGGCATTTCATCTAAAACTTCCACTTTCAATATATGCCGTTATCAACAGCAACAAAATACTGCCACTGAACTCATGTCTGTGACCTTCTAACCCCTCACTGCTTACAATCAACGTTATTCCTTCTCAGTCCATATATCACGGACCCCTAAAAACCTCATGGCATTTTATCTACGTTCACTAACTTACTTACCCCCCCCCCCCCCTTGACTATTGTACTGACATCCACAGTATATAGTTATTCTTTGGAGTAAAACGTGGGATTCAATTCATGTTTTACTATTTGTCTTCACGCTGTCTGGCGCAGCACGTTACTCACTTCTTCTTCTTCTTCTTCTACAATCCAGCAATCTCGTGTCACTTATTAGATTTCCATTACATCATGGCATTAAATCCATGTTTTAAACTTGTCTCACATCTTCTGAACGTAAATATGTATCCAGAACTCCCAAGAACTCTAGTTTCTGTTTTAAAACTTCTCTCAATTAAATGTCCCCCCTCCAAAAAAAATTTGACTGATTTTTAAGAATGGTCAACGGCAACTCAATTAAACATTACCGTTAACTACGGTATATACACACTACTACACCCAACAAAAATTGTGTCTATTTACTATAGACCTCACCAATACATCTATCTACTATATTTGTCAATAACTGATTCTAATTTTACTTTTCTCGTCTACCCGGCGCAACTAACCAACGTATCAGTACTTTCCAACATCTCACCACAACAACTCTAAGCTATCCTCAACTCTCTCCTAGCGTTCTCACACCGCGATGATAGTCAAACCAATCACCATTATAGGAACACCTTCTATAGTGTTCTGCCAATAATACTCTGATATTCATTTAACTAATCACATTCTCTCCTTCTCCTGCTTACTCCTATTTATTGGGACTCTTTCAGAAACAATAAACAACACCGCACATGACTAACGATAAATCTCACTTCGACTGGGCAAACCATATTCTCTCACTTCTCTGTATCAGGCATTCTTGCTTCGACATGTCTCTGCCAATACTACTAAATCTGTTTCAAAATCATTCAAACTCTCTTTCCGTCAGCCTGTCATACAATTTTCATTAATTCTGTCTAACGTCAGACATTCTAACCAAAAGACATCACAAATTTCCCATACTCAGTTACTCTATCCTCCACGTTTTATCAACGTCATTCATCAGCCACTCTTCGCATATTCGCACGGCGCTCGTATTTATACTTCTTATATGCATTGACCATTGTGTACAAACAAGCTCGTTCTCATCTCAGCATTATTCTCGTATCACGACAACCTGACGTGTCTATATTATTACTTCTACAAAAAAAACAAAAACAAGTTAGACAATAATTCAACATTCTAACAATTACTCACCACAATCTAAGCGTGTCGATTACTTCCACACACAGTGACACAAGATATATATAACGCGCAACTATTACCAATCGCTTGACAACATTTTATCCATGTACTCCACTTAAACGGCGTCTCAAAACCTCACTCCTGCTTCACTCAGCGCGACGAACACCTGTTTGTTACAACGCATAACCAGACGAATTACTCAACAGGACTTTCACAATTCAACTGCTTTCTTATTTCATTCTCAATCATCATAATCCCACTACTCTCCGTCCTGCTTAATTCTCCACGTCAAACCACTCCGACAGTCAACTACTGACTCACCCTATTTTAACCTCCTCATCACTTCATCCCACACTATTAACGAGTCAGATTCTCTCAACTTATTTCGTCACGTCACTTATCGGTCAAACTATCAAACCTAGCCTCTTCAATATCTGTAAGCGTAAATAAATCAGGTCTGGAAAGCATATATTCCCTAACCTCCCTCTTTCGTTTCTTCTTCTTAATAGTCCACTCGTCTTCTGAATCATCAGTATCTATAGTTATCCCAGCAGCGCAGTATTTACTATAATATGCGGTAGAGGTGGAAATATCCTCTCCATAACCTGAACTCTCACACCTAACATTTCTACACCATTTAGGGATTAATTTAATGTCTATACCTGAGGAACTTGACATAGCAGTCGTACCTCTATTAACTATCATACTATTCCTTTCCCTAATACTTTTCCTCACCTGTCTTTTAACATCTTTGGTACTTGTCTGCTTGTCTTCCCTAATTTCAAGTGTGTCTCCTTTTTCATGAGGAGTTTTTATAATTTTTACCAACTCAGTTTGACTTGCTTTTGTTATCTTGTTGGCTGGTTGTTTCTTGGTTTTCTTTTCTACTGTATCAACCTGTGTCTGTGTGTTCCGTTCTACCACCTCAATCACCTGCGTCTGAGTCCCTTGGTCTATTTTCTTTACTAATACCGTCGTCATCTTTTCTTCTCTAACAGTCGGATTCGCAACCACCTTAGGAGCAGTTGAATTTTTACTTACGTTTTCTACCCTGTTTATCGACCTTGACTTCAAATACTGTCTCCGTCTTTGCTCAAACCAATCGTCCCGTATTTTTCTAGCAGTCACAGTATAAGAAGGCCAACTCTGTTGTTTACTGGAAAGGTCTCTCTCAGGTCTATCCCTGTATCTTCGTCTATTATAACTGCTTCTGGACTTAGTCACATCTGGCTCAACATAACTGTCTCTATATACTACGTTATGTTGTCTTCTGTTTTCATTGGACACTGTCTGTCTCCTGTTATTCTTTACTATTTCGTTGCACTCTACCTTAAATCTATAAGGCTCTTGTCTAGTCGTTCTTCTCTGTAACGTTTCCACAAAATTCTCTACTTCACTAACTGCCACTTTTAACTCTCCCAACCATGCACTGATACGTTTTAATTCTGTATGCAGGTAGTTCATACTCATTTCTCTATAATCTATCCCAAGCCAAAATATATTTCTTGGTACCTGTAACAACACCTCGTCTTGAGCTTTGCTGAAATAATTTTCAATTATGCATGTTTCAATCTCTGTTCTTATTGCTGTGTTGAGTCTGCCTATTGCCGTACCTACCCCAGTCAACACCTGTGTTAACGCAGCTGTTCTTCTTCCATTTTGAAATATGCTGAAATATCAATTCATATAAGCAAACTCACAGTTATAACAATTTAATTAACAATTATCAACGATTATATAGGCCCATTTAAACTAACCAAGGGACGTAAGCAACTGTTTACTATTCCTCTTACGAAGATTACGCGTTCAACTTAGAAATCAATTTTATCTAACAGTCAAAAGTCTCATATTGGTTAAACCTTAATTAATTACCGAATTAATTACCGTTAGATATATCGTCCCTTGATCCAACAAAAAAAGTAGAACGTCAGCCGAGAACTATGTTTACCAAGTGTAGGCTCCACGTATAAAACAAACGTCTCGTGTTCTTCTATTCCATCAGCAAGAGGACAACTCTGGAGTCTGTGTTTTCTGAAGCTGCTTATATCTCTCCAAACGACGACGCAATTTCAGGTAGTTAGATCATTCCTCGGACATCTCAGGCCTCTCTAGCGGAAGGAATGCTTCCACTTTCACCCATGGTCGGGCACACCAGCCTTGAGCCTTCTTTTCACCCTAAACAGGGCCCTGCTAGTCGACTTGAAACAGCTCTAGCCTGATGAAGCGACTTAATTAGGTCTCCTCTTCAGCAGATCGGCAACCCAGTTTGCCCAACCACTTCCAAAGAGACCAAAGCAACCAAATCGCATTCCTCCTGGCATCTCATTGTAATTACAAGTTGGCTGGCTGTTTTACTTTTGAGATTTCTTTGATCTAGTAGATAAGTGACCTTCAATCAGGCAAGGTCAATGAAAGGCTGTAATAACGGCAGGTTAAACTTCCCAGTATTTTGATGATAATCAAGTTACTTCAGGTGGTTATGATGAGAAACAGCCCATTCTACTGACAACCAGGTTACTATGATGGTTACTTGATACGTATGGCTTCAAATCAACCAGCCCGAATAATGCTTCATGTTGATTCTATTTTAAATTGAAACTTTCAAGAAAAGTGGTCCGGCCTTGATCTTTTGATTCAAAAATTTTGTAAAAGTTTATTTATTCATACCTTCTTGTCGCAGCAAGCTGATAAAAATTTCCCATGAAAGTTCTCTGCTGGGCTATTTTGTTTTTGAGTACTTCTCGTTATGTGTCCGCTACGTCCATGTTCAGAATCGAAATCCTGGTGTGCGGCGCCAAATCCGTACTGTAACAGTACAGGTACAGGGACACTTATAACACGAGTCCTGATGGTGTCTTCTTAAAAAGCTTTATTTAACATAATAGGCCGATGAATAATACACAGACTACAAGGTATGATGTTCACTTCTCCGGATCTTAGCTGTAACTCATCTCCCCAAAAACCCTACGTCACGGCTTGAGCATCCTTAGTAACGTTCTTATAGGATGCTCAACCGTGCCCAAACCTTGCACATCAACCCTATTAACAGAGATGGTACTCACTCTGTTATAGTCTTCGTAGAATTCCTCTCATTCTTGCTCATTATTGTTTGTATTTCATGGTGCGTATATTTGTACATATGTTGTAATTGTTTGTTCTTTTATTCTTTCTGATATATATATATATATATATATATATATATATATATATATGTATATATATATATATATATATATATATATATATATATATATATATATATATATTGTATTTCTAGTATTCCTTTGCTAACCGTGGTTCAGTGACTATTCCCACACCGTGTCTTGCCCTTTCTTGCTGTTCCAATCCAGAGTAGACAAACGTATAACTGTGGTGGACCTTCTTGACCCTTTCCCCTTTATTCTTGTGTCCGCTATTCCCATCAGTCCAATTTTCCTCTCTTCCATTGTTTCTATAAGTTCTTCCTCTTTACTATTGAAACCGCGGACGTTCATTGTGCCTATGTTTTGAATCGCTGACCTATCTCGTAGTCCATTAACAACGTCGGGTCTAAATCCATTTGCGTCAGTCCGTTTATAGTTTATACTTCTTAGTTCTTATATGAGCAGTATGAAGATTCCCTGAGGGCTTGCTAGGCCAGTCTTAGATTTAGGACAAAAATCTGACCATAGGGAGTCCTTCCCCCATGGCGAGCCATATCCCTGGGCATGGTTTGCCAATCTACACCACGTGGAAGTGGTGTTGTCCTGTGTGGTCTGCGGGTCATCGGCAGGCTACTAATTTTCGCTTTTCACCCTTCCTGGGAGAGGCTAGCCGATCCCAACCCTGCTGGCTACAAGGTCAGGCGCAGGCCACACCTTATAAACTAGCAGAAAGTTAATAAACAATCCAAATTAAATTTATTCGATGAACAAAACAGTCTCCAGCCTGGTCATCATTTGTTTTAGTTTTGCAAAACTGTCTGGGTAACTGTAAAGCAGACAAGTATTCTGAATTAGTTGAAAACTTGCTGTCGAGTTTGTGTAAGTTTGGATGCAACATGAGTATAACATTGCACTGCATCCATAACCATTTACATTTCTTTCCCGAGAATCTTGGCGACTTTAGTGAGGAGCAAGGTGTAAGATTTCACCAAGAGATAAAAACAATGGAAGAGAGATACCAGGGACTTTGGGATAGAGGCATTTTTACAAATAATGGCAGATTACCGTTGGACCCATTAAGCATGACTATCCGGCATATCACATTCCAGGAAGTCCTCAAAAAGAAGCCTTTTGTGTGTTGACTATAGATTTAAGAAAATACTAGTGCTAAAGATTTAATACATTTTTCGTATTTTATATGTAGGTAATAAATGCATAGTAATTACTTATAATATGAATGCAGTAAAAACGCTACTGTTGGCGCCTAGCTCTAGACTTGTACAAAACAATTGCCCTGCTGAGAAGGTCATTCTTAATTATCTAAAAATAACTAGAGCTGATAGAAATAATCTGATTACATTGTGGAATCATTCATTCATTCATTCATTCATTCATCCATTCATTCATTCATTCATTCATTCAGTAACATGTCCTTTGCAGACGCCCGCTGCCATAACAACCTCCCAGAAAGCCTCTCAATCATAAGCAAGATGTCCCGCGTCCGATACACCCTTCTGGAGATCACCTGCCACATCCTGCACCCATCTCCTCTTTGACTTTCCTCTTCCTTTCTTCCCAGGCATATACCCCTCCATTATTGTTCTATCCAACCTTTCGTGATGTTTCAAGTGGCCAAATATTTCAATTTTCCTTGTTTTATCATCTTTAATAGCCAATCTTCTTCAATATCCAGCTCCTGCAGTATGGATGCATTTGTCTTTTCTTTATCCAAGATATTCTTAGAACTCGTCTATAACATTTATATTCAAAGGAATCTATGCGCTGTTCAGCTTGCTTAGTAAGTGTTCAGGTCTCACAGGCGTATGTTGCGATACATGCTCTTAAAATCTAATGTTTGTAGGTCTGTCTGTCCCTCTCCATAATTTAATCAGTTGTTTTAGTTTTAGAAGAGAAATAGATATTCGTCTTTTAATTTCTTTCATTCTGTCACCATTGGTGGTAATCAATGACCCAAAATTTTCGAAATGTTCCAACAACTCTGTCACAGTCTCGCGTTCATTCACAATCAGGCCACATCATCCGTATCCTAAGTACAACTTTGCTCGCGTAGGTATTTTGATACGGAGTTTATTTTCAGGCAAGCCTGACAATCAACGTAAGGCTTTAACTGCCTGATACATTATCACACTAATCAACACTCGTTACACGTTATATAAATGCACACTGTCACACATGGTCACTCACTCTCTCTCTCTAAACATCGTATGCATTCACTACACTAGATATTCGCTTCAGAACAACACTACGTCCAGTCGGAAGGCCGGTCTGTCCCCTGTCTGAAGCAACGCAGGTTGTCGCTTGCCTACGTGGTCAAACTCCCTCGTGGTTTTCGCAACTCTGCGTGGCGTTCTCTTTGCACGCAGCACTGTCTACTTAGCACTCGTTACTCTCTAAGTTCTACTCTAGTTTACGTGGTCACGGTTAAGACACTATTAAGAGAGGTGTTAGGCAGGAATGTGTAATGTCTCCAGATCATTTTTCCCTAAAAAGTGAAAATATTTTCAGAAATGTAGAAGATATAAATGGAATCAGCATTGGAGGACGAAACATCAATAACATTAGATATGCAGATAATACCGTATTGATTGCAGACAATGCGCAGGATCTGGAACAATTAGTAGATGCGGTTGTTGTACACAGTGAGCAACTGGGGTTAGAATTAAATTGTAAAAAGACACAGGTTATGGTAGTCACTAGGAAGAACTAAATACCACAATGTAATATACAAATGAGTGGGAATATTCATCAACAAGTGAATCGGAACAGTTATCTCGGAACAGTCATAACACCTGATGGGAGATGCCTTGAAGAGATTAAAACAAGCAACGCCATGGTGAAAGAAGCCTTTAGCAAGATGAAAAACATTCTGACTAATAAAAAGATGTCAATTGAAACGAGAAAGAGAGTGTTGAGGGGATACATAGAGCCTGTTCTTTTGTATGGATGTGAAACTTGGACAATGAGCAGTCAAGTTGAAAAACATCTGATGGCTGCAGAAATGTGGTTTCTGAGGAAAATGCAAAGAATACCATGGGCAGACAGAAAAACCAATGACCAAGTACTACAGGAGACAAATGACAATCGTAAATTGATTAGAGAAATTAGACGTAGACAGTCAAAATGTTTTGGACATGTTATGAGAAGAAATGGAATGGAGAACTTAGTGACAACTGACAAGATCGAAGGGAACAGACCAAAAGGAAGACCGAGAGGAAAATACCTGGATCGCTTGGCCACATGGCTTGGACGATACAGGAACACTGAGCTGATCCACGACTCTGGTGATCGACTGAAATGGCGAGTCACGACCGCCCACGCTTTCCGGCATGGCACATGATTGATTTATTGATACCATTCTGTGTTGTGAATAGCAATACTGTATCATCAGCATACCGAATCTCCGGTATGTCATAACCACCCAATATTTAGGGCATCATATTGCTCCCTGTTCATATCATCTCTGACATTTTTCATTATATTTTTTTTGGCGTACAGGTTAAACAAATAGGGTGAAGCATACAGCCCTGACGGCCTCCTTTCTTGATGTCAAACCAATCTGATGTCTCGCCATCTATTCTAACCGCTACTTGTTGGTCTAGATAGAGAATTTTTATGAGTTGCATTACATGTGATGGAAAGCCTATATTCCTCATGATTTCCAAAAGCTTCTGATGTTGTACACAGTCAAATGCCTTTGAATAATCAACAAAACATAAGAAAAGGTTTACATTAAATTCCCAGCACTTCTCTATTATTAAACGCATGTTGAGTATGCGATCTTTTGTTCCTCATCCTTGTCTAAATCCAGCTTGAATCATGTTAATTTCTTCTTCCATTTTCTTACGACATCTTCGTTTTATGATTTTTAGTAGAATTTTACTTGCATAACTGATCAGGGCAACAGTTCTATAGTTGGTGCATATTTTCAAGTTGCCCTTTTTTTGGTATTGGAATGAAGATAGTTCTCTTCCAATCTTTTTTCCATATACCATATTTCCATATCTGTTTATATACTGCATGATAGATTTGTATGCTTTTTTCTCTCCCTGCTTTAATTAGTTCAGCTGGTATCTAATCACATCCAGGTTATTTACCATTCTTCAGGTTCTTTAATGCCTGTGCAATTTCATCTAATGAGGGTTCAGGTGCTGTCTCTGCTGTCATTGGTTCATGTATCTCATTCATATTCTCACTGTCATTTATATCATACATTCCACTGTAGTGTGCCGTCTTTCTAGAATCTGTCTAGATTCTGTTAAGGTATTTCCCAACTTGTCAAAGATAACGTTTAAATGAGGTTAAAAATTTCTTGTCAATATATGCATTTCTTTGAACATTTCGTAATCTCTCCCAGTCTTATGATATTGCTCTATTCAGGTACAGCTATCTTGTATGACACATGTCTGGGGTCATTGAAATTAAGGTGAGTGTCCGTACAATATAAAAAGTTCACGATGTGAAAGGGCATTCACCGGAAAGAACATATAAGAAGATAAACGGGGAAGGGTGTAAGGCAGAGGGTCTGCAAGAAAGGGGCAGACAGTTTGAGCGGTGAGGTAGGGGTTGTGTGGAGCATTGTGAGGGATGCATAGAAGGGTTAAAAGACAGTGGAAAACATTGACTGGGGACAGTTGAAGTTGAGACCGAGAGAGGGTCTGATCGTTTTTGGACAGTTGAAGTGGAGATCCTGAGATGGTCGGATCGTTTCAGTGAGTCGAGTGTTGAGACTCGACCAGTGTTTGTCAGCTGTCGGAGTAATTCGAATAGTGACGGAGTTAAGTAGAGAACTCCGTGCTGTGTGTTTCAATGAGAGTAATTCGAATAGTGACGTAGTTAAGTAGAGAACTCCGTGCTGTGTGTTTCAATGAGAGTAATTCGAATAGTGAGGGAATTAAGTAGAGAACTCCGTGCTGCGTCTTTCAGTGAAAGTAATTCGGAGGCGAAGTATTAAAGACTGAGCCTAGGTGTCAGCAGCGTGAGTGTTTGGGAGTACGTGTACTGTACCTGGGCCTATGCAATGTATGGATATGTATATATACAATGAACGTTCCTGAGGAATAATGTTGTATCCAGATGTTCAACTTAAAGTATTGTGTGCGCATTCTGGGTTTTGGTTTTGATGAATCGTGGTTAATCAGTTGTTCAACATAACATTTACACGGACATACCCTAGACACAACTATAGCCACTCCATCTGTCACTCTATCATCATTCACATTGTGACAGGCGGTGAAGTGAGGTCTCTCCGATCAAAGAACTCGGTATTTGGATTTACATCAGTACGAATCAGTTCTTAAGCGCAATAACATGGTTTTCCAAGTTCAACCCGGTGAAAGCGAGTAGACAACGACGAAGACAGTATTACAAACCAAAGCTAGATCACGAGAAAGCCACCACAGGTAAAAATACAATTGCCCACCCGGAGAGGGAGAGTGGACAGTGGGGGTTACTCACAGTACACAGACAAGGTTTGCGCTGCTCAGAGAGTCGTCTGGCGGACAGCGGGCGAAAAAGTCGGGTTGACAAAAAGCCGGTGCTGTTAAGAAAGGTGAATCACGGACAGCCGTTTACAGGGCGGATTATTTTGTACACGATACTGTTGTGAGTTCAGATGAACTTGAGGACAGCGAGTGTTTGTGTACGGAGTTTTCAGAGTTCGGCGCAGATAATAGGACGGGAAGGGGAGCCAGAGGAGTTACTAGTGTAGTTCATGGTTAAAAAACTCGCCCGGGAAGGGGAGTTATAGGAGAAAAGTGTGGGAAACACACACAAGTGACAGTTGCTAGTCCACCGAGGAGGGGTAAAAGTCGGTGGTAGGACATGTATTTTCTATCAGTCTCTATCAGTCAGTAAAGATTGTAGTATACTGTGGTACTAACTGAGATGACCTTTTGAGTCAAGGCCGTGTATCAGGTAATTTGACGGAAAAATTTCCATTGATAATAACAAGATGTTTTGCTCTGAAACCAGGAGTTACGGTCATTGTTCTTAACGTCTTTGTGTGTGTGTCATCATCTGGTCATTGGGAAACAATCCACAACAGACATTCAGGGGCCGTCATCGCAAGTGTGGTCGCATTTCTTTACAAAAAAGGACTTACTAAACAGTTTATAGCGCTGGATCATTTACTGCCATTCTTTGGTTTAACCTTGTCAAAGCACAGTGAAGTCATACCATCACTTCAAGGCGCTGGAATAATTACTATCATCTTCAACATTTAAGACAGTCGAAAATCGTTATCACCACGTCAGAAAAAAGGGGGGACAACGCATCAGAACAGTAATTTATTGTTGGAATCTAGCGTCGTAGTCTTTTCAAAACAGTAACTGTCAGACATTTCCTGGCGATTTTCGGAGACTATTGGAAACAAACTAAGGACTTTTGTGAGATTCTACCATCGCATTGTTGTCGGCTACCCTTTTTTGTTTCTTTTGCTCTCATCATCCTAAGTATTGTTGTTGTGCGTTACGCAATTATTTGTATGTGATCCAGTATTCGTGAGAAGTAGGAGATTTTTGTGTTGTTTCACGGAGTGTGTGAGACAAGGCAGAGGTAATTTTTCTAGGTGCACATTGTATGTTGTTGAGAGGCAGCTGACGAGTCAGCTTGTTTTGCGTTGTTGAGCATTGGGTCGTCTCGACATTATACACGGTGTCCAATTGTCTACCATCAGATCTATGTACATTATTCATTTTATATTTGTTCTTTTTACTGTATTCTCTTTACTGTTACATATGATATTTTATTTCTTCGGATATATGATATTGTTGTAATTCTTATGTTAACAGCTTCTATCTAGATGGTATCTCTCAGTTTATATTATGCGCACAGTATGGTCTTACATGGGCATGTTTATGTCAGTGGTTTTTATTTCTTTGTAATCATCCGTCTGCGAGTCACCGGCCTATGCGTCTAGCGTCTAATAGGTGTCACTTAGTGTGTATCACTCATTTGTGTATTTATATGTATGTTTAACACTTTCCAGAAATTTTTCTACAGCTATTTGTTATATATTCGAGGGAGTATAGGTAATATCCCCCCTCACTACCTAATGATTATAGAGTGACTGTGTGAGAACAGAGTGATATTATTAGTACTACGAATTTACGGACAGTCTGAGTGGTGGTGTACTTAGGGAAGGTACACGAAGACGAGTAGTAGTGTCTTTATATTATAGTTGACGGACGGACAGCTAAGTTTCCACAATTACAAGATGCCTACTTTAATGGAATACATCGAAACAGGTGAAGGGTTAGAACTGAAGGGCAAAGAGTTACAGGAGTTTGCAGTCTCAAAATTGAAAGAGTTTCATCAGTGGGAAAGAGAGGAGAGGCATAATGAACGGGAAGCCAAACGCCAACAAGAAGAGAGATAGAGACACAAGTGAAATTAGAAATGGAACAACAAAAACACTTACAGGAAGAAAATTTAGCTGAAGCCCAGCGTCTACAGGAAGAAAAGTTAGCTGAAGCTAAGCGGCTACATGAAGAGAAAGAGATACAGGTCATTGTAATGCAACTAGAACTTGAAAAGTTAAAACAAACAAATGCGGTGGAAATTGAGAAAGAGAAGCTCAAGTGTCAAATGGAAACTGAAATTGCACTAAAAAAATTAGACCTATCATCTAAGGGTCAAAGTGAGGAAGGCAGAAGACCTTCGCAGTCGGCACAACGATTGAAATTGCCATATTTTACGGACCGTGACAATCTTGAATCTTATCTTGGGAGATTCTAAGCATCTGCAAAAACTCAAGGCATTCCAGAATGAGAGTATGCGATGAGACTGGGTGAGTATCAGATGGGAAAGGCCCTAGATACCATGTTTAATTTACCGGTGGAAGAAAGAAACATATATACTATTCTGCGTCAACGCTTGCTTACAAAGTTCCAACTAACTGAGCATGGATACAGAACAAAATTTAGACAATTAGTGCCAGAGAAAATCAGGATTTTACATATTTTATCAATACAGTAAAGAATATATTTAATAAATGGATGGAGCTTGCAGAAGTTGGGAAAGATTTTAATCGATTAGTGGATTTGATGTTAAGAGACAAGGTATTATCTTCATGCAATACAAACTTAGTTGCTTTCTTTGAAGAACGTAAACCAAAGGACATAGACACAATGTCCCAGTTAGGGCAAAACTACATCACTGCACATCCAAACAGTTCTATTGGCAGACAGATTGATGAGAAAATAGTCTGTGCAGCGTATACTAAACAGGATCAGAATCCTGGGATCAGACCAAGGTCGAAGAGTGTGGATTCAGCACAAAAGTACGAGCAACAGGGACTTCAAAACAATGGGTTCCGGAGCAACTATTTTGGCAAAGCAGGACGGTACCCATATAAAAAGGGGAATTTTAAGAGACGCCCGAATGATTATGCCGGATGTTGGAATTGTGGGAGCTGGAAGCACAAAATGCCGGAATGTGATGTACAACCATCTAGTGGGCCAAAGAATAACAAAAAAGGAGATCATATGTTTTAAATGTGGGAAAAAGGGCCATGTCAACTACCAATGTACCAGCGGGAAACTGAGCACGGGAATGTAGCTCATGTGATTGAGACACTTAACAATGAGAGTTGTGAGGGATGTAGGCCTTTGTTTGACACAACCAGTAAACTTATCCTCATATGTGGGTACCAATTCCCAGCGATGTCATCGGTACACTTAGGAGGTAGGCTGAAGCTGCACCATGGATTTGTCAATGATAGTCCAGCGTTAACCCTCGGGGATTCTGGGTGTACGACGATCGGGGTCAGAAGAAGTTTGGTAGATCCCTCAGCTTACACGGGGAAAAAGGTTAGATGTATTACCTTTATGGGACAGTAGAAGTTTACCCACTGGCCGAAATTACAATGACAACACCGTTTATCACAGGAATAGTAACAGCGTGTGTTCTAGACTCACTGGTGACAGATCTGATCATTGGAAATATACCAACAGTGAGAGAATGTACAGATGAAGAAATCGAGGACTGGTATAAAAAATATTAGGTGAGAAGCAACGCGGTAGTTACTAGAAGACAAACAAGATTAGATACAATAGCTGAGGAAGAGATGACACGTGAAGGAGACACAGGGACTTATGACAAGGATGGTACAACTGAGCAGGTGAGAATGAATCTCAAACAGAATTTTAGTGACTCCCAGAGACAAGATACAACTCTGGACAAATGTTTCCATAGGTGTAGTAAAGTAGAACATAGGCAATCAAAGAAAGGCAGGTGGTGCTTCGAAATGAAGAACAATATTTTCACTCGCCGGTTTTCAGATGACAATACTGCACGTAGGCAAGTAGTAGTACCTTTAGCATATAGAGAGAGGATTATGAGAACGGCGCATGACATTCTATTCGCGGGGCACATGGGAATAGCGCGTACACAACATAGAGTCTTATCCCAGTTTTATTGGCCAGGGTTTAGCAAAGATATAAAAATATATTGTAGATCCTGTACAACGTGTCAGAAAATGTATCCAAAAGGAAAGACGGCAAAAGCACCGGTAAAAGCTACAGACCTGAAAGTCAGACCGTTTCAAAAAGTGGCCATTGACATCATTGGGCCATTAGCAGTGATGTCAAACAGGGGTCATAGGTATATTTTGACCATAGTTGATTTCTGCACCACGTGGCCAGAGGCCGTTCCGTTAAAATACATTACGACAGAAGCCGTAGCGGAAGCATTGCTAACGTTATTTTCAAGGTTAGGTTTCCCTAACGAAATTTTATCAGACAATGATCGACAATTTACTTCTCAGATGATGAAATAAGTGAACAGACTGTTGAACATTACCTAAGTTTTCACATCAGTTTATCACCCAATGAGCAACGGAATTTGTGAAAAAATGAACTGGTCTCTTAATCAGATGTTAGCTAAAGTCACTGCAGAGCAACCAAGTGATTGGGATAAGTACTTACCAGCTATCCTGTTCGCATATAGAGAAGTACCACAAGAAAGCACTGTATTCTCACCATTTGAGTTGTTATATGGGGCAAACCCAAGAAGCCCCATGACCAGATTGAAAGAATTAATAACAGGGAAGAGTAACGACAGTAATACGATCTAGTCGTATGACTTAGTAGTGAATATTAGAGACCGAATTATTAATGCATGTCAGAATGCGCGTGATGCACTGGAAATGTCGGGGGCTAGGTATCGACAGTATGCTAATAGAAAGTCAAAGCTGATGTCTTTCTAAGATAACGAGGAGGTGTTACTTATGTTGCCAAAAATATCTAATAAGTTGTTGGTGACCTGGCATGGCCCATTCAGAATTGTTAGTAAAGTGTCAGATGTGGACTACATGGTGAATGTGAAAGGGAAACACAAATTGTATCATGTTAACATGCTAAGACAATTCGTTCCACGACCAGAAGCATTACAACCCGTCACAGAGGCAATTATTGACGAGGAGGCAAATCAGACAGCGTGTTCTGTACTCATTGACGAAGAAGCATCAAGCGACAATGACGTGCAAATGCACTTACCAATCGTTGCACTGAGACAGACAGAAACATGGAAAGATGTGTCCATTAATGACAGCCTGGAACTTAGTGACAAAGCAAGGCTAGTCAAGATATTACAGAAATACTCGGATGTCCTGACGGATATACCAGGAAAGACAGACTTGATGACACATGACATCAAGCTAACAGAGAGTTGCAGAAAATGGGGATAATTTCCAGATCGGACTCCCTATACTCATTCCCCATAGTAGTCATTAGGAAGAAGGACAATAACTTACGATTGTGTATAGACTTCAGGAGATTGAACAGCATTACAATTGTAGATCCAGAGCCCATGGTCAGTGCTGATGATTTACTAACGCAAATATCGTCTGCAAAGTATTTTAGTAAGTTGGATTTGGCAAAAGGGTACTGGCAAATACCCATGAGTGAAACAACCAAACCGTTAACAGCGTTTGCCACCCCACAGGAGCTATTTCTGTGGAATTACATGCCGTTTGGGCTAGTTAACTCACCAGCAACGTTCGTTAGGATGATGAGGACACTGTTACAGGGACGCAAGGATGTTATCAATTATATAGACGACATTTGCCTGTTCAGCAAAAACATTGAAGATCATGTAGCAGGATTATAATCCTTGTTTGATAGTTTGAGACAACATAACTTGACTGTGAAGCCGTCTAAAGTCCAAATTGGATATGAGGAGATAAGTTTCCTTGGACATGTTATTGGCAGCGGGGTATTGAAGCCAAAAGATACAAATGTGAAAAAGATCCTGGATATCCAAATACCTAAAACGAAGAAGCAAGTTAGGAGCCTACTCGGGGTAGCAAATTTCTATAATAAGTTCATACAAAACTTTTCTGCCATCACGTCAGTGTTGTCCGAGTTGACAAAAAAGGGCAAAACTAACAAAGTTGTATGGACACAGCAGTGTGACGAAGCATTTAGAAAGATTAAGCAGGTATTTTCCAATTATCCCATTTTAATACTTCCTAATCTGGATCAACAATTTACCCTCCGGGTAGACGCATCATTAACAGGAATCGGAGGATGTTTGATGAAAGAAAAGAACCACCTCATGCATCCAGTACTATACGTCAGCAGGAAACTCTCGCAACCGGAGGAACATTATTCAACATTATAACGTGAGGCCCTGGTGATTGTATGGTCGGTACACAAACTCTCCAGGTATCTGTTGGGCAAACAATTCATTCTACAAACTGACCACAGACCACTTACATTCATCCATACAGCATCGATGAAGAACGCACGGGTTCATCGCTGGAGCATATTGTTGCAGGAGTATGCATTTTTGCCGATGCCCATTCGGGGCGAAGACAACACCATGGCAGACCTGCTGTCAAGGAATTACCAAGGGCATGAGGCCACATAAGTAACAGGAGGTTCTATATCCTATTTGGCATGGGTTATTATGGTGGGTTAGTAATGCAATATATTGGGTGAGGGAAGAAAAAGACAATGCAGCGCCTTGACATGTATTCATGAACAATTATTAGCAAAGTTACATGGCTTGTGTGTTCTTGAGGATATTAATAGACCTGCAGGTACACATATATTATGTTTCCTAGGATATGTTTATTATTATGTGATATATTAGCTCATGTATGGATACACAATATGGAAAGGTGATTGTATTGATGTGTGGGTAATAGGGGAGTTTACTATGAGTATTCGATGTATTATTTAGTGTGGTAGCTAGAGTAAGTTGGAGTCATATTTACGGCTACCCAGGCAATGTGTCTGGGTCACATATTTGATAAGTATTAGTCTCCCAACATTTGAAAACGATGTTTTCTTTTGAGGAAGGGGTAGTGACACATGCCTGGGGTCATTGACATTAAGGTGAGTGTCCGTACAATATAAAAAGTTCACGAGGTGAAAGGGCATTCACCGGAACGAAAATATAAGAAGATAAACGGGGAAGGGTGTAAGGTAGAGGGGCTGCAAGAAATGGGCAGACAGTTTGAGCGGTGAGGTAGGGGTTGTGTGGAGCATTGTGAGGGATGCATAGAAGGGTTAAAAGACAGTGGAAAACATTGACTGGGGACAGTTGACGTTGAGACCGAGAGAGGGTCGGATCGTTTTGGGACAGTTGAAGTGGAGATCCTGAGAGGGTTCGATCATTTCAGGGAGTCGAGTGTGGAAACCCGACCAGTGTTTGTCAGCTGTCTGAGTAATTCGAATAGTGACGGAGTTAAGTAGAGAACTCCGTGCTGTGTGTTTCAATGAGAGTAATTCGAATAGTGACGGAGTTAAGTAGAGAACACCGTGCTGTGTGTTTCAATGAGAGTAATTCGAATAGTGAGGGAGTTAAGTAGACAACTCCGTACTGTGTGTTTCAGTGAAAGTAATTCGGAGGCGAAGTATTAAAGACTGAGACTAAGTGTCAGCAGCGTAAGTGTTTGGGAGTACGTGTACTGTACCTGGGCCTATGCAATGTGTGGATATATATATATATATATATATATATATATATATATATATATATATATATATATATATATACAATGAACGTTCCTGAGGAATAATGTTGTATTTCATTTGCACCTTGCCGTCTTGACAGACGATAGTTTGTGCTTTAAAAAGGCATAATAACTTTTAACTATGGCGGTAGCGAGTGTGACTGATAAGGCCAATTTGCGCTGTAAATGTCCGTTCACAGTGGGTGCATGTGAACACGTGGTCATTTCCACCATCATGCACCATCTTACGTCTCAAACGCTTGGTGTGTGACTTTTCTGCAATAATTTTCTCCTTTGACTTTATTCCATTTCTGATATTTGCCCTCCATGCAACACGTTCAGCGGCGACTTGCTCCCAATGTGCATTATCAATGCCTGTATCAATCATGTCCCGCTTACACACATCTTTGTATCGTAGTAGAGGCCGACCCTGAGATCTCTTACCCATCTGTAATTCACCAAAAAAGATATCCTTTGGTATTCTACCATCATCCATCCTCCTAAGATGTCCTATCCATCTAAGTCTACGAAGACTGAGCATGGAATAAACTGTCACACAACCTGATCTTTCCAATACTTCAGTATTTGTGATTTTGTCTTGCCACTTAATACCAAGAATTCTTCGCAGACACCGCATATGAAAGCTGTTTAAATTGTTCTCTTGGTGTGAGTAAGTTGTCCAGATTTCACTGCCATAGAGAAGAGTACTAAGGACACAGGCTTGATAGACAAGGACTTTTGTTTTGGCAGTAAGCTTCCTGTTCTCCCAGACTCTTTTTCTTAACCTGTTCATTGTTGTTGCTGCCTTTCCAATCCGGATGTTGATTTCCTGATCTAGGGATAATTTGCTATTTACCACTGATCCTAGATATGTAAAATGGTCTACTATCTCTAGTTCGGCGTCGTCAATAAAGATTGATGGTACCCCATGTGCACCTTGTGACATAATCTGTGTCTTCTTTTTGCTAATTGTTAAACCAAATTCAGAACAAGCATTGGAGAATGCAGATAGTAGACATTGCAATTCTTCCTCAGAGTGGGTCGTAACTGCAGCATCATCTGCAAAAAGCAACTCTCTGATCAGTACCCTCCTAATTTTGGTCTTAGCCTTCAATCTCTGAGCATTGTAGAGGCCGCCATCTGAGCGTGAGTGAATGTATATACCACCATCCTGATCACGAAATGCATATTTCAGTAGAAGTGAAAAGTATATTCCAAAGAGGGTGGGAGCTAGTACACAACCTTGCTTAACTCCACTCTTGATTTCAAATTCTTCAGAAGTTGCACCATCAAACTTGATTATACCCTTCATGCCTGTGTGGAACAATTCCACAATGGACAGAAGAGTTGGTGGGCAGCCAATCTTCTTTAGTGCCTTGAACAGACCCTCACGACTGACCAAATCAAATGCCTTTGTGAGGTCGATGAAGGCAATAAACAGTGGTTGATTCTGTTCACGGCATTTTTCTTGCATTTGTCGCAATGAGAATATCATATCAGTGGTAGACCGGTTCTGTCGAAAGCCACACTGTGATTCGGGGTAGACTTGATCTCCTAGGACTTGAAGTCTGCGCAGAACAATTCTGGCAAATACTTTTCCAACAATACACAGAAGTGAGATACCCCTATAGTTGTTGCAGTCGCTCCGATCGCCCTTGTTCTTGTACAGTGTTATGATGCTTGAATCTTTGAAATCCTGTGGGACTTGTCCTTCACGCCAGCATAGCTCTATTAGCTGGTGGATCTGTATAGTGAGTGTGTCTTGCCCACTCCTGATAACCTCTATTGGAATCCCATCCTTACCTGGAGCCTTGCCAGATGCAAGTTCATCTATAGCACACTTAACTTCTGTTATGGTGGGAAGTGTGTCCAGGTGGTCAAGAGTTGGTAGAGCCTCTATGGCGTTGAGGGCATTATCCGCTAGTTTGGTCTCACTTGAGTAAAGCTCCAAATAGTGCTCTACCCATCTGTCCATCTGCTGTTTCTTATCAGTGATGACTTCTCCAGTCAAGGTTTTCAATGGTGCACTTCTTTTGATCACTGGACCACAGGCTTTCTTTATTCCTTCATACATGCTTCTTATGTCTCCCTTATCACTTGCGATTTGAATGGACTCACATAACTTGATCCAATAATCATTTGCACACTGCCTGGCAGCCTTTTGCACATCCTTCCTAGCTTGCCTTAGCTCACTCAGAGTGTTACGCGTTGGTCTTTCCTTGTTTCTTAAGAGAGCTTTTTTCTTCTTATCAATCAAGGGCTGCAGAGTCTCGCTGTTGGCCGCAAACCAGTCCTGCCTCTTATGATCCACAGTGCCGTAAACCCTTACGGCAGTTTTACAAAGAGTTTCCTTAATTTGACCCCACTTTTCATTTACTGTACAATTTTCTGGTGTATCAGTGAAAGCGTCTTCAAGTTGCTGTTGAAACTGAAAGCACTTTTCAGGATCATGAGTGTTAATAATATTAATCCTGGGGCTAGATTTGTGTTTAGCTGTGTAGATTCTCTTTGGTCTCAGTCTAACCCTTGCAACAACCAAAGAATGATCCGTATCACAGTCAGCACTGTGGTAACTACGAGTCAATGATATATGGTTCAGATGTTGTCTCCGTGTGATGATGAAGTCCAGCTGGTGCCAATGGCCGGATCTTGGATGTTTCCATGTGACCTTATGCATCTCTTTTGTTTTAAAAAAAGAGTTTGTAATACATAGGTCATTACTCGTGCAATGCTCCAGCAGCCTTTGCCCATTTTCATTCATGCGACCGATGTTGTATTTTCCAAGGCACACTGGCCATGAACTCGAGTCCTTGCCCACACGAGCATTGAAATCACCGAGCATATAAATGTAGTCGGATTTTGGAACTGCCTTAATCACAGAGTCTAACTCCTCATAGAACAAATCCTTCACATCATCAGAGGAATCGAGTGTCGGTGCATATGCAGTAATAATGGTGGCAAACCCACAAGAGGTTGCCAAGCGCAGGGATAATAGTCTTTCATTTCCTCCTGCTGGAATTTCAATCATTCCCAGTAGCGAATTCTTCACTGCAAAGCCCACACCGTGTTGCCTTTTTTCTGCCTGCCCTTTACCCTTCCAGAAAAAGGTGTAGTTGTTTTCCCTGAGTGACCCTTCCTCAGCGAGGCGAGTCTCCTGCAGGCCAGCAATATCAATGTTAAGACGATTGAGTTCGGCATCAATCACAGCCGTTCTTCTCACATCGTCAATATTGGTCAAGTCAGTGGAAAATCCTGGACACATGGTTCTCACGTTCCAGGTTGCAAGCCGTAGCTTGAGGTTTCTATTTATATTTTTGTTTGTACCTGGTGCATTGGTTTTACAGCCTGCGATTCAGATTTTGTCCTAGCCCCAAGCACCCATTGAAGCAGGCAGGCTGTGGCGGATCAGCACCCAATTGGCTGGGGGCTGCCCAGCTTGAGGCGGGCGGTAGCTGATCAGTGACACCTATAGGTGTCTCCCACCGTCAGAGGCAACGCGTGGCGCCCCATGTCTACGCCAACTGACAAGGACTTATAACCCGTAACAGTTGCCTCTCGCTTTGATTCCGAGACCAGTTAAGACCAGGGATGGAGTTATTGCCTCTCCATAGCACAAAGCCTGGGCTAAAATATAGACATCATGTGTTGCCCATGCAGCATGATCCCTCTCTCGGCCTGCCTAGTTCACTCCAGAGGAAAGGTAACACCCCTACATCTGGAACAAGACAAGCTGCAGAAGCTGCCGGATCAGCAAAGCAATGCTCTAACTGTCCGCCTGTCGGAGCTTCGATCCTAGACCAGTCGCCAACCAAGGCTTAGGGCCTGGTCTGCCCTGTCATGACAATTTTGTCTTTAGCTTGCATTTCCTCGCACCAGGGTAAGGCGTGTACCCTCCCAATTGCGCTCTTCCGCCCGAAGCCGTTGGCACAATGTGGGGTGTCGGGTTTGGTAAGCGCCGCCCAACGCTCGGCGCTAACAGAAACCAGGTAGTACCGTCTACTGTTATACGGTAGCTCAGTCATATCTGACTAAGACCTGACTGACTAATGTTGTATACAGATGTTCAAATTAAAGTATTGTGTGCGCATTCTGGGTTTTGGTTTTGATGCATCGTGGTTAATCAGTTGTTCAACATAACATTTACACGGACATACCCTAGACACAACTATAGCCACTCCATTCTGTCACTCTATCATCATTCACATTGTGACATTGTATATATTGGTTTTTGTCCTTTCTTGTGTTCTTTCTTATTTCTCGAGTTAAAAGATATATACTTTATCCTTGTTCTTGATCGGAATTAAATCTTTGACTGCAACTATCAAGATATCTCTAGCTTGTACTGCCAATTCATCAGGTGTAAATTCCTCCTGTATAGACATCAAGATCCCAAAACGATTCTTCACTTCCACGTTATATGCATCTGGTATTTGTGTGAGATCAAATCGAAGAGGCCTTGGTCCTCGGGTAAGCTTTTTGAGTTTTACTTTCACATCTGCTTGTAATAACTGATGATCTGTACCACAGTCGGCATTTCGTAAGATTTTTGCCGATGTTGTGCTTGATGTCCATCTTCTTTGTAATCTATCTGGTTTTTTGTAGTACTGTCCGGGGACTTTCAAGTGAAGAGTCTTCTTGGGTGTTGTTTAAAAAGTGTGTTGGCTATCGTTTATTCATTTTCTGTGCAAAATTCAATTGATTTGTCACCTGCATCATTTCTATTTCCCAATCCAAATTTTTCTAAAACGTGTCTTTCATGTTTAGCTCTTCCTGTACCCAATTTTGCATTAAAATCTCCCATTATTATTGTTATGTCATTATGACCAATCTTATGTAATGTGTCTTGCATTGACTGTAAAAATCTTCAATTTCATCATCTTCTGCTATTGAAGTAGATGCATAAATCTGTATGAGAGTTGTGAATTTTGGATGACATTTAAGTTTGATAGTGAGGATTTTATCACTAACCGGGTTATATCCAATTAAAGCATTTTCAATTATTTTATCTGAACAAAATGCCACTCCGTTCTGGCCTCCGACATCTCTACCATAATATTTGAACTGACTTTCATTTTCAGTTGTAAAATTAGTCCTTAGTCATTAGTCGCGGTTCCAACATCACAGCAAAGGGTCGTCCCAATTATGCTCAAATCCCCTGCCAGTGATTATCACATAAAATGTTTCCCAAATGTTTACCCTTGTCTATCCAGCGATGTTCACTAATTCCTAAAATGTTAATTTTTAACCTATCAATCTAATCACATACTATCTGAAGCTTTCCCTCATCCAGACTTCTCACATTCCACGTTCCTAGTCTCACTCTCTTACTTAGCCTGACACATGTGATTTCCTTGGTAACACCGTCGAGATTAACATCCTCATCACGATTACTAGTACTGGTCCCAGTGTTATCTGATCTACCAGACCTGGGTGGTCTTGCCACCAGATCTATTTCTTATTAGGTTTTCTATCATGTTTGTTAAAGATTCTTAGCAAGATTTGCAGAAGGTAGTTTACCGTTGCTTTCCTTATGGGCAGTGACTGTACTAATCTGTGGCCATAGACATTGTCTATACTGATGAGATCATCTGTCTATCGCCGCAGAGTGCAGACCATAACCAACAACAATCTGTCGGCTGCTCTCACACTCCATCCACCACCTGCTTCCATGGCTTCACGTAACCCTGATGGGGGTGGGGGGGGGGGGGGGGGGGGGGCTTAATGGGTACTCCACCTTGCCCAAGGGTGTCCCGTAGACTAACGGAGGAAAGGAGGTGTCTTACATTACCTTCGATAGGGGATACCCCTACCCCGCTAACCGGTTGTTTATTTTTTTTTTTTTAATCAGCGATACAAAATTACCCAAGAACACCTTTACGATTTAAGGTACCAAAATGAGTGTAAACCAGTGTAATCAATGAGAAGATATACTAAACATATGTGATTATAATTCTAATTTGCCCACAGATTTGACAAGAATCAATCAACCATGAAGCGGACCAATTACATAATGGTGGTCAGTCTGGCCATTCTGTGTCAGTTTTTCCTTGTCCAGTGTCAGCAGACCTGCGTGGAGGTGGCTGTGGCATACGGAACATGCCTGCAACAGACCAAATATCAGCCGCTAATGACATGTCTTCCAAAAAAACTACTGTGCTTACAGATCTGCCTCAATCCTCTCTGTATAAATCTTATTCTTAAATTAGATATCCTCTGCACTATCT